>CM062805.1:1219672376-1220233325 GCA_031772625.1 Pinus tabuliformis
TTCGGTCATCCCATGGAAGCTCCATTTCCAAGTACCAGTTTAGTGGAATAGTATCTAAGGTGTGACAGAAGATATGCAACCATTCCGACTGTGTCTCTTCTCCCCAAGATTTAGTCCATCACGCCAAATTCTCATGTAGATCATCCTTTCCACTGCATTTTTTAGTCATATGAGTATTAGTGTATCCAAACCTCAACTTCATCATTTTCCTGTATTCCTTCCAATCAACGAATTTATCCTTATGTGTACCCCACCAACGATAAGGCGTAGTGTGTAGCACCAAATTAAGTGCCTGGAATCGATGTTCTTCTGGCACCTCTCTTTCAAACTCATCCAAAAATAAATTAACATCATTTAAGCCATCATAATGTGGAACATTTCTTACCTCCGTGGATATGAAGTGAAGTGACTTTGTCATAATATGACATCGTAGCATAGAATCTTCATGCAATATATTCTGTCAGTGCTCAAGTTCTTCATCTGAATCTAAGGTACGAGGGTTATCTCTATCCCATGCGATTCATCCATCTGCGGTGGGATTGATCCAATCTTCGTCATGCACAGTGATCTTGTATATTTGATCCAAATCATCATCCTCCTCATAGTCGCAGACTGGTTGAGTGTAGCATGCTCCTTTAGCAGGGTCCAGTGGTACGATAACCCTAAGCACCTTCTTCTCAAATGTCATCCTTCGCTTCTTTAGATTAATTACGGCATCCATGTCGAATGCCCAATCAATTCCTAATAGCACAGGGTAAGGATTGTTGTCATCCACTTTTTCAATTACTTCAAAATCAACCAGAGCAGTTTTTCCTTCAATGTCTAATGTTACCCCATACAGGCACCCCATAGGAATAATCTTCTATAGATTGGCCATGCATAGTTGTGTAGGAGACCACTATAGCGCAGGCCTCCTCATCCTTTCCCATTTCTTCTTAGATAGTATGTTCACGTTAGAGCCTAGATCTAAGATGACTTCATCGATTTCATATTCTCCAATCTGCGTGGTCAGCCTCATCTCGTGCCCTGTCCACTTCTTATGTTTACCCAACTTTCTCATAGATTGTTGTTTTGAGGGAAGCTTAATTTTTCCCAAACAGTTATCAATTAGCTCCTGGAGCCCTTCCACTACCTTCTTATCTATCAATAGTTTCATACAAGTTTTCAGAAAAGTGTTTAATAGCGAGGGATCCACATCCCGCACATCACTATTTTCATCCAGTTTCTCTTGGCTCCCTAATGTAGAAGCTTTAGCAAAATTCTTACTAGCCTCCATAAAAGTTTCTTTAGCCTTGTCAAGATCAAATCCAACTTCTTTTTCAGTAGCCTTGCGCACCCAACCTTCAGTCTCCGACTGCTTTCCTTTTTCTTCTCCTATGGAAAAACCACTTTGTGTCATGATATTAATGATATGGTCCTCTTCGCGAGGCTCTGCACTCATCATTTGTATGTTTTGCGTAGGTTGTTGTGTATTTTTCTCCTGCATGTTGGCAATCAGCACTGGGCAATCTTTTATCACATGATCAAACTGTATGTAATATTGACAAGATGGATGTGTTGGGTTCTGACAGTTGCGTGCAAAATGTCTTGCTTCACCATAGTTATAAACAATGATTTTTCCATGACCTCTGCCAGCCCCTCCTCCTCTTCCTCTTCCATAGACATGAAATCCTTCATGCGTTGCACTCTCGCCCCTATCTTGAGGCTGATTTTCCTCCTGCATTTGATATGTAGGGGTTCGATCCTTCATCAATTCATATCTTTGGAAGTTTCTCTCGTCATGTCCAACTGATTTACAAAAATTACAAAACAATTGTTGTGGAGTCTATACAAAATTTTGTAAAATGTGACAATTATCATTTGTGTGCTTCCTAGCTATCTGGAAAATAACACACCATAATGGTACTCCCGCACTCGGTCCCACAATGTTTTCAAGATTTAGCGGCATACAACCTCCTCCAATCAAGTAATTCTGATAAACAGGGCAGTGATCCTTATCATTTCCCTTATCCTTACAATTTATACACTAGACTTGAGCTCGCACCTCTGGATGAGCCTACTTTCCTGTCCTCAAGCTCTGTAACTCCATGTGTAGGCTTGCCAGTTGTGACTGAATATATTGTACTCCAACATTCGTATCCTGCACTGGCGAGGCTTCTAACCTCATCGTGATTTCTAGAGCCTCCATTTGCATTCCTATATTCTGTTGTGATAATGGTAGTCTCAGATGAGGAAACCACAAAGCAATGTACCAGTCTCTGTGTTGATCATCCGCGATCTTCATATTAGCCTACCGGATTAGGCATTTCAGCCTCTGATCGAAGTCCCACGATGACTCATTTACCCTCTATTGTATTTCCTTAAACTCGTTTATAGACTACACCTGAAACTTAGGCTTCTTAAAAGCAGTATTCAACACATGTTGAGTCTATGCCATCGTTGCTCCAGGTCTATCCGTACGGAACTTGATGTAACAAGTCAATTCTCTTTCCTACAACATTATGACCAACTACACTTTCTTCATATTATCATCTGTAATCTATTGCACTGGCCATACAGCATCTGCGACAAACCAGAATTTTTCAGGTTCTTCGCTTCCTACCCCTTTGAAGATTAGCATCTTTATTGTGTTTTCCATGTTGAATGGTTGGTACGAAGGTGGATGTGGAGGTGAAGGTGCAAGTGTATGCGGTGAAGATGGAGTGGATGGATGAGGTATCCTCAGGATACCTTGACTCACTATCTACAGTGCACTTCACGGTGTACTCAGAATAGTTCCTTTGTCGTCGCTAGAAGATGATCCTAACAATGGACTGTATTCAGAGCTAATTCTCCATTCCTTCTAAAGGTTTTCCCAATTCGCAAAGTCCCAAACATCAAGGTAATGGCATAACCCTTTTTTCGCACAACAACATATTAATCCAAGTTTTCAAAGATTTTAATACTTACGACGTAGTCCCTTGAAGAGCCTGTGTTTTGCTTCACTATAGTTGACGGTCGTATCAACAGCGAGCTCAGTGATGAATCCTTCTAAGATACGATCAATCCAATAATCAATGACCTGCGCGATGTTATTTTCGGAAGCTTCCAGGTGCTTCACCAACTTTGGAGTCCACATAATAGGGCTGTTAAGCCTCCATGTACCCTGACTGTTCGCTAATCTAGACATCCACTCATGCAATTCGCAAGGGAAGAAACAGAAAAGGCTTATGTTTCATCTGTGTACAAGTATATATTCAACCACTCTTCCTTGGATAACCATGGGTTTCTATTCTCTTGAGCTGCAAACACGTGAAACCTCTGATCTACCCACTTCTTGATTTCTTTCTTAGTAGGGAACCACTTATTTGACATCACACATTCCACAAATAGATCTCAGTCCCAACAATGAAACCATTTGTTAGATTGATGTGGCCTGGCCCAGGTTCATTGTTATCTGCGCCAACCAACAAAACCCTAACTACTAGCCCTTTTGGCAACAACCTGCATAGCACAGGCTACATTCTCACCCGATGCAGTATTTGGGGATGCTAGAACTAGGTTTCTGCATCGAGAGGCATGTGTGATGTGTTCTTGCAGTTTACAAGGCTTAGATCTACATTCACGCACCTTTAATCCTTCTGAACAAATAACTACTGCAAATCTATATAAACAACTTCCAGATCTTCATGAAGGTTCTTAATTATACTTATCATCCATAAATATTACAGATCTACTACTTTTGTGCAGTAAACAAGAATTAATTCATGTAAATCATAACACAGAGCGGAGATACATAACCTTTGCATAAGTAAACAATAAGACACAGATGCACCAGATTCAGCTTAAAACGGTCTTTATTAAGTATAATCATTCAATTACAGACTTATTTTCCCTGTGCACTCAGTTGAAGTTGTTATCACAAAAAATTTATCATCTAGCCATAATTTACTAGATGGATCGAAGTACACCATGTAAGGCCAATTTTACCATACTAAAATTTCTTTCACTATGAGAGATTACTTAATAAACCACAGTTGTTAAGTCATTTATAATTAAACCCATGAAGAATAATCAAATAAATCACTATTTATTTAATTATCTTCTAGGAATAATTAATTAAACCATTATTTAGTTAATATTCCTTGTCACATTTGACCCAGATATGAAAAATAAATAGATAAATCATTAATTATCTTATTTTTCTCTAAGAATAATTAATTAATCACTAATTAGTTATTATTCCTTGTCAATTTTTACCAAATCCCTTAGGAATAATTAAATAAATCATTATTTGTTTATTACTCCTTAACCATATTTCTTGAGATCATAAATAAATCATTTATTTATTTATTATTTCTAACTAAAAGTTTAAATACTTTTTCCCTCCAAACCAAATATAATAAAATATTCCAAATGGTTAATTCTAGAATGGGGTTAATAATATTTTATTATTTCTCATTATTAAAGGATAACCTAATATTTTGTTATAAATAGAAGGGTTTTCCATTCATTCTTCACTTTCGATTATTTTCATTGTTGCACTCACTATTTGTAACTATGATTATTATCACTGTCACACACCATTTTTATTTTCCATTTGAGTTCTTACTGAGATCAAACATTTTATTTGCTAGGTTTTACACATTATAGAGGAGAGAAACTCTACAAAATCAGGAGAGATTTGAGGATAGCCAAGAACCCATCCCATAGAGGGGGACTGGTAATGTTATTTGTTCCCTTTACAGGTGTTTTTTAATAAAATATATTCTTTATATATCTAGTTTCCATTGGATAATTGGAGTTACTTGCGCTTATTTTACTATTCCATTTTGTTGTTTAACTATGATTGTAGCATAGACCAGGTCCTTAGCAAGTTTTGTTTCTATAATTTATTTCATATCTACAATGTTTAGCAACCATTTTCACTATTAGGGATGTTTGTCATCCACATCCTTAAGTGATTTCTTTTCATACACATTCAAGAAGAAAACACTATAATAGCAGGGGCCTATGCACTCAGCCTATGGACATACCAAGGTCTTCGTGCACTCAGATGCAAGAGCCTTCCCCTTTCACCTAATTACAGGAAACAGACCTTTCCTGCCTTATCAGCTTTCCCTTACAATGATTCTTTACAAAACGTTACCTCTTAATACTTGCTATGACTCATCTATATATAGCATTTTATTTACAATACCATGGTCTGTGGACCATGGGTGGGTCTCAAAACCACTCTATCACCTACCCACCTAAGGGACTAACACCCCTTTGACTTCTACTAGCTTCGTGCTCTGCTTCCAATTTCGTGGAGACTTTACATTTGTTACAAAGAGATATTACAAAATTGACCCAAAACTTGACAAAAATAACCCCAGGGACCCTATCTCAACAATTGTGGACAGATTATTTGCTATAACTACAGCCATCCAAGACATTTTGTGAGAGATTGTTAGAATCCCACTACAGCATGTAAGTATTGTAAAGACTTTGGTCATGTAATTGAAGAATTCCCAATACTTATGGAAAAAATTAAGGAAAAGAGAAACCAATAGCTGACACAGAATATCCATATGATGACTACTGGAAAAAGAGTTGATGATCCCTGAATCAATATTGTTACTAGAAGTGGAGCTGCGACTAGTGATGAAAAAGTGAATGAGAAGAAGGAATCTGAAACTGTATGGGTTAGAAAGACTGCTGAAAAATCTCCTATATTTGATATTCAGAAGGAAAAAGAGGTATTTATAGAAGCCAAGTGAAGCTTCATTGACATTGGAGCTTTGACATCTACTGCATAGCTGAAACATAAAAGTAATTGTGACATAACATCAGCTTCGACACAGAAACAAGCTTTGACACAAGATTAGGAGGCAACAAACCAAGAAGATATCTTAAATATTTTAAAGTCTTTTTTGCAAACTTGTATGAATTTATTAAGAGATCAAAAGTTTGTAGAAGGACCGCATGAATTGATAAGTTCATGTGCATATAAAGAAATACTGTGAAGTTAGTTTTGCGCAATTAAAAATTTGCATCAACAAAAGAGAACAAGAAGAGAAATGAGGCTTAGTGTGCAGATAGGAGACTATGAGATGGATCACATTATTTTAGATCTCGGATCTTAGGCTAATGTTGGTACGAACCAGACATGGGAGTTAATTGGTAAGCTGAAGATAAAGTGGTCACCTATTCAACTAATGATGGAAAATCAACATAAGATCTTCCCCTTAGGAAGACTATCAGGTGTGATAATGGACACTGAAGTAGTTCGCACTATGACTGAATTTGAAGTAATAGAAATTGTGGATGACAGTAACCCCTATCCTACATTTCTTGGACTTGATTGGGCATTAGATAACATGGCTATAATTAACCTAAAGAAGAGAAAAATGATATCTGAATGAAATAATAAGAGGGTAATTATTCCCTTAGATCCATCAGAAGGAGCAAGATATACACATGCAGTTAGAGAAGAGTATTGCGCAATTGATATAGATAATATCTATCAATTAACAACAAGGGAACATAATTTTTGTAACCCTACTGCAGAGGGAAAGTTAACTTGGGAGCATGATAGTTCTTGTGCATTAGACTCAGAAGAAAAAATGGAGAATTGGATGAACATGCTAAATGAATTATCTACAAGGCGATGTGCAAGAGTTACTAAATCAGTTCTTTGAATGGCATCTGAGGTATGTAACCTTTCTTCTTATGATGTCTTAGGTGATGTGAATTTTTTTCTTGATGATTATGAGAAACAGGTTCCAAAACTTCAAAAATTGTTAGCCAGAGCCTTGGATATATCTCTCAAGGCCACTCCTGCCAAATGGTGGGGTACCCCTGAAAAGAATATAGAAGATTGGTAGGAATGTTGAAGGTTGATGTGGATAAGATTTGGTCAGATAAACACGGAAACAAAGTTGAAATATGATGGTGAAACTAGTCCTAGGGAGCATATCAAGTTATGTACTACATCATGGAAGGAAATTCCACAACAAGAATGGATACATGGGTTCATTCATACATTTAAAACAATTCCTCAGAATTGGTACTTGGAAAAAGAGATTCAACATGGTACTGCTAGCTGGTCATATATGGTTGATGGGTTTATACTGACATTTAGCTTTGAAGATCATTGTCCATATATTGATTCAACCCTTCAGATAGTTAAGAGGAAGATCTTTGAATATAAATCTCCAAGGACATGGCAGCAACCTGATTGGGCTACGTAGATAGAACATGCACTAGAATGTTACAACCTTGTTGCAGAAGAAGAAGATCCTAACAACATTGACATAGCAGAATCAGAAGGACACTGCAAAGTAAATGGACCTGAGCCAGAGATACTAGATATAACAAAGCCAGTAAAGACAAAGAATGTGAATATAGGATTAGAAGAGGAACTGCAGTTTGCAACCATAGGAGATTATTGGGATGAAGAGACAGTCAACATAGTTACAGAATTGCTTCCTGAATATCAAGAGTTGTTTCCCACTAAGTTTTAGAAATGAAGGGTATAGCAGGATATTTAGGAGTTATAAAGATATCTCTTAAGCCTGATGTGAAGCCAGTCAAGAAAAGACCTTACAGATTAAATCAAAAATATAAGGAGAAAGTAAAAGTTGAGTTAGATAAGAAGATGGTAGTAGGAGTCATTAAACCTATGGAAGAATCTGAATGGGTAAGTCTTATGGTGGTACAAGAAAAGAAAACTCAAGGAGAAATCAGGATCTATGTTGATTTTAGGAAGTTGAATTATGCATGCTTACATGATCCTTTCCCTACCCCTTTCAAAAATGAAGTATTAGACAATATAGGAGGACAGTAAGTTTACTCAATTACAGATGAATTTTAGGGATATCATCATATTATAATTGCACCTAAAGATCAACATAAGACCACCTTTTCTACTAGATGGGATTCATACCAGTACACAATGATGCCTTTTGGATTAAATAAGTCCCCTGCTATATTTTCAACCGTGGTGGTTGCAACTTTCAAAGAATATATCCACAAATTTCTAGAAGTATACTTTGATGATTGGATAGTATTTGGGTTGTTAAGTAAACATAGTATAAGTTTAAGACTTATGGTTGATACATATAGACAATATCAGATCTCCCTGAACTTAAAGAAATGCATATTTTGTGTACGTTTTGGTATATTGTTGGGAAATATTGTTTACAAGCAAGGATTGATGGTGGACCCTGTAAAAATTGCTATCATTGTGAACTTACCTCCACTAAATACAGTAAGACATCTCCACACTACATTGGGACATATAGGATATTACAGAAAGTTTATCAAGAAATACTCTCAGAGTACCGTGCCTATGGAAAAATTGTTGAAGAAAGATGTCACTTTTCAATGGGATGAAGAATGTTAAAATAGCCTTGACATATTGAAGGAAAAGATGGTAATTTATCCTATACTAGTATTCCTTGATTGGAATAAGGAATTTCATGTACATGTGGATGCTTCTTGTATAGCTTTGGGAGTGGTACTAGCACAACCTGGTATAGGAGAAATTGATCATCTTATAGCTTTTGCAAGTAGGAAACTATCTAAAGCTGAGAATAATTATACAACTACAGAAAGAGAAGGATTGGCAATGGTATATGCCTTATAAAATTTTAAACATTATTTGTTGGGATCACATTTCAAGATGTTTACAAATCATTCTACATTAAAGTATTTGGTTAATAAGCTTGTTTTAGGAGGAAATATTTGCAGATGGTTATTGTTGTTCCAAGAATATGACTTTGAAATTGTTGTTAAGCCAGGAAGACTGAATGCAGGACCTGATCATTTGTCAAGCTTGGAAATAGGTGCAGAACCAACCAGTATAGAAGACAATCTCCCTGATGCACAACTATTTTCAATCAGAACTGTAGATGATCATTTTGCAGACATTATTCTGTTTTTGAACACATAACTGGCTCCTTCAGAATATACTATGAAGTAGAAGAAGGAATTAGCAGTGAAGGCAGTTGATTTTTCAATGATAGAAGGACACTTATATAAGATGGGACTAGATGAGATACTGCATAGATATGTTCCTGAACATGAAAGGAAACTCATTCTAACAGAAGCTCATGAGGGCGCAACTGGTGGACATTATGTAGGAAAAGCTATTGTGCAAAATATTTTGAGAGCAAGGTTGTGGTGGCCTACACTACATAGAGATGCAAAGGAGTATTGCAGAGTTTATGATGTGTGCCAAAAAATAGGAAAAAATTCAAGAAGAGATGTGATGCCACTTGTACCACAAGTTACATTACTGGATTTTGATAAATGGGCTATTGATTTTGCTGTACCTATCAATCCACCTAGAAATAGGACTAGTGTGAGGTAGATAATTATTGCAACTGCTTATTTGACAAGATGGGCTAAAGCACAATGAGTAAGAGATTGCAACACATATATTGCTACAAAGTTCATTTTTGAATACACACTATCTAGATTTGGGTGTCCAAGATCTTGATGAGTAGCCATGGTTCACATTTCCTGAACAAGACTATTGAAACATTGACTAAGGAATTCCAAGTTTATCACCAAAAGAGTACTCCTTATCACCTTCAGGCCAATGGAACTATGGAAGAATTTAACAATATTTTGGAGAATGCACTGACCAAGGTATGCAATGTAAACCAAGATGATTGGGACCTTAGGATTCGAGTAGTATTATGGGCTTATAGAAGTACATGCAAGAAGTTGACAGGTCAAACACCCTTCATATTATTTTATGGGCAAGAAGCTATGTTGCCCATGGAATATCTTGTCCCTAGCTTAAGGATTGCAGCCTTTACAAATATGGCATACCCTGACATAATGCAGGAAAGAATGTTGTAGTTGATTGCTTTGGAAGAAGACAGATTTATAGCAGGATTCCATCCACAAGTACAAAAAGCAAGGGAGAAGGCATGGCATGATAGGCATACTAAACAAAATAAGTTCCAGGTAGCAAACCTTGTTCTCCTCTATGACAGTAAGTTTGTGAAGTTCCCAGAAAAATTCAAAATGCATTGGTTAGGCCCAAAATAGAATGAAACAATAGGTAGATCAACATTGCAATGAAAGAAGTTTTGATGTAGGTGACTTGGTATTTCTACGAATACAACCATACAAACAAATGTCCCTAAAGAAATCTAAGAAGGATAATAAATTATCACCAAAGTATTATGGTCCATACAAGGTGTTACAAAAGATTGGTACTATGGCATACAAATTGGAGCTTCCTGCATCTTCCTGAGTACACCTAGTTTTCCATGTTTCATGCTTAAAGAAGGTTATAGGTGAGAAGATCCCAGTTCAAAAAATATTTCCAGAACTTGACGAAGGAGGAAAAATAATCTTAGAACCTAAAGCAGTCACAGTAACAATAAATCGAAAGCTATGACATCGATCAATTTCAGAGTATCTCATCAAGTGGAAGAACTTACCCACTGAAGATTCCACATGGGAGGATGAGAATTTTATATAGAAGCATCCAAAACTACTCAAGCGTTGAAGACAACACTTTTTGAAGGAGAGGGCCATGTTAGGTCCCTATACTACTAGTGTAATCCCTTATTGCTATTAGTGCAACCCCCTTATTGTATTTCTTGTTCCCATATAGTCCCCATGTTGTTATTATTGTGCCCCATAGAAGCCCACTATTGTTATTATTGTGCCCTACAATATTATTGTTATGTAGGCTTTGATTGTATTGGGACCCCTTAGACTCCTATATATAGAAAGGAGATATTTTTCATTTTTATCATCCAAGAATTTTTCATTTGTGTAATTTAAAGGAGGTTTCCCCTCGAAGAGGTTGATTTTTAAGTCGTTGATCTATCATTTCTATCTTTTAGTGAGCTAGTTTCATAACAAAGGCAGTTGCTCATGATGGTGGGAATATATGGATGGGGGATAAGATCCCCATAGACCCTATGATGATTTGGAGGATTATGCAATTTTCATACAAAGGATGGAACCTCATGGAGGAGCTCGTCCGAAAATATCGGGACTATGCTGTAGTGGAGAGTATGAAGAGAAAGTTCGGGTTAGTCAAAGGAAAATGAGATTACGACATAAATTCGATTAGTGACCAAAAAATTCACTTCGCGATGCACATATTGTCTATAATTATTATGAGGAAATGTCATGCGAATGAATTTCCTGCGTTGGTAGTATCAGTAGCTACACATTGTGCCAACGGGGTTCAGTATAACTGGGTTGAATACCAGTGCAAAGAGTTCCTGGACAACTATCGTTAGGTCCAGGAGAAAGGTACAACCTTTCACTATGCTTGGTTATTTTTTTATTATTAATCTGATGGTGTGGAGGGAACCAGATGAGTCACAGTTCCCTCAGGTACCTACAGATACCTGTGAAGCTGCGAGGTACGCTTCGTTGTGGTTTACCACCCAGGCATCATGCGCACAAGAAAACCACATATTTTTTGTACATTATCACATGGATTTGCACATGCTAGTGAACCAACATCCCAGACTCTCACCAAGATTATACGAGTAGTATAGCTCTGTGGAGAGGTTCAAAGCAGACTTCCATAGGGTATACATACAAGCATACAGGGATGTAAAGAAGAAATGGCATGCCTTGCCATATATGGTGACTGAAGATGATCTTGCAGCGCAGATACAAAAATGGCCCGAAGAATGGATGACTCCGTTGGAGGAAGTAAGAGATAGTGAAACAAGAGAGGAAGAGGTTGACACTTTGCAGCATGGTGAAGCTAGTGGGAAATACAAGGAGAAGGATGCACAAAAGTAAGAGGAAGAATAGCAACATGATGAGGGTCAACAGGATCCTCTTGAGGGAGATGAGAAAACCAAGGAGGCAGAAACAGAAACAACTTCTGTAGAGAAGAGGAAGGCCCAGGGTGAGGCTTCCACAAAGATAAAAAAGAACCAGAAAGCGGATAAGACGAAAGAAATTACACTAATGGTCCTTACTGATGGAGACCTTGAGAAAATCGAAGTGAGGATCCAGGATGCGATAACAGAATCATGGAGCAGAGTAGAAGATCGCTATGGTGCACTTCTAACCAGTGTTGTAGAGTGGATCTCAGAACTAAGGATACTGGCACAAATGGTCAGACAACCCACATAGATAGAGGAAAGGGCTGGAGAAAAAGGAATATAGAGCATATGCTTGTAGTGAGGCTAGCACAAATACCTGCAGGTCCCTTACAGTTTTAATATGTTGAATTGTAACAAGACTCGAAAGAATGGAAGCACTTCAACATGAACATCATAGCACTACCATTGCCAAGACTACATAAGCTGCACATGGAAACTATGCAAACAACATACAGTGCAGCTGAATATACAATTGGAAAAAGAGTGAGTTACGATGTGGCAGAAGCTCGAATAAAAGATGCAAGAAAGGGATCAAATAATGTAGCTGTACCAGAGGCTCAATGATACAATGGAGTAAATGTGCAAAGCAATCCTAGACCTTGACGTCTGAGAAGAAGAGTGAGAAGAAGACAAGGTCGTGAAGCTTGGCCTTGCAATGAAGGGGTATAAGGACAAAATTGCCAAAGTGAAATTTAAGTATGAAATACAGATTACTGAGCTCCAAATGAAGCTGTAGCCAACTATGCCATAGGAGGTACGAGATGAGAGGGAGACTGACCTTAATACTATAATGGCCAGCATCTCCGCATCATTGGCAAACTGTAGGAAGTTGTTAGATGAAGGTTTTCATATTTTGACTTTGCTAATTGAAGATCCAAATGTCCAGAAATTGTAGGAAGAGATGCAGTAGAAGCAACAACAGTTCGAAGAGATTCAGGACTCTATGAAGACCTTACCAATCTCACAGGGGCTCGTAAAGATCAATAAGAGTAAAGTCCTCTGGAAGAACATTGATGAACTACAGAAAGGGGAGAATATTTTGATAGAGAAGACTCAGCCTTGGCAGGATGAGGCCCTCCAGTTATCATGGGCAGTGGATGAGAAGCTTCAAGAGCTTCGACAAAGGGAAACATTATTGGTACAGAATGTTGCAGAGCATGTTACAAAGGCACTGTTGGAGGAAGCACGCAATGAGTACAAGTAGGTGACAAAAACTTTGCAACAGTTCAACCAGGTCTACAACAACATCGCAACAAAAATTAGAGGCAAATCAGTTGAGTGACTTGGGACAAGTCACATGTGAGTGTTGACAGCCTGTTGGATGCAACTCAACTTGGCCTAGATTTTGATGAAAACTCAGTATTTCGGGGAGCAGAGTGCGAAGTAAAGGATGCATCGAAGTGCAAAGTGGACCACGCAGTGGAACAACAGAGCGCCAAAGTAGACCGCGTAGTAGATATATTGCATGATATATGGGCTTTGGAGTGGGTTCAAGCCCCTCCCTTTTGTTAAAAGAATATAATTGTCTATATGATGAATGTTTTTCAGACCATAGTAGCTTATATTAGGGGAGTCCATAGTATATGGACCATGGTATTGTAATGTTGGACCCTCGATGTGATAATATATAATAGGGTCAAATAATAAAGAGAAGAATCATCATATTATGATCCATATCTATGTTATGGGTGTATCTTGTTGATTTTTACTTTGAAGGGAAGGCGAGGCTCTGTAGTTGAGTGCATAGAGGCCTAAGTCCATAGCTGAGTGTGTGGACTATCTGCAATTAAGCATTCAGGCTAAGAACTATTTGTTGTACAAATTATCAATTTTAAGCAACATTTCTTGTGGACGTAGTACCACATTGGGATGAACCATGAGAAAATTTGTGTCTTCATGTGTACATTTGCTTATTATTTGTTGTAGCATAGTAGTTTTATTAAAGTTTCACTTCATTACAGTACAGTGAAGGTTAAGGGTTTATATGATATGTTTTAAGAAATAAATGTAAGGTGGTGAAGTAATATATGAATGTGAAGTAATCTATGCATGTTAAGGATAAAAGAACATAAAAATACCACATCGTGTCATCCCTCAAGGATGGAAAAACTTGGTTTTGCATCCTCCCATAGCCACTTTGGGTGAGACTCTAATCTGCTTCTAGGTCGATGCCGCAAGGGCCAGTGATTGGGGGTTTTGTTGGTGCACAATAAAAGATTTGAACCTGGGTCAACCCAACCTAAACCCAAATAATTCTTGAACCATGTCAGATCTATATTTTCTCGTAGAATACTTTCCTTCATATTATTTCACTAGATGAAAACTTGTTCTTGATGGATTCTAGGATTTCTAGTTATAATTTTTTCTATATCCTTAGATCGAGTTTCTAATAAGATCGATGATACTGCTATAATGAATCCATATTCATCTAGACCTCTTGTATCTAACTTGGGCTTGGAATATATGCCTTTCATGAATGAAATTGATATTTGATTGAAGAATTAATATATTTTGAATGCTATGGTGAACAATCAACTCCTAATCTTCATTCTAAATTTTATTAAGCAAATCACTTTTGTTCTGGCCTAATCAATCCTTTTGAGTAGAATTCAACTATTGAATCATACAATGGATAAAAAAGCCCATGCTAATATGGATTCTAGGTCTGATTTGATTTATCCTTCTAATATTTTGTCAGCATGTTATTCGTTTCCCAGATCTAAAAGTATGATAATTTCTTTTTATTTCGTAAGATTTCATTTTACTGGTCTATTATGGAATTGGACACAAAGGGAGCTAATCAACAATCAATATTGTTGTATGTTAAACTACCGATCTGATCATAATGATAGATCTAACCATTTTCATTCAATAACCATTTTCCCACTAGTATATCTGATGATGGTTGTTTTACATCATTTGATCTAGTTGAATCCAGTGGTCTTTATAATTTATCATTTTATTGTTCAGATATTTTTCAAATAGTTGAGGAACTTCAGTATTTTTTTATGGTTATGTTAGGCCCTCACTAGCTTGACAAGCCTTCTGAACATGATCAAAATTATTTTCCCTTACAATATTGCCATCTTGATCCCGCACCTTTAATTGAAAATCCATCATTTCAAGGATTTTAGGGTTTTCAAGAGGATTTTTTTGAATTTCATGATTGAATTTATGATTTGATGGAAGCATCTTACTTAGCAAGCCTTCATGCTAACAATAATTTCTAATCTTTTTTTATTTTCGCTAAGCAGGAAAACATAGATGCAAGTACATTCACAAGAGGTTCTCAAAGTTTGTTTGATTTTTGTGTTAATCGGGAAGGTAAGGTTGTAGTATAGTTAAGGTTAGTTATTATGACACATCAATCTTCCTTTTAGCAAGATCTTTGATATCTAATGCAAGTTATTCAAGTTATTATCTTTTATGTTTCACATCATTATATATTGGTTTTAATTGTTGTTATCTTTGTGTATGTAGGTCAGGAGTAGTTACAGTGGTTACATTGGAAATCTCATTACACTTGACCCTAACCTTCTAGCTGGTTAGGTTGGAGTAGGTCTAGTTGTACTTTCGTTTTCCTTTGTCACACTCATCCTGCGTTTTCTCTCCATTTGGTCTCTGCTTTAACTTTGTTTTTGTCTGCATGTTTCTTTATGTTCAACCTCTATTTTCTTGCATTTTGGTCTTGTTTCTTTGTTTTATCTTGTTTTTTTATTTCTTGTTTTGCTTTGCATGAAAGATGCTCCTGTTTGGATCAAAAGACATTATGGCAAAACTTGAAAAGGAAAATTTTGATGGCGAACAATGCTTGGCTTATATGTAATCCTCTTCTCTATTTTTGGTTTACATATCTTTAAATTCAATGAATTCTGGATGGAAAATATAATTTGTTCCAGACAAAAATCCTTTGGTCGAACTACAAAGCCCATATCTTTGTTAACATCTTCCATTATGACTTAGCCTTATATTAAATGGTGTTTTCACGTGTCTACTCAATAAAATAGAGAAGGGAAAGGAGAAAAACTATAAACAAGCATATTAAATCCAGTTATCTTTCAAATCCCTTAAACAAGGAACCAACCTCTTCTTCTCTCAATAAGTCAGGATCCCTCTTCCACCGTCAAAATAAATAATTTCCTTTTCACATTCAATTAGTAACTAAATAAAGAGGTGAAGAAGAAAGATAGTTCTTATGCAAGGAGGTGAAGCGAGCTACTTTGCTAGGGTATTGTTCAAGCTCACTGGTAGCAAATCAATGCTTGTTGTTCCTTGAGGTGACTCTTTCAGGGTACTATTCAAGATTTCTAACAATGAAGCAACACCGAGGAATGTGCTTAAAAGGTCAGTACACTTACTATCCTTCTCCCATATCAAAATAGTTGAGGTGTATCTAGTCTTATGTTGATGTGTTTGAGGCTGAGAAAGGAAAATGAGAGGCTATATATTTAACTGGGATAAGTGGAAAAGTTGGGTAATCCACATGGAAAATCAATAATTCCTAAAATACTTAGACCTTGAACTTAAAGGAAAAACCTAAACAGATAAGTTGGACTTCTAGCAGTGTGTTGCCAAGTTTTGTTGTTGTGATAAACACCCTCCAAAATGTTTCTTACACTTGAATTTTGGAGCCTTATAAGGATCTTGCAATCTGTCATCCCATGGTCATTTAATTTTTTGAAAAGTATCAATTATTATTCTAAGTGTCAAATTCATTTGCACACACATGTTCTATCTGCGATGAATCCATAAACACACATCTTTCTATGCGAGTTGAGGTGAGCATTGCGTAGCCCTTAAAGGTAAGGCTTGCATAATCAATAGTGATAGTGAATATGGAATCCATACGCACAATGTACTATGTAATACATATCGATAGTTAATGCACACTCTCCATTGATAGTTTCCCTCACTTCGATTGCAATTGCACTTTCATTTCGATGAGTTTTTGCAACTCTCGCTCTAGTGCACCTTTATTTTCTCAAGTGTCGCTTTCACATTTGAAACTATCTTTTCTGATTGCATTCACTTTGATAAGTTCATTTTCATGTTATCCTTGATCTGTAATGTGTCACTTCCACTTTTTGTAAGCCTTTGCAAGTGTCACTTTCACTTTTCTCTTACTTTCATAAGTATCATCTTTTCTCATGGGACGTGTCACACATCGTAAAAACCGGAGTTATGGTTCATCTCAAGAGGAAAATTTGGTGTTGATGGGTCCTATTTGTCATATATACATGTATTATATCTATTCCCAAAGTTTCATGCACTTTCGCACAAGTGGCGTCATTGTCATTGCAAAGTATACCTTAAGTGTCGCACTTGGAGGAGTATGTTATTTTGTTGTCGCAATAAGGGGACCACGTAATTTCTAAATGCTAAGTGTTCACATTTGTGTCTTATATTATTCTAAGTGCACAATCATGTTCAAGTCCTACCTTGGTTTCATCTTTGCCTCACTTATCCCACACTTAACCAAATTCAGGAACTTTTTATGCCCAACCAACTTGAGCTCACTTTTCCCTCCTTCAAATGTGCATTATGTAATGGTAAGTCGTAAACACACCCCCTTACCTCTTGGAATTGTGAAATGCACAATTCCTTCCTCCAAGAACTGCACATTGCGCAATCACAGTGCTCAATCCTAGCCTTCTGACCTCCACAACTACACAATCAAGCCTCTCTATCAAACTCCTTTTGTGCATTGAACAATGGAAAGCAACAAGATATCTCCCTTCCTTCCTAAGCTATGAAACTATGCAATCCCCTGGCCTCTCTCTCTCTCTCTCTCCGGAACTACGCATTTCACAGTCTTAGTGGGGAAGCCTACCTCATTAAGCTCCTCAACTGTGTAGTCTTCCTTCCTAGGCCTCAAAAACTACGCATTGTGCAGTCACAAGTCTTAGTCCTCCACTCCTGGCCTCTGGGACTACACACTTCACAATATTTAAGCCTTCCTCCCAGTCCAGTACCCAATTCCAAGTCCATCAGTGATTTTCATGAAGCATGTTAGACTAGGATTTTTTTTGGATTGATGTCGTCTTATCATGAGTGATTTCCAGTTGTAGGTACTTTATCTTGACAGGGATAGGATGATGATCGATGAGAAGGAGAAGGATACAATGCTAGAAGACACTTGTGAAGTAGCAAAGACAGGTTGATTATTGAACAATAATATGAAGGAACATTAGATTGCGACACAAGTTGGAATATCAAGATCGTAATGAAGACTCCCTATTTTCATCCCCTTGGAGGGTGAAGATGAAGGAAAAAGTATATATTTCAGACCTCTCACGAAGACTAAAGACAAAGCATCAAGAGGAGTAACTTGCATTGCCATCTCATCATGGAATCCATGTCATCATTGTCAAGTTGTGACTTCTACCAGTGCCATCACAATGTCATGTGTGTCCATGTGTCTTGCCACATCATTTGTGGATCTAATGATGTAATTATCAAAAGGAAAGGATAAAATGTAATGTCTGGAAGTACAAGAGTCATATGTGGAATATGAAAAGTCACATAGTCATATATGGACAAAAGAGTCTTTAAGAAAAGTCAAAAATTAATATAAAAGTCCAAAGGTCACATTAGAAGGCCAAGTGTCATGAGGGCAACTCAAGAATCATAGGGGATATGAAATGTCATTCCTCTTTTTACAAAAGAAACCTCATAACTCAAGAAAATTGATTTTGGAGGCTTATCCTTTCGAGAGATAGCCTTGGGTTCTCGAGCTTAGCATAAGATAGAATATCATGCTTTAGAGAAGCAAGAAGTGACTTAATATTCCACTATTGGATCTAGTGGCTCACCATTGTAACTGTGTACTTGGATCTTTCACCTAATAATTAGAATCTTGATGAGACAAGACATTTACATGCATGTATCGCAAATGTAGTATGATTATTCTTTATATGTTTGTAGTATGTGTTTTGTTCACATCTACTAAGGAAATTGAACTATTTCAATGGATTTGGTACCTATCTTGTTGAATGTGTGTTGTATTTGCTTTAATGGTCATTTTGTCTATGTGAACTACTTCGTTAAATAACTAACAAATATTTTCATGCTATCATGTGTCTCTCTTAGGTTAGTATCATTACTTCCTCCCAGAGACACACTCCTCTCTCTACCCTCATGAAAGTCTCATTTTACACACTACAATTGGTGTTTCATAGTGTCAACTTACTTATTGATTCTAAAGGTTATGTTCATACTCTCTTATATTATCCATTACAGCTAAGGTAAACCTTTGAGTTATGGTGGTTTGGTCCATACTCTTAATGGGGCTCCCACATCAAATAGTGTGAGTTCTAATTGGGACTTCACATCAGGGAGATCACCTTGGTTGATGAATTTCTAGCACCATCTATAGGTAGTTTATAGATCACCTCTAGATGATTCCATTACACATGAACTTGCACTAGCAACAAAACTTCCCAAATGGTTCAATTCAACACATGAAGTAGTTGGTGACCTTGTTGGTGATCCTATAGATAAATGTTGTAATCATTCATAGTTCCATCAAGCTTCCTCTATTTTGGCTCAAGTTCAAGGACTCGTGATCTAGAAACACTTGTAGAAGCTTCAAACCACCCATATTTGGAAACTACTATGAATGAATAATATCATTATTTGATGGTAAATGATACTTGTTAATTTGTACCTCTTCTAAAAGGAAGAAAACTTTTCAAATGTAAATGGGTATACAAAATTAAGTATGCATCATATGGAAGTGTTGAAAGGCATAAGGCCTGATTAGTTTTCAAAGGATTCTATCAAGTTGAAATAACCAACAATAATGAAACCTTTGCCCTTATCACCAAAATGTTCCATTTTCCTTGTTTTAGACCTTGCCATGAAATGGATGTTAAATCTTCCTTCTTACATAAGAATATGTAAGAATAAATCTACATGGAACAACCTCCTACCTACATTCATAATAATTCTAGCCTTGTTTTTCTCCTTAAGGAATATCTCTATCATGGTAATAAACAAGCTTCTTGAGCTTGGTATGCACAAATGGAGAGCTTTATTCTTAACATTGGCTTCTCAAGATGTCATTTTGACCCTAATGTATATGCCAACAAAGTAGGAAGAAAACTCATAATTCTTGTCCTTTACGTTGATGACATTATCCTCACTAGTAGTGACCCTAAAAATTTAATCCATGTGAAGTAAAGTATTAAGAAGAAGTTTTAAATGATAGAATTAGGATAGTTTAATTATTTCCTTTGTCTCCAAGTATTACAAAGCAAGGAAGGAATTTCTCTTTCCCAATCTAAGTTTGCATGTCAGATTCTTCACCACTTTCAAAAGGAATATTGTAAATCAACCCTGTCTCCCTTTCAATATGGAGTCAAAATTACTACCATCTGCAATACACCTGAATTTGATGCCACTTTGTATCATTATTTAGTTGGTTTCCTCTTATATTTGAATCATACCCATCGTAATATTTCCTTTACAATTGTTCATGTTGCCCGGCATGTGCAAACACCACTTGAAAGTCATCAGAAAGTAGAAAAAAGGATTCTCCAATATATTTAAGGTGCAATTCACTTTGGGACACATTATAATTTAGGGGAGATTATTTTTTTGGTACGTTTCTTTAATTTAGATTGGGATGGAAACCCTGAGTATTAGAAGTCTACTGCAAGTTGTGTTTTCAGTATTTGTTCCAAACCTGTCATTTTGGCTTGTAAAAAGTAGTAGGTTATTTCTCTTTGTTCAATAGAAGTAGAGTATTGAGCAATGGTTAATGCAAATCAAGTATTCTTGGGGATTCAACAAATTATTTTAGAGTTTTTATTCCAGTAGAAACATCCTACCACTCTCTCATGTGACAATCAAAGTTCAATCAAGCTCACCAAATCTTTAGTTTAACATCAGTGCAACAAACACATTGAGCTACAATTCCACTTCATCATAAAAGTCATTCATGATTAAGTTATTGAAGTGTGTTTTCTTCCATACAGATCATAAAGTTTCAGATATTTCCACAAATTCCCTTACAGAAGGAATTTTTTCTAAACTTTGATCTATGTTAGGAGCTTTGGAAGTTGTCATTAAGGGGAAATGCGCTCTAATGCCTCATTTCTTATCCTATTGTCTCTCCTTTGTAAATCCTTCAATCTTATCCCAAGTTTTTCTTAGGGGGGATGTTAGGATATTTAGAATTTTACGAATTAGTTAAGTTCGACTTGCTCTAATGTGTATAATAGGTAAAAGTGTGTGTCTTAGTGTTTTTCTATATTATGCATTACTAGCATTGTAATCCGACAATCACGATATGTTCTAGCCATAGAGTGATCTGACAAATCATATTCTTCTCAATACTAACAACTATTAATTTTTGTCTTAACACCTGATTGATCTGTTATCACCTGGATTGAACCTCAGGATGAAGGAAGGCAATGCCAGGGTAACCACAAAACATGCTTAGCCAAGTAGCTAGCCCTACTAGGCCAGGAGAGGACTCTCTCCGTAAGGATCTCAGCCAAGATGACTAGATCAGGTAAAGGATTTTAGGCTAGGTATAGTAGCACGAAGTTTTGATTGGATTTTGAAGGGGTTTTGCTGGATTAGGAGGAGCTGGATAGTTTAGGTCTAGGGAACTAGGTCAGAATTGCAGGGTGTTCAATGGGGCAAGGTAGGCATAGGATTTATCACTCAAGGGCTTGATGGGATGAGATGTTTTAGACTGGTGAGAAACTAAGAAGGGCATGTGAAAACCATGAATCCTTCCTAGACTACAGAAAACATGAAATGGTGAATGGTTTCCCAAGGCAGAGCACTGATACAATGAATTTCGCCTATCAACTTGAAAACATTCAACTAGAAGCAATGAAATGATTAACGGAATACATAAAACATATTAACACATGATCACAAAAGAAGAAAATATGTTAAAACTCATGCCAAATGGATCCCATAAAAATAGCTACAACTCTTATTAATCGCCTGCCAAACTGCTTACAAAAGGTGTACAATCAAGGTCTAAGCATCCAGCTGAGTCCAACCCTTTATAATGAGAAAGAAGAAGAAGATATAGACATGAATTCAACCTCCTCCCATCCTCAAGGGTCGAATCCCTAAGATGAGGAGCTAATATAACTAATACTGAACAAGAAACAGGAATATAGGCATCATCAACAACTTGCCTCTAAAAGTGAAAAACTGACTCATTTGAGCTCAAACTAACTTCTAAGGCAATGAATCTACCATATATTACTATTTATCTATCATAATTTCATGTCATGTCATCATTTACAATTGTGAATCATTATCCATGAGAGATAATCCAAGAACCTAGTCAAAAACTGGAAAAATATGCCTCCTGAGCAAAATCTGCCCTACATGCAGTGCCACTGGCCCAACGCGCAATGCCACTTTCAGGTCCATTTCTGAGGCCTTCCTAGCATCCAAATTGAGCCCATGATATCTCATTGGAAAGGTATTCAAGTCGCTTTCCAAAACACCTAGAATTTTTTCATTTGAAGCTCATTTGACCCCTTAAAACTTGATGCTCCAAAGGTTGTGTCTGTGTGCCCAAAAAGTGGTAGAAAGGTCATTTTTAGGGTGTTTTTTGAATTTTTGGTGGACCCTATCTGCCCAAAAAACTTTGAAACTTGCTTGAGTGCATGTATTCATCACTCGAAATCCAAAAATGTAAACCGTTTCTTCATTAAGTAGCCCTAGGAAAAGCGCAGCACCAATGGCGCTACACGTCTAGGCCGTTTTCTTATGTGTAGAATTTCAAAAATTGGTAAATGACAAAATTTCCTCCAAAGTTGCTCAAAATTGGTGAGAAGCACCATCATCAAGTGTCCTGATGATCCAAGGAAGCTTCAGCAAGAATCCTAAGCCTATCCTCCTCCTTTTTTCCTTTCAAGGCCTGCCTTAGCCTAGTTTTCATTTTCTTGACCCTCATATTGCAAATCTTGTTTTGGGTCCTGTAATGATAGGCCATGTGTCTGATCATCTGATTGTCTCTGTTCACCTTCTGTAGCAGCTTCTCAAGATGCAATTTGACCCTCTCAAGCCAAGTCTCCCTATCATCTTCAATCTCTTTCTCAATAGGATTCAAAGAGACTTGTGCCTCTTTGCCACTTTGTCATTTCATCTTGAGCATTTCCAGCTCCATGAGGACTTTTTTGTCGCTCAATTGCTTGTTTTCTTGCTCCAAATATGTGAAGACATATTTGGCCCTCTCCAGATTGTCCGCCAAAGCTTGTACTTAAGCTTCCCTTTCTTGTATGATGATGTCTTTGATGGTTTCTTCATCCTGAGCCTCTATTTCAATGATTTCAACTCCATGATGGGTATACCGCTACTACGGCTCATCATGCTCAGTCAAGTCAAAGTCCCTTTCCTCCTCATCATCAAGACTCTACTCTGGCATCTTTTCCTTCCCTTTGTGCAGCTGCTGCACCTGTACCTGCTGTGTCGATGAAGAAGGCAAAGCCCCTTCCACATCCTGGGGAGCTAGCATTTGCCTATGATCTGATGAAAAATGAAAGGTCCCTTCCACCTCCCGTGGAGAAAACACTTGCCTATCAGCTGTAAATAATCTCCTAGTGCCCCTATGATAGGTCATGTAAATGGGCACCTTATCAGTTCTAGTCTCCTTGGCCTCCTCATTCACTTGAACACTGCTAGAAGGTCCTCCTGCTTCTTGAGACAGTGGTGGAGGAATTTGAGGACCGCTGAAGATATCATGAGAAATAAAGGTCTCCCAAGAGATGTTGAGGAGATTGAGATGATGAAGAACAATGATCTTGATTAGGGAATAGTGATAGAGGCTGCTCATCTACTGAGGGTATGGCTTCTTCTGGACAAAATGATCCATCTTCTCAATATTCCTGAACAAGAATTATGGGAGGTTTAACATCCTCACCTTAGTAAAATGCATGAGGAGCCTGATGTGATAGGTGTATAGCCTGGAGAATCTGCCCTCACAATTGAAGTACTTCATGATGGTTTTCATCATGGGGACATATTTATCTTCGAGAAATCTGAAAGGAAAAAGTCTCTTCACCTCATTTTTGTGCTGGGGTTTGAGATAAGGATCATAGTAGTGCTCATCCAGGTCCCAGGCCTTGTACCACTTCTCCCCTACATTAGGAATCCTGGTGGCATCTAAAATTATGGAAGGTGAAACTATGAAAGTTACCACAGCAAGAGTTACCCTATTGTCCTAAAGATGGACTACAAAAAGTCTAGTGAGCTCCAAGTGGTATTGAACTCTCTCCACTTTCTCACAGAACTCATAGCAGCCAATATATCTTAAACATGTGACAGCCAACTAAGAGGCCTCCAATTCCCTAAGGTTTGATGGCTCTTCTCTGATAATCCTACCTCCCTTGTGTGGTTTTCTCTGTTGCCTAGCTCTGTCTACTGAGGTGTCACTGCCTGTGTTTTCCTCTTCCTCATAGTCTCTGTCCTCTTGGTCCATGTTTGCAAGGTTGAGGTGTATGAAGGGAATGAGTGACACTGTTTTTAGGAATGAGGGGATGTGAGATGAGCTTGTGGCTAGGAAATGAATGAAGGAGTACGAAATGAGGGGGAGGGCTTGTTTTGAGAAATTTCCCTTGGGAAAGAGGGATAAAAGGGATGGGGAAGTATGGAATAGGGATAAAGGGATAAAGGGATAGGGTTGAGAGCTGTAGTGAGTGATAGGAGGAACAATGATAGTTTAGGGTTTTAGGCATCACTAGGGAAATTTAGGGTTTCATATTTAACATGGAAAATGATGCTTAGGATGTTTGATTTGCAAACCAAAACTGAAGTGATGGATGTCAACTTACTTGCAAAGATGGAAAGAGAGAGAAATTTGAGGTTTGTTGGAAGTTTTGAGGCTTTTCTAGCCTTCCTGCTCAACGCACAGTGCTGGTGCCCAGACGTGCAGCGCCACCCTGGAATTGCAACACCAGTGTAAATTTACACTGCAAATTTTTCCCAAATGCGCAGTGCCAGTCTCAATGCACAATGCCAAGCCTTCAACATGTAGCACCAACCTGTCTACCTCAAAAGCGCAACGCCGCTCTGCTAATGTGCAACGCCATTGCTCCACTTCTCCAGAAGTGCAACGCCACCCTCCAAAAGTGTAGCGCCAACCTACCTTTGCCCCAAACTCACTCAAGCTTGCTTTTCTTCTCACTTTTTTTGACTCCTTGCTTGCCATGAGAATAGTGAACTTAGAAATGAAATGTGGGAGTTTAAATAGGAGTATATTTTGATTTTTCATTTGAAAAACCCACTTTCTAATGTTTCTTTTCCTTCTCAAAACTTTGTTTTAATTCCTTTTCTTCTTTGTGTCTTTGCAGATGAATAAATGCTCAACTTGAACTAATTTTTGCAGTGTTTCTTTGTCTTGCAGCAAGGAGAGATGCTCTGGTGTAGCTAGGATCAGTTATTACATATAGTGACTTAAAATTACATATGAAATACAAATAAACTCAAAATACTTTGTTTTCACCTCAAAAACATGTTTTTGAGGTGAAAATTACATTAGGTTAAAAGATAATTTTTCAGTGGATATGACCTACGAGCCTTCATACTTGACTTATTCATCATCCTCATACCCTTGATGACCTTTATTTACACTTTAAAATTAGGCATTTTGACCTTGGAAATGAAACCCTAAGACCTAACGACACATGCCCTATGACCTAATGGAAACCCTAATGAAAACATGCCAAGTGACATAATGAAGGCATGATTGCAAATTGACCATGAAACCATGACTGATGACAACCTGAAGAAGGGTCAGCAAGTATACTCTATGAGGGAAAAATTGGATTTTCAGAAGAGAAGACAACCATCATTGGATCAGCTTACCATGACCTATTGAAATGATGTGAAAATTTCAGTATGGGACCCCTAAAATGACAATGCAAAGAGAAAATTTTGATCCCTGATGGAAGTATGCAGATACTGACACTAACATTGGGCTTATTGGAGATGGTAGCTCCTTGGAGGTGTCAAGAACACCGTAGACCAAGTGCCTCATCCATTGGGCAATACGGTCAAAACAACAAAAAAGTGAAAAATGACTCAATACAAACTGACAACTGACTCACAACCAAACCGAATCTAAACTTGACTTAGAAACCAAATCAACCAAACTTGACACTAGTCATTCAAACTTTATAGCCTTCACTTCGAGCCCCAAGCTCAGATGACAGTGTACTTGAAAACATGCAATGAAAATCAAACTAGTATATACAATGAAGGTGAAGTAACTTCAGGGAACAACCTCAAAAGTAGTAGTGCTTTAGGAGCCTACCATTCTCTGGCCCTCCTAAACAATCCTGACCATCCATTTTCTTCAACAAAAATGCATTATGTCCTCGATAAGCTGAGATTTTATACGGTCCTTTCCATAAATTTTCAAACTTACCATGCTTTCCTTTTTCTTCATTCCGTGCATCCCACCGCAGCACTACATCTTCCAGCTGAAACTTTTCTGCTTTGGTTTTGCATTCATAAATATTCTTTATCTTCTCTTGCAACCGGAAAGTGTTTTGGGAAACCTCTTCCCTTGTTTTCTGAAGGTGAATCATTTGATTAATTCTGCACTGAATATCATCCTCTTCGCTGCCAGCTTCTTGTAACAATCTCATGACCAGGATTGCAAGTGATGTAGGAAATACTGGATCAGTATCATAAACCAACTCAAAAGGTGACATACCTATGGATTTCTTGCTGCTCACTCTGTCGGCCCACAAGGAATTAACAAGTTTTCGATGCCAATTCTTTTTGTTTGCCTCCAACATTTTATTGATAATGTTCACCAAGGACTTATTTGATGATTCAGCCAATCCATTGCCTTGCAGGTAGTATGTCATGGAATGACCCAATGTAATATTGTACTTGTTGCAAAACTCAACCATCTTCTTAGACTTAAATGTTGTTGCATTATCTGTTATAATATTGTGAGGGCACCCAAAACGAGACAAGATATTAGACTCTAAAAATTGGATAGTTACTGTGTCTGTGGCTTGCCTTGTCGGAATGGCCTCAATCCACTTGGCGAAGTAATCGATAGCTGTCAAGATCCATTTGTGTTGTGCTGATGATGTAGGATGGATTTCCCCTACGAAATCAAGTCCCCACTGTTGGAAAGGTGCATTTACTTCGACTAGTTTCAAAGGAAGAGGAAGCAACTTCCATTTTCCTTGAAAAACTTGGCATTCATGGTAGCCCATCATTGTCTTATACAAATCTGAAAACAAAGTTGGCCAATAATATCCTACTCTCAACACTTTGTTAGTTGTTGTTTTCCAAAACAAATGACTGCCACAATCACCTCTATGAAAATCATTCGTTACCTGTTGAGCTTCATCTTCAACCAAACATTTAAGAAGAACTCCTCCCGGATCTTTCCAATAGAGAGCATTATTTAAAATGTAGAATTTTGCAGACTTGAGTTTAAGTGATCTACCTTTACTTCTTGACATTCCAGGAGGTGGTGAAATATGCTGAAGAACATGAACTATATTAGAATACCAAGGTGATTTGAGAAATGTTTTTGATACCTGAATGAGTGAGCCACCATATTTGTCCTCTGACATTGCTGCAATAAGATTTATGTCTAGAGCATGCAAATTTGATTCTGCCATCAACTTTGCCAAGCCTTGTTCTTTGATCAGTTTGGTAGGCTTAATCTCAATATCATACTCCAACATTACTGCTATCCACTTACCTCTTGCATGAGAACATCCTTGACTGCTGCATTAGGAACATATGCTAAAGTATGTGAATGCAGAATGTATACTTTGAAATCCTTCAATGCCTTTATAAGAGCCAGTGCTTGTTTTTCAATGATATTGTACATTAAGGCAACATATCGAATATTCCTACTAAAAAAACAATGGGTTGCTCCACCTGATCTCTATTTTGCATCAATACTGCGGCCATGGTGTGCTCGGATGCGAATTAAAAGATAATAAAATCATGAGTATAATCGGGACTAATCAAGACTGGGGCTGTGGTTAAAGCAAACTTTACCAAGTTGAATGACTTCATGGCATCCTCTGTCCATTTCACTGAGTTGTCCTTCTTCAACATATTAGTTATTTCACGTAAATGCTTAGCCAAATTGAGTATAAATCTGCATAAAAAATTCATCTTACCATTGAAAGCTTGAATCTCCTTCTTGTTGCACGGAAAGTCTACATGCTGGATTGCCTCCACCCTTGAAGGGTCAATGTGAATACCATCTTTAGAAATGATATGACCAAGGAGTTTACCCTCATCCATGGCAAAAATACTCTTCTTCAGGTTTAGAGAAATCCTGAACTTCCTACATTTCTGAAAGACAATCCTCAAGTGGTGTAAGTTCTCATCATCAGAACCAGAAAATATCATCAAATCATCTAAATAAACAACCAAGAAAACATCCTTCTCATTAGCAAAAGCTATTTCCATCGCCCGCTGAAAAGTGGCTCCGGCATTCTTCAATCCAAATGGCATTTTGGCATACTGAAAAGTTCCCCAAGGTGTTGTGAAGGCAATTTTTTCTTGGTCTTTTTCATGCACCAAGATCTGATTATAGCCTGAGTAACCATCAAGTAGTGATATCCGTGATGCTCCAACCACTCTTTGCAGAATATGGTCCATCTTAAGAAGTGGGTAATTATCCTTTAAGGATACTTTGTTGAGGTTTCGGAAATCTATGCACAATCTTATTTTTCCGGTCTTCTTTCGTATCAGGACCAAATTTGAAATCCAATCAGAAAATCTAATTGGAACAATGATGCCAGCTTTAAACATTCTATTTATCTCTTTTTTGATGGATGGCAGTAGCTTTGGATTGATTCTTCTCAACTTCTATCTAAAGGGATTTTGATCCGGCTTGATAGGAATAATATGTTGAATGATATCCTTGTCATACACCTTCAAATCTGAATAATCCCAGGCAAAGACATCAAAAAATTCAGAAAGTAACCTAACATACTTAGCCTTTACTTTGGGAGACAATGCTTTTGATAACTTTACAAGCTTGGGCTTGTTAGCTGTTCCAAGATTTACATCTTCAACTCCTTTGTCTGTAGGAATCAAGGTTGGTTTTCTTGCCACATCATCCTAATCAAAAAGCTCCTCTAAAGGTATGAGACCTTGAGGAATAATGTTATCCTTCAGCTATAAAACCTCCATTTGATTTACCTCAAGATTTTGTTCATTGGAATCACAATCATCATCAATGGAAGCATTCTTAAACTTTCCTTCATTCTGCAAAAAGGTATTAATTTCATTATCAACCCAAAACACTTGCCAATACCTCAAATTATCAGGAATAGCAGGTCTATGTTTGCCATGAATTTCAAATTTGTTGCTAGAATTCATTGGAATCTTCAAATTGCTGGCCGCAGTGGCGAGTGAATCTGCAATGATGTTTTGAGTTCGGGGTATTGTTGTCAAGGTATATTCAGGAAACATCCTCAAAATGTCTAGAACTGCATTTCTATAGGCCCTCATCCATGGATGCTTTTCTTGATATTCTCCCTTTACCTATTTAATGACCAACTCTAAATCACCATAGACAGAAATCCTTTTCGCATTGAGCTTATTCAAAATTTTAAGACCTGTAATCAAATCCTGATACTCCGCTTCATTATTAGAGAAATCAAAAGCTAACTTGTAGGAACATACTCTAACATTACTTGGAACTTTGGTAGGCTAGAAAGTAGGGCTTCAAATCCAAATTCCAATACCAACACCATCCTTATCCACAACGCCATCGAATTCCATGCTCCAAAGGCCAGCTTCATCTTCTAGATGCTAAAATTATGTTTCCTTCTCAACTTTACCTTGGCTGATCACTTCATTTTTCTTCTCTTCACTGGCCTTTTGCTACTGTGTAGGCTCCTCATAAGAACTTCTTATTTTTTCTTTTTCTTGTTTAAGGACTACTCTAAAATTCTCAAAAATTTCTGGTACATCATCTACTTCTACATGCTGAATATCTACATCATTCAATCCACTATCATAGTACAAAACAAAGGACTCTAAATCAGTATGTACAACTTTTATTGGATGATTCACAGGCTTCTCTTTACTAGTGATCGTATACTTCATTTTCTTTTCTGGGTACAACTTCCTCAATTGACCGAAAAATGGGATGGTAGCATAAGAGAAGTCAAGTTGTAAGGTGCCTTTGAGCTTAGCACCCGATGATCTAGATAAGAGCATACCAAATCTAGGCGGTATATCAGCAACTACCGCATCCATCAAAACATTTTTGGCTGGGATTTGATCTAAATAAACCACCAGATCTTTGATGAGACCAATGCAATGAACTCTACCGGAATCAAAGGAGTACAGATCATGATATTTCTGGGTGATATCTAGGCCCAAATTTTCCATAATGGTTTTAGGCATCAAATTATGGGAAGCTACAGAATCTAACATGGCATTATGGAGAATGTACTCATGCAGTCTAAGACTCAAATAAAAGGGAGGAAATTCACTATCATTAGGCTAACCTTCTATGGTTGGACCAAAAATTAGTTCAAGATGATCATCTTCGACATTCACCATGTCTAACAAAGGATCTATTTGCAATATTCTAGATACATCATGTTTATAATTTCTATTCTTAGCGAGCTCAGTCAAAGGAATGGAAACTTTCAATTTAGTAATTTCACTTTCTAAATTAAAGGATGAAACTTTTTATACCTCTTTAACACCAATGTCCTTCTTATCTGCTTTCTCTTTTGCTACACTATCTTTTTTCTTATTGTTCTTCTCATTTGTGACGCTTGTTGATGGCACTTTGCTGGGACTCGGATCAGCAAGCTCTTTCCCTTTCTTCTGAATGTTTGAGGAATCATTCTTGGATTGCACATATTTTCTTTTCTGAATGGGATTGACCAATACATCTCTGCTCCTTAAAGAATATTGCCTCTGCTGTGAAGACAAAGCATTCATATAACCACATTGATAATCATCAGATTCAGCCTCCAAAACCACATCATTTGCTAAGATGTAATCTTCATCCCTTTGTATGTCTGGAACTTCTGCATATTCTTCATCTTCGGTCAAAAATATAGGCATACCATCAGCAGTGAAAAAGTGATTTGTTTCAATTACTGAATCTTCGTCATCTTCTTCTTCCATACCTTGAACATAATTTTGTTGTAAGGGAGTTATGATCTGTTGTTGTTGTGCTCATTGTTCTGGGGCCTTTTGTTCTCTCTTCTTGATTCAGTATTGGGGTTGCTGCTGTCCTCTAAAATTTGGATTCCGGATTGTTGGTTCAGGTCTATCACTGATGGTCAACCAGTCAACCATCCTTTCCATGGTTCAAATCAATGTATCCATCTTTACATTTGAAGTAGATGCTTCTTCTTTTATGGTCACTCTTTTCTCTAATCTCATTCTTGCTCTTTTGGCCAACAAGTTTTCTTCTACACTCACTGCATTCTTTTGCATGTCTTCTAGTGTGGTAGGATCTTGTTCTCGCAACTAATATGCCATATCAGCGTCAAAACCATCTGGAAATTTGATCAAAGCCAATCCCTCCTATGGTTTAATGTTGGCCTAAATAACATTGTATACTACATTAAACTTCACACAATAGTCTTGCACACTTTCACCTTCATTTCTCTTGATGTTCTCATACTCGGACAAAATCTGAAGTGGATTCTTCTTCACCTCTGACCAATCCAAGAATTGCCTATGAAGGATTGGTAAAGTGGTGATAGAAGCTACTGGTAAAGATCTAAACCATTTTCTAACTTCACCTCAAAGCTTTGTACAAACAATCTCATTGACACATCTTTAATTTCTACTTCATGGAGGTCAAAGAAATCATTCATTCTATCAACATGTTGCTGAGCTGTAACAATTTGAGTGGCATTAAAGAAAGGTATCTTGGTTTGATAATCAGCGGGCATGGCACCAAGATTCTGAGGTAAAAGTAGGGGTGCATACCAGGCAGCCAAAACTCGAGGTGGATTTAAAACAAGGATTGGGCTACTAGGGGTTGATGGAGTAGTTGATGGAGAACTGGAAGCAATAAGTGATTGATGGGGAATGATAGGCTGATGGGGAAGTAAAGGTATGAATGGAGGTGGGGAATCAATTTCAGAGGTTGAAGGGAATAATGATGAACTGAGGGTAGTAGACACCGGTTCAGAAAGCTCGAGAATCTAAGCAGTAGTGATGGATGATTGAGGGGAATTTAGGATATACTTATCAATTAACCAGTCTTCCTTTTGGACTTAGAGATCTAAAATAAACTCTGGATCTAGAACTATATCGTCAAGTGCAATTTCAGACCTGGTTTTGAATAGGGAAAGATCAAACGCCAAATAAAAGGGGAGATCTTCTAAAAAGAACCACTCATCAGGGCATGAATCTACTCTTATTGAAGGTGTGGGACTAACTGAAGTTTCTTGTCTTTCGAATCTTCTTGAAATCAAGTTAGGATTATCAACTACTGGGGCTAGATTTGGATCTAGATTGGCCCTACTATACTTTCTCGAAGCCAGTGTGCTCAAATTTCAAAGTTTATATATTGCTTTACAACTTTCCAATTTAGCCTAGTAAATTCTAAAAATCATCATCCATAAGCTTAAGAATTCAAATGAAAGATGTTACCGAGGTGATTATTCTTTCATTCCCCAGTAGAGTCGCCACTATGTTATCACCTGGATTGAACCTCAGGCTGAAGGAGGGCAATGCCAGGGTAACCACGAACCATGCTTAGCCAAGTAGCTAGCCCTACTAGGCCAGGAGAGGGCTTTCTAGGTAAGGATCTCAGCCAAGATGACTGGATTAGGTAAAGGATTTTAGGCTAGGTATAGTAGCACGAAGTTTTGATTGGATTTTGAAGGGTTTTTTTCGAATCAGGAGGAGCTGGACAGTTTAGGTCTATGGAACTTGGTCAGAATTGCAGGGTGTTCAATGGGGCAAGCTAGGCATAGGCTTTAGCCTCAAGGGCTTGATGGGATGAGATGTTTTATACTGGTGAGAAGCTAAGAAGGGAATTTTAAAACCATGAATCCTTCCTAGACTGCAGAAAACATGAAATTGTGAATGGTTTCCCAAGGCAGAGCACTGATACAATGAATTCTGCCTATCAACTTGAAATCAACTAGAAGCAATGAAATGATTAATGGAATACATAAAACATATTAACACATGATCATAGAAGAAGAAAATATGCTAAAACTCATGCCACATGGATCCCATAAAAATAGCTGCAATTCTTATTAATATCCTGCCAAACTGCTTACAAAAGGTGTATAATCAAGGTCTGAGCATCCAGCTGAGTCCAACCCTTTACAATGAGAAAGAAGAAGAATATATAGAAATGAATTAAACCTCCTCCCATCATTAGGGGTTGAATCCCTAAGATGAGGAGCTAATATAACTAATACTGAACAAGAAACAGGAATATAGGCATCATCAACAACTTGCCTCTAAAAGTGAAAAATTGATTCATTTGAGCTCAAACTGACTTCTAAGGCAATGAATCTACCCTCTATTAATATTTATATATCATAATTACATGCCATGTCATAATTTACAATGGTGAATCATCATCCATGAGAGATAATCCAAGAACCTAGTCAAAAACTGGAAAAATATGCCTCCTGAGCAAAATCGGCCCTACGCACAGCGCTACTAGCCCAACGTGTAGCGCCACTTTTAGGTCCATTTGGGAGGCCTTCCCGACATCCAAATTGAGCCCATGATAGCTCATTGGAAAGGTATTCAAGTATACTTTCCAAAAAAGCTGCAATTTCGGCATTTAAAGCTCATTTGAACCCTCAAACCTTCATTCTTCCAAGGCTACTTCTGTGTGTCCAAAAAGTGGCAGAAATGTCATTTTAGGTTGTTTTTGACCTTTTGGTGGACTAGTTCTGCCCCAAAAACTTTGAAAATTTCTAGGGTGCATGTCCTCATCACTATGAATCCAAAAATGTAAACCATTTCTTTATTGATTGTCCCTAGGAAAAGCGCAATGCCAGTGGTGTTGCACGTCTAGGCTGTCTTCCTATGTGTAGAATTTCAAAAATTGGTAAATGACAAAATTTCCTCCAAAGTTACTCAAAATTGGTGAGAAGCACCATCATTAAGTGTCCTGATGATCCAAGGAAGCTTCAGCAAGCATCCTAAGCCTATCCTCCTCCTTTTTGCCTTTCAAGGCCCGCCTTAGCCTAGTTTTCATTTTCTTGACCCTCATATTGCAAATTTTGTTTCAGGTCCTGTAATGATAGGCCATGTGTCTGATCATCTGATTGTCTCTATTGGACTTCTATAGTAGCTTCTCAAGATGCAAGTGGACCCTCTCAAGCCATGTCTCCCTATCGTCTTCAATCTCTTTCTCAATATGAGTCAAAGTGACTTGTGCCTCTTTGCCACTTTGTCGTTTCATCTTGAGCATTTCCAGATCCATGAGGACTTGTTTGTCACTCAATTTCTTTTTTCTTGCTCCAAATATGTGATGACATATTTGACCCTCTCCAGATTGTCCGCCAAAGTTTGTACTTGAGCTTCCCTTTCCTATATGATGATGTCTTTGATGGTTTCTTCATCCTGAGCCTCTAAGTTAATGATTTCAACTCCATGATGGGTATACCATTGCTCCGGCTCATCATGCTCAGTAAAGTGAAAGTCCCTTTCCTCATCATCACCAAGACTCTGCTTTGGCATCGTTTCCTTCCCTTTGCGCAGCTGCTGCACCTGTACCTACTGTGTCGATGAAGAAGGAAAAACCCCTTCCACATCCTATGGAGCTAGCATTTTCCTATGATCTGATGAAGAAGGCAAGGTCCCTTCCACCTCCCTTGGACAAAACACTTGCCTATCGGCTGCAAATAATCTCCTAGTGCCCCTCTAATAGGTCATGTAAATGGGCACCTTAGCAGTTCTAGTCTCCTTGGCCTCCACATTCACCTGAACACTGCTAGAAGGTCCTCCTGCTTCTTGAGACACTGGTGGAGGAATTTGAGGACACCTGAAGATATCATGAGAAATAAAGGTCTCCTAAGAGATGGTGAGGAGTCGAGATGATGAAGCACAATGATCTTGATCAGGGAATAGTGATAGAGGTTGCTCATCTACTGAGGCTATGGCTCCTTTTGGACAAGATGAGCCATCTTCTCAATATTCATGAACAAGAAGTATGGGAGGTTTAACATTGTCGCCATGGTAAAATGCATGAGGAGCCTAATGTGATAGGTGTACATCCTAGAGAATCTGCCCTCACAAGTGAAGTACTTCATGATGATTTTCATCATGGGGACATATTTATCTTCGAGAAATCTGAAAGGAAAAATTCTCTTCCCCTCATTTCTGTGTTGGGGTTTGATATAAGGCTCATAGTCATGCTCATCGAGGTCCTAGGCCTTGTACCACTTCTCCCCGACATTTGGAATCCTGGTGACATCTAAAATGATGGAAGGTGAAACTATGAAAGTTACCCCAGCAAGAGTTACCCTATTGTCCTTAAGATGGGATACATAAAGTCTGGTGAGTTCCAGGTGGTATTGAACTCTCTCCACCTGCTCACAGAACTCATAGTAGCCAAGATATCTGAAACATGTGACAGCCAACTAAGAGGCCTCCAATTCCATAAGGTTTTATGGCTCTTATCTGATAATCCTACCTCCCTTGTGTGGTTCTCTCTGTTGCCTAGCTCTGTCTGCTGAGGTGTCACTGCCTGCGTTTGCCTCCTCCTCATAGTCTCGGTCCTCTTGGTCCATGTCTGCAAGGTTGATGTGTATGAAGGGAATGAGAGACAGTGTTTTTAGGAATGAGGGGATGGGAGATGAGCTTGTGGCTAGGAAATGAATGAAGGAGTAGGAAATGAGGGGGAGGGCTTGTTTTGAGAAATTGCCCTTGGGAAAGAGGGATAAAAGGGATGGGGAAATATGGAATAGTGATAAAGGGATAAAGGGATAGGGGATAGGGAAATAGGGATAGGGTTTAGAGCTGTAGTGAGTGATAGGAGGAACAATGATAGTTTAGGGTTTTAGGCATCACTAGGGAAATTTAGGGTTTCATATTTAACATGGAAAATGATGCTTAGGATGTTTTATTTGCAAACCAAAACTGAAGTGAGGGATGTCAACTTACTTGCAAAGATGGAAAGAGAGAGAAATTTGAGGTTTTTTGGAAGTTTTGAGGCTTTTCTAGCCTTCCTACTCAATGCGCAGTGGTAGTGCCCAGATGCACAGCGCCACCATGGAAGCGCAACACCAGTGTAAATTTACACTACAATTTTTTCCCAGACGCGCATCGCCGATCTCAACATGAAACGCCAAGCCTTCAACGCGTAGCGCCAACCTATTTGCCTCAAAACTGCAATGTCACTCTGCCAACGCACAGCGCCACTGCTCCACTTCTCCAAAAGCATAGCACCACCCTCTAGAAGCGCAGCACCAACCTACCTTGGCCCCAAACTCACTCAATCTTGCTCTCCTCACTTTTTTTGACTCCTTGCTTGCCAATGAGAATAATGAACTTAGAAATGAAATGTGGGATCTTAAATAGGAGTAGATTTGATTTTTCATTTGAAAAACCCACTTTCTAATGTTTCTTGTCCTTCTCAAAACTCTGTTTTAATGCCTTTTCTTCTTTGTGTCTTTGCAGGTGGATAAATGCTCAAATTGAACTGATTTTTGCAGTGTTTCTTTGTCTTGTAGCAAGGAGAGATGATCTGGTGCAGTTGGGATTAGTTATTAATATAGTAACTTAAAATTACATATGAAATACAAATAAACTCAAAATACTCTGTTTTCACCTCAAAAACATGTTTTTTAGGTGAAAATTACAATAGGTTAAAAGATAATTTTTCAGTGGCTATGACCTACAAGCCATCATACTTGACTTATTCATCATCCTCATACCCTTGCTGACCTTTATTTACACTTTAAAATCAGGCATTTTGACCTTGGAAATGAAACCCTAAGACCTAATGACACATGCCCTATGACCTAATGGAAACCCTAATGAAAACATTCCAAGTGACCTAATGAAAGCATGATTGCAGATTGACCATGAAAACATGACTAAGGACAACCTGAAGAAGGGTCTGCAAGTATACTCTATGAGGGAAAAATTGGATTTTCAGAAGAGAAGACAACCATCAGTGGATTAGCTTGACATGACCTAATGATATGATGTGAAAATTTCAGTATGGGACACCTAAAATGACAATGCAAAGAGAAAATTTTGATCCTTGATGCAAGTACGCAGATATTGACACTAGAACATGATCAATGATCTCTATTTAAATAGCATGGAGGGGCATTGATTATAATCGATTGTGAGAACTCTCTTATGTAGAATATTTTCTTTTGCATTAATAAAATTTCCTCAACTATCCATGTCGACTAGGGCCATGGATCGTTTCCCTCTTAAAGGATTTTAAACACATAAAAATATTGGCATTGTGATCTTTTATTTGGTTGTGTGAGTGGTTATTGAAGGTGTTTGTCCTATATGGAGTACCCTAATTACCCAAGTAGTTGACCATTTATGTTGTCCTTCCTATTATTAAAATGTACTTGGTGGTTTGTTCTCAAATAAAATTTTGAGTCCTTGTTTTGTGCGAATTGATGGTTGATTCCCTAATCCTTCTTTATAATGGATCTCTTCTTGTTGATGCCAAATAAACTTATAGGAAGCAAGTCTAGAGACCTTGATAGTAACTTAAATCTTGCATTCATTAGTGATACATTATCTCAAAATCGATAGTGAGTATGCCTTAATGATCCCAACTTAATTGATTCTACAAGAATTATGTATCAAATCATTTACTCGTACTTTTTAAAATTTACTCTATACCTTGGGCCATTTTTATTATTAGTGTACTATCGTGCCTTTGTCAATGATATTCATTAATGGATGATGATCAAATTATTTCTATAATGCCCAACATTAGCTCATTTATTTTCAAGATGTAAATTCATACAATCACAAAATTTGTATTTAAGACCTTCAGTTATGCTACATTCCATTTTGGTGTTAATTACTTGAGATTTACAAGTTGTACCACTCGTTGGTGAGTACTTTTAAGACCAATTTCACAACTCCTACCATGATAGTTGTCCTCTTGATGAATTATGTGATGTATATCCTCTTTGTATTTTCTCATGATTGTGATTTTATATTTGACATTGATTCACTACGTATCTTACTTTTGTGGCCATGATTTTTCATTTTATATAATTTATAGATCCATAGTGTACCTAATTTGGTGGTTACGCTTGTCTTTACACCTAAACATAGATATTCCTACCTCAAGGAAGATTATATTTGGTAGGTATTCCTATGTCAAGGAGTATTATATTTTTTTGCCTACAATAAAAAATATTTTCTTCTTCTTACAACCTCCTCCTATGCCCTGATACCATGTAAGAAATTACAATTTCAAACAAAAAACTAGTTGCAAAATATTAACTACAATTACAAACTTGAGACTAAAGAGAAATGAGAGAGAATGAAAGACCAATTCAAATTTTCATTACATGCCTCATGGGGAATATTTGGTTTATGATGTTTATCCATGTAATATTGAAAATAGCTTTGGGGTGCAAGTCCAAGATTTATATGATAATTATAAATGTGATGTGGCAAGATGGCTTTGGAGTGCATAACTCCTATGTGTTGATGTTATGGCATCCTCCCTGAGTACCTAGTACTAATATTGTCAAAAATTTAGATGTCATGTACTTTGGGTCATGCTTGGATGTGGTTGATATCTATGTGATGTTTTAGATAGATTTGTAGTAATATACCTACGTTGTACTAATATTATCAACATTTTCACTATCATGCATTTTGGATCATCCTTGGTGTGGTTGATACCTACGTGGTGTTCTTAGATGAATTTGTAGTAAAGTCCCTATAATAACATCCTCCTTCATGGTGATTTAACATCATCAATATTTTTTTGTGCAATATTCTATAAATCATTTTTTTCCTTTCAATATTTTTCATATAATTAATATTAAAAAATAAGTTTGAAATATAAATTCATAAATTAATGTAATATCATTCTTTTTTAATATAACACAAGTGTAATAAATATTAATTAAGTAGATAGGGGTGTTTATTTTGAAATAAGTTTTTTAGAATTTTAATTTAATTATCAATAATTAAATTGATTAATTAAAAAATGTGAACAAATATCACATGAAGTGAGTTATGGTTTTTTGAGAATGTGGTATTGATAATCTATGGTATTGGCCCATGTTATTGTAATAAAGCCTATTTACAAATTAAGAATCTCCATGCCAAAGTAGGAGTAAATCTCCATGGTTATAAAACATGTTCCATGCTTTTTTAAATGCATATATGTTTAACTTATATATTAAGTCTTTTTATAATTAATAATGATAATAGTAACTCAAAATAAAGTTATAATTTAGTTAGTTTTATGATTTTTTTTTTTTTTTTACTTTTAATTTTAGCTGAGAGATATAAAGTGAGATAATTGTGATTATTATGAATTGATGTGTATCCATGTTTACCAACCATTTAATATATATGGTTGTGCTAGTTTAATTAACAATAATTATATTATGGATGGTAGAGATTCAACCTCCACAAAATATTCTAGAATATTCATAGTAGTATACACATATGAAAGATTATGATTTATCTCCAAAGTAGTTCTGCCATTTTTTCCTTTTTGTCCGTTTAATTAAATTGATTAATTAAAAAAAATTGTCATGAACAAGTGTCAAATGAAGTGATTTATGGTTTTTTAGGCATGTGGTATTGATAAACCATGGTATTGTAACAAAGCCTATTTACAAATTAAGAATATCCATGATAAAGTGGGAATAAATCTCTATGGTTAAGAATTTTAAATGTATATATGTTTAAATTATATATTAATTCTTTTTATTATTTTTTAATAATACAATATAATTTAGTTAGCCTTATTAATAATGTATCTCTTAGTAAGCCTTTTGATGGTTATAAAGAATTGAAGTTTATGAACATTTACCAATTATTTAATTTATATAGCTACACTTGCATTATATCTAGAATATTCATGGTAGTATACACATATCAAAGATTGTGATTTATCTCAAAATAGTTATGTCATTTTTCCCTTTTGGTCATTTTAATTAAATTGATTAATTAAAAAAAAGTTCATATGAACAAGTGCCATATGAAGTGATTTGTGGCTTTTTAGGTATGTGGTATTGATAAGCCATGGTCTTGTAACAAAACCTATTTACAAATTAAGAATCTCCATGATAAAGTGGGAATAAATCTCCATGGTTGAGAATTTTAAATGTATATATGTTTAACTTATATAGTAATTATTTTTTAATTTTTTAATAATACAGTAATAATTTAGTTAGTCTTGTTAATGATGTATCTCTTAGTAAGCATTTTGATGGTTATAAAAAATTGATGTTTATGAACGTTTACCAATCATTTAATTTATATAGCTACACTAGTATTATATCTATTTTATAATAAAACCATCTCTAACCAATTATATAATTCATAACTTATAATAGATTATATAATTCATAATTCATCTTAGCATGCTTAGCAGTCAATGATGGTTGTCGATGTTTATGAACATTTACCAATCATTGAATTTATATAGCTAGAGTAGAATTATATCTACTTTATAATAAAACCATTTCTAACTAATTATATAATTCATACCTTATACCAAATTATATAATTCATAACTCATCTTAGCATGTTTAGTTGTCAATGATAGTAGTTGTGTTGTTCCCACTGCTAATTTATCCAATTATATAATTCATAACTTATAACAAATTATATAGTTCATAATTCATCTTAGCATGCTTAGCAGTCAGTTATATAATTCATAACTTACAACAAATTATATAGTACATAATTCATCTTAGCATGCTTAGTAGTCAATGATAGTTGTTGATGTTTATGAACATTTACCAGTCATTTAATTTATATAGCTGCACTAGTATTATATCTATTTTATAATAAAACCATCTCTAACAAATTAAATAATTCATAATTTATAACAAAATATATAATTCATAACTCATCTTAGCGTGTTTAGAAGTCAATGATAGTTGTTGTGTTGTTCCCACTACTAATTTAACCAATTATATAATTCATAACTTATAACAAATTACATAATTCATCTTAGCATTCTTAGGAGTCAATGATAGTTGTCCATGTTTATGAACATTTACCAATCATTTAATTTATATAGCTACATTTAAAACAATGTAAACTTTGAAACGGGAACTATAAACTCAAAACGGGAACTCTGGCCAAAAAACCCCAAAAAAACATCAAAAACAGTGCTAAAAACGAAAAGTGTGTATACTGGAACGATGTTTTTTTTTTTTAGGTGTCAATTTTGAACGTGTTTTAGAAATGGCAGTGACTACGAAATTTACTACGAAATTTTCATGCAAAATATAGCTTCAAAACGAAAGTGATGATACTGGAATAATGATTTTTTTTTTAGGGTCAATTTTCAAACTTTTTAAAAAATGCTAATAAAACCAATTTTTTATGTCTCAAACAAAGTTAATTTTTAAGGAAAAAACACATTAATGTTTCTGGTAGAATATCATTTTTCTTTCCTAAGTATAAATTTAACATGTTTTCAACCACACCATGCTAGATACAAAAGAAATTGAAATTTTTTCAACTATAAAATTAAAAAACCATGACATTATGAACAAATTATATCACTGAATGAAATCAAAAGTCTTTATTTGTATACTGAATAAAATAGACATTATATCTCTAATTTGATATTGCATTGTAGATATTTAAACAATAAAATGTATCATACTTAAGACATAATCCAACAACATAAAAATGCTTCATAATTTCTCATTTAACAACATATGGAAAACATTAATTTTATTTGAAGATATGATGCATACATCAGTTATATAATCTGTCTTAAACAATTATTCAAAATCACTCATATTTTCTTGCACACCATCACAATTCGCATCTTCAGATGAGTGACTCAATGCTGACAAAGATGTTCCATATTCTTCTCTTTCATCAACTAGTGCCCCATCTGAGTCCACATGCATGCCCAACATTCCAGGTTTCAAAAGTCTTCTAGATCTACGACTGGTTTCAGCAGACTCCCATGTCAACATTATTCCTTCTGGTAACAACCTTTTCAGAATCTCTGTCGTCTTGAAGCGAAGAGTTCCTCTCTTTGTTAAATTGAAGTCATAAACAAGTATGTCAACATCCTCCAATTGTAATATGTTTGTGCGGCGGCGATTTATATTTGTACCCTTTCTTTTTCTTTTTCCACCATTTTTTTTGTCAACTACCATCTCTGGCTTATACACACCATTGAATGGGTGTGTATTTGTGGTATACCAATGTAATTCAACACTTGTAACATCCTCATTTTCTGTAAAGACCTTTATAACTTTAGCAACCCAAAATGGATAGCCTTTGGGATCTCCATCTGTTAGCACTGCAATCATGCAACCCTCCTTAATATCATGTACTGAACCTCTATAAAGGTCTTCCATGGCTTCACGTTGTGCACGAGATCTTCTGGAACCAATATACATCTCTCTTTCCATTGCCTGTGAAGAATTAATAATACCTTGAGTTTGTCGCTGTTCAACAATGTTTACTTCCTCTTGTTCATTCGACACATTTTGTGGCCAAATAAATGGATGTGGGAGAAAACCTATCTAGAATGTGAGGCCTATGCTTTGCCACTTTTCCTTTAGTTATGTGAATGTAAATACAAAGAAAGAGATGCGCACCATGGAGTTTTCTTTGGCACCATGGTGTGAATAACAACTAAAGATTATTTTCCTCCTTTTTTATGCTCTCAAATACCATTTCTAGATGTTCTAGTCAACTATGGAAGGCTTAAAATGCTAAAAAATGGAATCCCTTTCTTCCTATTGGCCCTATATTTAACATAGCTTAATAATATATTAAAATTAGGTTTTTTGCATGCTTCACCCTCAACTTTGAAGTCCACACATGGCTAGCCATAAATGTGTGGCTAATGAGGCATAACACACCATCTAGTTACGTCATGGTTGTCAAAATGCTGGTGCTTTTTACATGGTTAGAAATGTCTTTATTTTCATAATAATGTTTAGGAGTTGTGAGCTATAATCAAAAAATATTAACCCAAAAAAGTGTTGGTTGATTGAAATTTCTAAATAACTCTATAAAGTTCTAAACCCCAAATCTCACTCAAAATTTATAAATATAAATAAATATATATATAATAATTACTCCATTCCAAACCATACCATATACATATACAAAATAGTTAATTTCATTGAAGGAATCTTTTTCATGGCTGGACATCCAATACAACTCATTTATAAACTTACCTCATGGTTTGGCTCCCTATTCTGCTTCGATTTTTGTATATACTCTAATTGGACAGATAATTAATATTAGTTTTCTCACATACACCAGTGACATTTATTATTATTTATTTATCTTCAATAACTTTAATGATTAAGGCCTTTAAAGGAGGAGAAACACTTTACTGGATATTTTTTAGATTATATATTATGTAATAAAGCATCTAATGAGAGGAAGCATATAATAGAGCATAGGAGAAAAGCACCATAATATCATAGTTTTGCAATAAGTTTTTATGGATTTAGATTTTAACAATCCACCATTATTTTATCAAGAAAAAGGGCATGACACTGCATAAACTTACTTTATTTCCAACCAGGTGTTCTCCTTTGTCAATATCGTGTTTGCTTTTGACCTTATTGGTGCATTTCCAATCTTATATCATAGTAGCAGAACAATCTGTGGTGCGTGCTACTGCTTTTTAAAAAATTTAAAAACAGAAATTTCGCAATCAAGCATAACCTGAATATCTAGAAGTAGTAGATCAAGATTGTGCAGTTATATATCTAGGTTTATGACTAAGTATCAAGGCCTCGTCAAATCTCATATCATGATCAAGATATGATCGAATAGACAGGCTGAGAAGTTGTCAGATTTCACAGTTAGTCCTTCGAGTTTTGATAGTTTGCTATGAAGGATTTGGGTGCCTCATTGAGAGCTTGAATCACGGTGTGTATATTTAGAAACCAAATCAGCAATGCACAGTTCTTTTGAGAGCAAGGATGTTAAAAATTCTAATCAGTTGACATGTAAGAATACTGTTTTATATTATATTAAATTAAGGATAATTACTGCGTGGCAGCGCCACCCCCGGGCCGCCACGCCCCGCCCGACCGGCGGCGGGTCGATTCCGGGAATCTACCTGCTCTGGAATCCCATTCATATATCGAATGGTGGGCGTTTATATCCCGAGATATAAAATCCCTTGTTTTCACAATAAGAAAGGGACAGGTTTTAGGTTCAAGCCGTCTGGGTTTTTTAATCTTTTTAATTTTTTGGCAGGTTCGATAGAAGGGAACAGATCGTGAGTTCGGCTCGTTCGGATTTCTTAATCTCAAAATCGCTATAATTTTTGGCACAACTTATCACAAATCGTCTGGAATTCTTATTTTTGGCACAATGAATCACAAGTCGGGATTTCTTCATCTCAAGCTCTCTGTATTTTTTTGGGTAAAATCCAAAACACCGTAGTCATGGGTTCAAACCCCACGAGTGGGTGATGTTGACTACTTGGATTTCTTATGGTCATGTAAGATTCCTGATTTTATGTCAAAATTCAAAACAAGCATTGCCATATAAATCACAAGTGACTCCACAAAAGGCATGTCCGATTTTCTGGTCTGATGGAACTTCATAAAGGCATTGTCGAACTATTTTGGTGTGATGGAATAGGCAGTCCGCTTATTTATTATTATTATTATAGTTAGTAATATTTTTTTAGTAATATTTTGTTTAATAATTTGAAAATTATTATATTTAGACGGGTTTTATAATTTAAATATGAATGAGGGATGTTTCCAACCTACTCCCCATTATCCATACGAGTGCAGTCAACGTTAATCACCATTTCTGTAGGTTACCTCGTCTGGGACTACCGGAATGTCCAAACGTATGGCCCTCTTCACCCAAATCCCATTGCTGAAAGGCCTCTCGGCATTCCTCAGCTGCAAATTTTGTGGGTCATAAATCTTTTTAAATTGCATTATATTGTGATATTTTTAAGTAAATGTATTTAATCTTTTCCATTTCTTTGAATTATTAGAAGTTCCACCCTTTTGCACCTATTAAATTATTATAATTTATAAATAGACGTGCTACATATATATTTATGAGTACGGTAATTTTTCATCCTTTCCCGGACGGTTTTACAAGCGCCAGTGGTTACATTCAGACTTTATAAATTGAAGGGCGCCATTTTCGTGAGCTTCTTCAGCTTCGTTTACGTTGTTTTTACTGTGGGATGTTCTAGAACGCCTTTCTGTCAGTTTTGCTCGATCGATTTCGACATTTCTGTGATATGATTCAGCGATCCGTGGGTTGTTATGAATCATACGTTTGAGGGCCAAAAAAGAGAAAGAGAAGCTTGACCGCGTAAGGATAGAGTAGTTACGGTGCCGCAGCATTTAGCATCCACCTGCAGATTCACTACCTCATGTTGCTGAGACATTTTTGTTAATAAGACGGTGTTGATCAGTAGGAAGTAACAAAGGAGATTTCGCTCCGGTAGATTTCCAAAGATCGATTGACCAGCAGATTCATAAGGATACAGTCCAGCCGATTTACAAGAGCGAGTTGGCAACGAGATTAGTAAAGTCAACCACGTTAGTTTTTAATAATTGTATTTTTTTGAAATATTATGGTCAGGCTTTTAACTGTATATCCAAGGTCAGGCTTTTAACTGTATATCCAATGGGAAGAAGAACATCCGACGGTTTTTATCAGAGTCCAAAGAGGTTGACTTACAGTTAGATTGACCCAAATAAAATGACCTAAGTTGCTTTATTCATGGTTAAGACTTGGATTTCAAAAAATATTCATTTTCGTAGACCTTATGCTAACAAGAAGGAAATGTGGGTGCTAGCAAGTCTCACTCATTTAGTTTGGGTCTTATTTACAACTTGCAAGTGTAGTTTGGGTCTTATTTACAACTTGCAAGTGTGACGCAGCTATTCTATCTATATCCAACGAGCTAGCACAAAGACACATCAGGAATGTGGTCGATGGCGCTTTAATTCCAGCCAACGATAATGTGCGTACCTACATCATCAATTAATCCAAGCCAACGACACGCTGGTGACGTGGAAGATATGTATCAATGCCAATTTTATATAGTTTTTTAAAGTTTTAAATATTTTTTTAACAGTGGCCTGAAGCTTAGATTAATCAGTCTCAACAAGCTTCTTAATCAATAAAAAATTTATAATTTAAAAGCTTTATGTGAAACTGTCAGTCCTAATTTCCCTGTCATAATTTCCCATATTTTTTTTTATGGAGGATTCAACTCAAATTGTGACATGGAGATTGCAATATTCTCAACTTTGCAATTTGGGTATTTCAAAGCTGTATAGTGACTTATTTTTTTTTTACGAAAATGTGACCGAATTATTGTTTCATGGTCTACGTAGTTAATCTTTCCATCATATTTTTTGAATATATCTATATATATACTAAAACCTCTCCATCCTTTGAAAAGAAAAACAAGAATGTGGACACTCAAAACCGAGAACAAACTGAAAGTTGATGTTACTGCAATTCCAGAGCAAGTCTACAACGTGGGATTATTAATAGTAAACTATATATCAAATTCATCTTTGTGTTATGAATGGGATTCTAGAGCAGGTCGTCGATTCCGGGAATCGACCTGCTCTAGAATTCATGAAAAGTAAACTATATATCAATCAATAAAAAATTTATAATTTAAAAGGTTTATATATAAAGCATTTACATATACATTATTAATAACGGTAATTAACCTTATATAAAAATTTACCAAAAGACTAATAATTGGAACCGGAAAAGAGTCTTATAATCTTCATTTACATTTACATGGGAAAAGAAATAAAATTTGCACATGGTGAAACTGTCAGTCCTAATTTCCCATATTTTTTTTATGGAGGATTCAACTCAAATTGTGACATGGAGACTGCAATATTCTCAACTTTGCAATTTGGGTATTTCAAAACATGTATAGCAATTTGGGTATTTCAAAACTGTATAGTGACTTTTTTTTTTTACGAAAATGTGACCGAATTATTGTTTCATGGTCTACGTAGTTAATCTTTCCATCATATTTTTTGAATATCTCTATATATATACTAAAACCTCCCCATCCTTTGAAAAGAAAAACAAGAATCTAAACACTCAAAACCGAGAACAAACTGAAAGTTGATGTTACTGGGAGCATGTCCACAACGTGGGATTATTAATAGTAAACTATATATCAAATTCATCTTTGTGTTATGAATGGGATTCCAGAGCAGGCCGATTCCGGGAATCGACCTGCTCTGGAATTCATGAAAAGTAAACTATATATCAATCAATAAAAAATTTATAATTTAAAAGGTTTATATATAAGGCATTTACATATACATTATTAATAACGTTAATTAACCTTATATAACAATTTACCGAAAGACTAATAATTGGAACCGGAAAAGAGTCTTATAATCTTCATTTACATTTACATGGGAAAAGAAATAAAATTTGCACATGGTGAAACTGTCAGTCCTAATTTCCCATATTTTTTTTTTATGGAGGATTCAACTCAAATTGTGACATGGAGATTGCAATATTCTCAACTTTGCAATTTGGGTATTTCAAAACTGTATAGTGACTTATTTTTTTTTTATGAAAATGTGACCGAATTATTGTTTCATGGTCTACGTAGTTAATCTTTCCATCATATTTTTTGAATATATCTATATATAGATAAAACCTCCCCATCCTTTGAAAAGAAAAACAAGAATGTGGACACTCAAAACCGAGAACAAACTGAAAGTTGATGTTACTACAATTCCAGAGCATGTCCACAACGTGGGATTATTAATAGTAAATTATATATCAAATTCATCTTTGTGTTATGAATGGGATTCCAGAGCAGGTCGATTCCGGGAATCGACCTGCTCTGGAATTCATGAAAAGTAAACTATATATCAATCAATAAAAAATTTATAATTTAAAAGGTTTATATATAAGGCATTTACATATACATTATTAATAACGTTAATTAACCTTATATAAAAATTTACCAAAAGACTAATAATTGGAACCGGAAAAGAGTCTTATAATCTTCATTTACATTTACATGGGAAAAGAAATAAAATTTGCACATGGTGAAACTGTCAGTCCTAATTTCCCATATTTTTTTATGGAGGATTCAACTCAAATTGTGACATGGAGATTGAAATATTCTGAATTTTGCAATTTGGGTATTTCAAAACTGTATAGTGACTTATTTTTTTTTTACGAAAATGTGACCGAATTATTGTTTCATGGTCTACGTAGTTAATATTTCCATCATATTTTTTGAATATATCTATATATATATATATACTAAAACCTCCCCATCCTTTGAAAAGAAAAACAAGAATGTGGACACTCAAAACCGAGAACAAACTGAAAGTTGATGTTACTGCAATTCCAGAGCATGTCCACAATGTGGGATTATTAATAGTAAACTATATATCAAATTCATCTTTGTGTTATGAATGGGATTCGAGAGCAGGAATCGACCTGCTCTGGAATTCATGAAAAGTAAACTATATATCAATCAATAAAAAATTTATAATTTAAAAGGTTTATATATAAGGCATTTACATATACATTATTAATAACGTTAATTAACCTTATATAAAAATTTACCAAAAGACTAATAATTGGAACCGGAAAAGAGTCTTATAATCTTCATTTACATTTACATGGGAAAAGAAATAAAATTTGCACATGGTGAAACTGTCAGTCCTAATTTCCCATATTTTTTTATGGAGGATTCAACTCAAATTGTGACATGGAGATTGCAATATTCTCAACTTTGCAATTTGGGTATTTCAAAACTGTATAGTGACTTATTTTTTTTTACGAAAATGTGACCGAATTATTGTTTCATGGTCTACGTAGTTAATCTTTCCATCATATTTTTTGAATATATCTATATATATACTAAAACCTCCCCATCCTTTGAAAAGAAAAACAAGAATGTGGACACTCAAAACCGAGAACAAACTGAAAGTTGATGTTACTGCAATTCCAGATCATGTCCACAACGTGGGATTATTAATATTAAACTATATATCAAATTCATCTTTGTGTGATGAATGGGATTCCAGAGCAGGTCGATTCCGGGAATCGACCTGCTCTGGAATTCATGAAAAGTAAACTATATATCAATCAATAAAAAATTTATAATTTAAAAGGTTTATATATAAGGCATTTACATATACATTATTAATAACGTTAATTAACCTTATATAAAAATTTACCAAAAGACTAATAATTGGAACCGGAAAAGAGTCTTATAATCTTCATTTACATTTACATGGGAAAAGAAATAAAATTTGCACATGGTGAAACTGTCAGTCTTAATTTCTCATATTTTTTTTATGGAGGATTCAACTCAAATTGTGACATGGAGATTGCAATATTCTCAACTTTGCAATTTGGGTATTTCAAAACTGTATAGTGACTTTTTTTTTTTACGAAAATGTGACCGAATTATTGTTTCATGGTCTACGTAGTTAATCTTTCCATCATATTTTTTGAATATATCTATATATATACTAAAACCTCCCTATCCTTTGAAAAGAAAAACAAGAATGTGGACACTCAAAACCGAGAACAAACTGAAAGTTGATGTTACTACAATTCCAGAGCATGTCCACAACGTGGGATTATTAATAGTAAACTATATATCAAATTCATCTTTGTGTTATGAATGGGATTCCAGAGCAGGTCAATTCCGGGAATCGACCTGCTATGGAATTCATGAAAAGTAAACTATATATCAATCAATAAAAAATTTATAATTTAAAAGGTTTATATATAAGGCATTTACATATACATTATTAATAACATTAATTAACCTTATATAAAAATTTACCAAAAGACTAATAATTGGAACCGGAAAAGAGTCTTATAATCTTCATTTACATTTACATTTACATGGGAAAAGAAATAAAATTTGCACATGGTGAAACTGTCAGTCCTAATTTCCCATATTTTTTATGGAGGATTCAACTCAAATTGTGACATGGAGATTGCAATATTCTCAACTTTGCAATTTGGGTATTTCAAAACTGTATAGTGACTTATTTTTTTTTTACGAAAATGTGACCGAATTATTGTTTCATGGTCTAGGTAGTTAATCTTTCCATCATATTTTTTGAATATATCTATATATATACTAAAACCTCCCCATCTTTTGAAAAGAAAAACAAGAATGTGGACACTCAAAACCGAGAACAAACTGAAAGTTGATGTTACTGCAATTCCAGAGCATGTCCACAACGTGGGATTATTAATAGTAAACTATATATCAAATTCATCTTTGTATTATGAATGGGATTCCAGAGCAGGTCGATTCCGGGAATTGACCTGCTCTCGAATTCATGAAAAGTAAACTATATATCAAATTCATCTTTGTGTTATGTTATGGTAAGTATTAATTTACTCGTTCATTAATGAATTATGGAACTAAACCTATAGCATTTCATTAATGGTCGTTTACCAATTATGGTTGTTTTGGTTAGAGTGAGAGTCCTCGCATATGGTTGTGAGCATGGTATAACGTGATAAAAGCAAAATACTTTGCCCATTTGGTCCACCTAAAACGATGAAATGACTTGAATATAGTTGTTTGTTACGTCAATTTATAATGATGAATTGAATAGAATGTATTCACATGATAATTGTTTTTGGTTATATATATGGGGTCAATTTAATTAACAATATGTCATAATAGAAATAGTAGGTTTTGTAAAATTAACTACAGTTTTTTGGTTTTGAAATAATATTTAAAAATGTTTTTAATTAGTTATGAATTTGTCTTTTTGAAATATAAGGAAATAGGTTAATGTATAAAATAATTAATATATTTATCAAATAGTTTGAGATTTTTTTTGTTATTGTAATAATAAGAGATTTTTTTGTTATTGTAATAATAAGAATTTTTGTGATGATTTGTATATTATTATTAATATTTTATTAGACAATTTGTCACAATAAATCTACTAAAATATATTAGAAAATCTGAAATCTACGCCATGATGGTTTGTTTCTCTTTAGATTTAGGAATATGTTAATTATTAATGATTGCATATGCATGGAAATTATAATTATGTGGAAAACAAATAATAGTAAAATTAAACTTGTATATCAAAAAATTAACAAAATATATACCTTGGGAAGCATTTTCGAGAGAGAACCCAACTGGAAGGCGAGACCACCATACACTCGTTCTTTGAATGGGAAAAGGATGAAAGTATGAAAAAGTGAGGCATGTGGCTTGTGGGCTACTATAGTGCACAAGTCCTCTATGTTTCCTTCCTTTTTATCCACTCTCAACTACTCTACTCATATATGGCACAAAATGCACTTGAATAGAATCAAACGTCTTTTCCTCCTAGTGATTTAGTTATAACACATCTTGATAGCCTACTATTGGTTAAGTCTGACTCATTGAACTCTTCACTTTCAATGAGTAGGGTGTAGGGGGTGGGGCGGGGGGGGGGGTGCGGGGTAGGGTGTAGGTGGGGGGGGGGGGATGGGGGGGGGTAAGGGTAAGGGGGTAGGGCGCGGGTAGGGTGTAGGGGGGGGGGGTAGGGGCAGAAGGGGGTGGGTAGGGGGATTGGGTGGGGTGGGGGTAGGGGTAGGGGCAGAAGGTGGGGGGGTTGGGGTAGGGTGCGGGGATGGGGTAGGCCATGGGGGTAGGGGTGGGGAAGGGTAGGGGGGCGCGCAGTGTGGGGAGCGGTGGGCGCAGTGGGGAGGGGCGGCCGCGGGGAGGGGTTGGGGGGGGGTAGGGGGTTTGGGGGGGTGGGGGGGGCGGGGGTTAGGGGGGGAGGGGGTTTTGGGGGCAGGGGGCGAGGGGGCGAGGGGGGATGGGGCGCGGGAGTGTGGGGGGACGGTAGGGGGTAGGGTGAGGGAAGGGGAGGGGGGGCCGGGGAGGGGGTTGTGGGGGGCGCGTGGGTAGGGGCTCGCCCATACTTGCCTAAATGTCCACTTAGCCTCATTATCCCTCACCTGACCTCCCGCTCGCCCATCGACCTGCCTGCCCGTTAGAGGTGGCAAAGACCCATTAGAAGAGGAAATTGCGCAAAAGGAAGCAGAAAATATTGTGGAAGATGACAATGATGAAACTCTAGAGGACGAAGAGTTTGGATTACGTGACATTGTTGATTAAATTTAAGTTATACCTGGAAATCAAGCTTTGCAATGTTTTGACTCTGACATTTCATGAAAAGAATAATCAATGAATTAAAGTTGTTATGTGTTCAATATTTGTAATTTTTTATTTTCGCATTGATTTTTAAGTTAATTATTATTTTTTGAAAAAAAAGTTGTTATTATTATTTTTTTGACATGAAATTCATAAAAAAAAACTATTATTTGACCATTTTTAGTTAATATTTTTGTATAAAAATTGTGATTTTGACATGTTAATTCTAGCAAAAAATTATCAAAACGTTTAGTTTTTTTGTTATATTTATGTTAAAAATGGTTATTTTTATGTCCATTGTTAAAAAATGTTGTTTTTTAGAAACAATTATTTCATGTGGATTGAAAAATTAATTAAGGATGTATAAATATGTAGATTATCTAAAATTCAAACGATCGACTTTCTAATTTAAAAACGCAAAACAATAAAAACCCCCCTAAAAAAAAAAAAAAAATTAAGATAGAGAACAAGAAAATATGAATAAAATGACGACTTCAAAAACTATCAAATTTAGAAAATAATTTTTTACATTTCACACACTAGAAAATTAAAAGTCAAAAAATAGGTCTTTTAAAAAAAGGGTGTGATGCATAATACTTACTTTTTAAAATCAGCATGAAAATCACTACGATTCTAAAACTTGATTTCATCCTTGAACATGAAAAAAAATTAAAGTTCCAAAAACCATGTTCTAAAAAAAACATGTGTATTCTGCATCACCACTTTTGAAAATTGGATCATTTTTTTGCTATCTCTATGAAACGGGTAACAGTATTAGTTCCCGTTTCAAAGTTTACATTGTTATTAGTATTATATCTATTTAATAATAAAATCATCTCCAACTAATTCATAACTTATAACAAATTATATAATTCATAACTCATCTTAGTCTCTTTAGCTGTCAATGATAGTAGTTGTGTTCTTCTCACTGTTAATTTAACAACAAAATTATGATAAGTTTTCCCATTGTTCAAAAAAAAAAAACTCATAGCGAGAATTTATTTTTCAATTATAGTAGTTGTGTTGTTCTTACTGCTAATTTGACAGCAAAATTATAACAAGTTTTCTCATAGTTCAAAAAAAAAAACCTCATTATCTCCATATTTCTTTAAAATCTTCATTACTACATTAAAAAATTATTTTCATTGGCTCCAATGATGATAATTGTTCTCATTGCTAATTTCCAATTGTAGGTACTTTATCTTGACATGACAGGATGATGATCGATGAGAAGGATAAGGATACAATGCTAGAAGATACTTGTGAAGTAGCAAAGACAGTTTGATCATTGAACAATAAGATGAAGGAACATTAGATTGCGACACAAGTTGGGATATCAAGATCATAATGAAGACTCCCTATTTTCATCCCCTTGGAGGGTGAAGATGAAGGAAAAAGTATATATTTCAGACCTCTCATGAAGACTAAAGATAAAGCATCAAGAGGAGTAACTTGGCATTGACATCTCATCATGGAATCCATGTCATCATTGTTAAGTTGTGACTTTTACGAGTGCCATCACAATGTCATGTGTGTCCATGTGTCTTGCCACATCATTTTTGGATCTAATGATGTAATTATCAAAAAGAAAGGATAAAATGTAATGTGTGGAAGTCCAAGAGTTATATGTGGAATATGAAAAGTCACATAGTCATATATGGACAAAAGAGTCTTTAATAAAAGTCCAAAAGTCGTATAAAAGTCCAAAGGTCACATTAGAAGGCCAAGAGTCATGAGGGTAACTCAAGAATCATAGGGGACATGAAAGGTCATTCCTCTTGTTATAAAAGAAACCTCATAGAACAAGCAAATTGATTTTGGAGGCTTAGCCTTTTGAGAGATGGCCTTGGCTTCTCGAGCTTAGCATAGGATAGAATATCATGCTTTGGAGAAGAAAGAAGTGACTTAATGTTCCACTATTAGATCTAGTGGCTCGCCGTTTTAACTGTGTACTTGGATCTTTCACCTAATAATTAGAATCTTGATGAGCCAAGACATTTGCATGCATGTATCATGAATGTAATATGATTATTCTTTATATGTTTGTAGTATGTGTTTTTTTCACATCTACTAAGGAAATTGAACTATTTCAATGGATTTGGTACTTATCTTGTTGAATGTGTGTTGTATTTGTTGTTGCCATTATGATATAGGTTTTGTCCTTGATGGAAACTCACTCAAATGAAAGATCACAGTGCAGCAGGTTAACAACAAATAATTATAGTTCAGACTCCAAAGAATGAAGAAAGAGACGTATATGCATGTTCACCTTGTCCAAGTTGTGTATACACGCAGGCTTACTGAACAAAAGGAGCGTATACATACACACACACTTTCACAAAAGGAAAAGCGCATATATCTTGGAAAACCAAAAGTTTTTAGTCCAAGGCATTTCTTGGTCCAAGGTATTTGATTGGTCTGAGGTATTTGGTCCAAGGTATTGATCCTAAGTAGTTTTGATCCATGGTATTGAGAAAGGCCTAAAACTATATAAGGAGGAGAAGATCATTAGGCCAAATAGTGCAAGGATTTGAATATCTTATGAAGTGTTAGATCATATATGCAGGTTAATGAGCTTCTGATGGTTTTCTTGATCTGATCTAAGGATGCACCTATATGGCTGATGAAGGTTGATGGACCGAGATCATAAAGGCTTAAGAGTATTATCATTATGTGGTTTGATCTTGAATAGTCTAGATCTGAATACTGACACATGTTTTATTCTGTAAATGTGATGATATGGGTATGACTGAAGTCTGGAATAGTTGTGATGTTTTAAGTTAGCATTTATAGATATGTACACAGGTTCACTTTAGTAAAAGAGTGTATAAACGCTAGTTCAGCATATCAAAGTTGCGTATACATCATAAATTTGAATTTGCATATTTGTACATTGGTTCCCTTTGGTAAAAGTGTGTATACACGCTGGTTCGACACATGGAAGTAGCGTATACCTTATGAAGTATGATGTTTAAAGTTTTAGTTATTTCTGTTTGTTGTCGCAGAGTTCTGGGTTCTTCTTTGTGTTTTGGTGACTGTATTCTGGTGACAGTGTTCTGAATGATCAGATTGATTGATTGTGATTTGCTTTAGTGATGATGGGTTGTCAAGTGATTGATTGATTTAGTTGTGGATTGAGTTTCAGTGATTGGTTGATGCAGATGTATTTAATGGTTGTATTGTAGTTATGATTTTCTAAGTTTCAATGTTGTTGATGGGTCCAGTATGAAAATTGGATGAAACGTGTCCTTCAGATTGTGGTGTTGTGTTCCAGGAGTATCCAGTCTGAAAATTCATGAAACGTGGTCCCTGGTGGAAGAATGGAGTTTTCTATAGGCTGGCACCTATGTACTAATAAAAATATTGGCTAGTACAAGAGCTAGGGGGTTGTAGCTCCCTTCCAATAGTAGCTGGAGAATGAGAGAAGGTTGTATCCTTCTACAGGTGGGTTCCTGTGTACTAGTATGACTCTGCACCAGTACAAGATTGTAAATAGATTTTCTTATTACTAAAAAGAAGAAAGAGACGATAGCAGCAAGTGGTTTTTACCCACATTGGGTTTCCACCTTATATCTTGGTGTTCATGTGTGTTTCTTATGTGTGATGCTTTATTCTGCTTTTACTGCACTTTCTAATAAATCTTTGATATACTGGTTTAAGCCCAATACATGATAAATTGTCTAAATCAAAATTTCTCTGAATATATGCTGGTTGCTTTAAGTACAGTCACGTGTACACTCTAGTTAACTTCATTGAAGTAGCGTATATAAATCTGTTTGGGAAATAAAATTATAGATCTGATAATACTAATTCACCCCCTCTTATTATTATTTTCCAACATTTGCTTTAATGGTCGTTGTGTCTATGTGAGCTACTTCGTTAGATAACTAACGAATCTTTTCATGCTATCGTGTGTCTCTCTTAGGTTAGTATTATTACTTCCTCCCAGAGACTCACTCCTCTCTCTCCTGTCATGAAAGTCTCATTTTACACACTACAATTGGTGTTTCATAGTGTCAACTTACTTATTGATTTTAACGGTTATGTTCATACTCTCTTATATTATCCATTACAGCTAAGGTAAACCTTTGAGTTATGGTGGTATGGTCCATACTGTGAATGGGGCTCCTACTCCAAATAGTGTGAGTTCTAATTGGGACTTCACATCAGGGAGATCATCTTGGTTTACGAATTTCTAGCACCATCTATAGGTAGTTTATGGATCACCTGTAGATGATTCCATTACACATGAACTTGCACTAGAAAAAAACCTTCCCAAATGGTTCAATTGAACACATGAAGTAGTTGGTGACCTTGTTGGTGATCCTATATATCAACGTTGTAATCATTCATAGTTCCATCAAGCCTCCTCTATTTTGGCTCAAGTTTAGGGACTCGTGCTCTGGAAACACTTGTAGAAGGTTCAAGCCACCCATATTTGGAAACTACTATGAATGAAGAATATCATTATTTGATGGTAAATGATACTTGTGAATTTGTACCTCTTCTAAAAGGAAAAAAACTTTTCAAATGTAAATGGGTATACAAAATTAAGTATGCATCATATGGAAGTGTTGAAAGACATAAGGCCTAATTAGTTGTTAAAGGATTCTATCAAGTTGAAATAACCAAAAATAATGAAACCTTTTCCCTTATAACCAAAATGTTCCATTTTCCTTGTTTAGCCCTTACCACGAAATGGATGTTAAATCTTACTTCTTACATAAGAATCTATAAGAATAAATCTACATGGAACAACCTCCTGCCTACGTTCATAGTGATTCTAGCCTTGTTTTTCTCCTTAAGGAATATCTCTATCATGGTATTAAAAAAGCTCCTTGAGCTTGGTATTCACAAATGGAGAGCTTTATTCTTAACATTGGCTTCTCAAGATGTCATTTTGACCCTAATGTATATGCCAATAAAGTAGGAAGAGACCTCATAATTTTTGTTCTTTACATTGATGAGATTGTCCTCACTAGTAGTGACCCTAAAAATTTAATCCATGTGAAGTAAAGTATTAAGAAGAAGTTTGAAATGATAGAATTAGGATAGTTTAATTATTTCCTTTGTCTCCAAGTATTACAAAGTAAGGAAGGAATTTATCTTTCCCAATCTAAGTTTGCATGTCAAATTCTTCACCACTTTCAAAAGGAATATTGTAAATCAACCCTATCTCCCTTTCAATATGGAGTCAAAATTACTACCATTTGCAATACACCTGAATTTGATGCCACTTTGTATCATTAGTTAGTTGGTGGCCTCTTATATTTGAATCATACCCATCGTAATATTTCCTTTACAATTGTTCATGTTGCCCGGTATGTGCAAACACCTCTTGAAAGTCATCAGAAAGTAGCAAAAAGGATTCTCTGATATATTTAAGGTACAATTCACTTTGGGACACATTATAATTCAGGGGAGATTATTTTGTTGGTAGGTTTCTTTAATTTATATTGGGATGGAAATCCTAAGTATTAGAAGTCTACTGCAGGTTGTGTTTTCAGTATTTGTTCCAAACCTATCATTTTGGCTTGTAAAAAGTAGTAGGTTATTTCTCTTGGTTCAATAGAAGTAGAGTATTGAGCAATGGTTAATGCAAGTCAAGTATTATTAGGGATTCAAAAAATTCTTTCAGAGTTTTGATTCTAGTAGCAACATCCTACCACTCTCTCATGTGACAATCAAAGTTAAATCAATCTCACCAAATATTTAGTTTAACATCGGTGCAACAAACACATTGAGCTACAATTACACTTCATCGTAAAATTCATTCATGATTAAGTTATTGAAGTGTGTTTTTTTCCGTACAGATCATAAAGTTGTAGATATTTTCACAAATTCCCTTATAGAAGCAATTTTTTCTAAACTTTGATCTATGTTAGGAGCTTCAGAAGTTGTCATTAAGGGGAAATGGACTCTAATGCCTCATTTCTTATCCTATTGTCTCTCCTTTGTAAATCCTTCAATCTTATCCCAAGTTTTTCTTAGGGGGGATGTTAGGAGATTTAGACACTTAGGAATTAGTTAAGTTCAACTTGCTCTAATGTGTATAATAGGTAAAAGTGTGTGTCGTAGTGTTTTTCTATATTATGGATTACTAGAATTGTAATCTAACGATCACGATATGTTCTAGCTATAGAGTGGTCTGACAAATCGTATTCTTCTCAATACTAGCGAATATTAATTTTTGGCTTGACACCTGATTGATCCATGATCTCTATTTCAAAAGCATGGAGGGACATTGATTATAATCGATTGTGAGAAATCTCTTATGTAAAATATTTTCTTTTGCATTAATAAAATTTCCTCAACTAGCCATGTTGGCTAGGGACATGGATTGTTTCCCTCTTAAAGGGTTTTAAGCACATAAAAATATTGGCATTGTGATCTTTCATTTGGTTGTGTGAGTGGTTATTGAAGGTGTTTGTCCCGTATGGAGTACCCTTCTTACCCGAATAGTTGACCATTTATGTTGTCCTTCCTATTATTAAAATGTACTTGGTGGTTTGTTCTCAAATAAAATTTTGAGTCCTTGTTTTGTGCAAATTGATGGTTGATTCCCTAATCCTTCTTTCCAATCGATATCTTCTTGTCGATGCCAAATAAATTTATAGGAAGCAAGTCTAGAGACCTTGATAGTAACTTAAATCTTGTCATTCATTAGTGATACATTATCTCAAAATTAATAGTGAGTATGCCTTAATGATCCTAGCTTATTTGATTCTACAAGAATTATGTATCGAATCATTTACTCGTACTTGTTAAATTTTACTCTATACCTTAGGCCATTTTTATTATTAGTGTACTATCGTGCCTTTGTCAATTATATTCATTAATAAATGATGATCAAATTATTTCTACAATTCCCAACATTAGCTCATTTATTTGCAAGATGTAAATTCGTACAATCACAAAATTTGTATTTAAGACCTTCACTTATGCTACATTCCATTTTGGTGATAATTGCTTGATATTTACAAGTTGTACCACTCTTTGGTGACTACTTTGAAGACCAATTTCACAAATCCTACCATGATAGTTGTCCTCTTGATGAATTATGTGATGTATATCCTCTTTGTATTTTCTGATGGTTGTGATTTTATATTTGACATTGATCCACTATGTATCTTACTTTTGTGGCCATGATTTTGCATTTTATATAATTTATAGATCCATAGTGTACCTAATTTGGTGGTTACGCTTGTCTTTACACCTAAACATAGATATTCCTACCTCAAGGAAGATTATATTTGTTAGGTATTCCTATGTCAAGGAGTACTATATTTTTTCACCTACAATAAAAAATATGTTCTTCTTCTTACAACCTCCTCCTATGCCCTGATACCATGTAAGAAATTACAATTTCACACAAAAATCTAGTTGCGAAACTATTAACTACAATTACAAACTTGAGACTAAAGAGAAATAAGAGAGAATGAAAGACCAATTCAATTTTTCATTACATGCCTCATGGGGAATATTTGGTTTATGATGTTTATCCATGTACTATTTAAAAATGGCTTTGGGGTGCAAGTTCCAAGATTGATATGATAATTATAAATGTAATGTGGCAAGATGGCTTTGGAGTGCACAACTCCTATGTGTTGATGCTATGGCATCCTCCTTGAGTACCTAGTACTAATATTGTCAAAAATTTAAATGTCATGTACTTTGGGTCATGCTTGGATGTGGTTGATATCTATGTGGTGTTCTTAGATGAATTTGTATTAAAGTCCCTGTAATAACATCCTCCTTCATGGTGATTTAACGTCATCAATATTTTTTTGTGCAATATTCTATAAATCATTTTTTTCCTTTCATTATCTTTCATATAATTAATATTACAAAATAAGTTTGAAATATAAATTCATAAATTAATGTAATATCATTCTTTTTTAATATAACACAAGTGTAATAAATATTAATTAAGTAGATAGGGGTGTTTATTTTGAAATAAGTTTTTTAGAATTTTAATTTAATTATCAATAATTAAATTGATTAATTAAAAAAATGTGAACAAATATCACATGAAGTGAGTCATGGTTTTTTGAGAATGTGATATTGATAATCTATGGTATTGGCCCATGTTATTGTAATAAAGCCTATTTACAAATTAAGAATCTCCATGCCAAAGTAGGAGTAAATCTCCATGGTTATAAAACATGTTCCATGTTTTTTTAAATGCATATATGTTTAACTTATATATTAAGTCTTTTTATAATTAATAATAATAGTAATAGTAATTCAAAATAAAGTTATAGTTTAGTTAGTTTTATGAATTATTTTTTTTAACTTGTTATTTTAGCCGAGAGATATAAAATGAGATAATTGTGATTGTTATGAATTGATGTGTATCCATGTTTACCAACTATTTAATATATATGGTTGTGCTAGTTTAATTAACAATAATTATATTATGGATGGTAGAGATTCAACCTCCACAAAAAATTCTAGAATATTCATAGTAGTATACACATATGAAAGATTATGATTTATCTCCAAAGTAGTTATGTCATTTTTTCCTTTTTGTCCGTTTAATTAAATTGATTAATTAAAAAAAATTGTCATGAACAAGTGTCAAATGAAGTGATTTATCGTTTTTTAGGCATGTGGTATTGATAAACCATGGTCTTGTAACAAAACCTATTTACAAATTAAGAATCTCCATGATAAAGTGGGAATACATCTATATGGTTAAGAATTTTAAATGTATATATGTTTAAATTATATATTAATTCTTTTTATTATTTTTTAATAATACAATATAATTTAGTTAGCCTTATTAATGATGTATCTCTTAGTCCCCGGATGCGGGTGCCACGAGCGCGGAGATGGGACTGCCACCTGGTAACCATGGGTGGTACCAAGAATAAGAGGGGCATTCACTGCAATCTGCCGTCAGGGATTGCAAGCGTGGGTGCTGAGGAGAGAAGAGACGGCAATTTATTGCCTGGTCCGGATTACAGCTACGATTTCTGCGTGCAGTTATGGTCCGCGAGGGTCGAGACGTCGCAGAGAAGCATAAGTATGATGAAGGTAAGGAATGTTGTGCATTGGATTGTTTACAGTTTGGGGAATTGGGAGTATGGTTATCAGCTCCCAGAGGTCTGGCTCAAGGCGCCCCCTCTGCAATTGAAGTTGGGAGCAAGTCTGCAAGAGTGGGCGACGGGTGCGTTTCTGTTCATCCTGCTCTGTTGTGCTCTCCGGCTTCCAACGCCATCATGGTCAAGCCCCGACAGCGCCTTATCAGCCGTCGAGGCTCTGGCAGAGGCGGAACTTCTCGCCCCTCAGTCGATTATGCCTCTTCTCGCTGTTGTCGTTGTTTATGTCATCGAGTTGAAGAAGCGAATCCCCTGCAATCGAGCCAGTTCATGGATGTTGGCAATCCTGAGGCGGGCTCTAATCCTCTTCCTGCGTTTGGCACCGCGGTTTTCTCCTTTAACAGCTCCCCGGCCAATTCGCGTATTAATGCCCATGTCTCTGTCCTGTTTATGGAAGAACCGGTGGAGGAGGTCGGGGAGCAGCCCCGCCCACAGCTTCATCAGGCTGAGAGCTCCAGGGCTGTTGAGGGAATGCCAGAAGACCACTCCAAGCCAGACCTCGACCCTCCAGCGACTCAGGAGGCGCCTTCGTCAGAGAAAGCCAAGGTTGATTGGGCCCCCCCCCCGGAAGGTTCGTGCTGGATATATGAAGAGGAGCCGGACGATTAGTCGTCCGCTCGCTCAGTCTCTTCCTTTCATTCGATGCTCTGGTTTTGCCTTGAATTGTCATGTAAGCCGCTATGGCAGCCGGTATGTTCTGAACGTCTCTGTTTTGTATGCGAATTATAGTGTTCATTGCGTCTCCAAGCCCTGTTTTGAAAGTCTCTGCTTTGCGAGGGAGTATGATGAATATTCTCCTTTTCTCTTCCACGCCCCTGAGTGGAATGACTACTCTGCCCTCACTGCTCTTCAAAAGTTTAAAGCCCCTGCGTGGGCTCTCTATCTCTGTGGCAGTACCCCTGCGTGGGTGTCTGATCTCAAGGAAGCTGCCCCTGCGTGGGCGATTTAGTTTTATGTTAAGGCCCCTGCGTGGGTATTCAATCTTGTGGCGTGGACCCTGTATGGGTGGATTTTTGAGTACTGTAAGTCCAGGGGCCATCCCCGGCCTCTGGCAGATGATAACATGCCTGTAACTGTTTTTCTTTTACTGTAAATAATAGCATAGCATAGTATTAACGAGAAAAAAAAAAATGATGTATCTCTTAGTAAGCCTTTTGATGGTTATAAAGAATTGATGTTTATGAACATTTACCAATTATTTAATTTATATAGCTACACTATCATTATATCTAGAATATTCATGGTGGTATACACATATCAAAGATTGTGATTTATCTGCAAAATAGTTATGTCGTTTTTCCCTTTTGATCATTTTAATTAAATTGATTAATTAAAAAAATGTCTTATGAACAAGTGCCATATGAAGTGATTTGTGGCTTTTTAGGCATGTGGTATTGATAAACCATGGTATTGTAACAAAACCTATTTACAAGTTAAGAATATCCATAATAAAGTGGGAATAAATCTCCATGGTTGAGAATTTTAAATGTATATATGTTTAACTTATATAGTAATTTTTTTTATTATTTTTTAATAATACAATTATAATTTAGTTACTCTTGTTAATGATGTATCTCTTAGTAAGCGTTTTGATGCTTATAAAGAATTGATGTTTATGAACATTTACCAATCATTTAATTTATATAGCTACACTAGTATTATATATATTTTATAATAAAACCATCTCTAACCAATTATATAATTCATAACTCATCTTAGCATGCTTAGCACCAATGATAGTTGTTGATGTTTATGAACATTTACCAATCATTTAATTTATATAGATAGAATAGTTTTATATCTATTTTATAATGAAGCCATTTCCAACTAATTATATAATTCATAACTTACAACAAATTATATAATTCATAACTCATCTTAGCATGCTCAGCTGTCAATGATAGTAGTTGTGATGTTCCCACAGCTAAATTAACCAATTATATAATTTACAACTTATAACAAATTATATAGTTCATAATTCACTCTTAGCATGCTTAGGAGTCAATGATAGTTCTCATGTTTATGAACATTTACCAATCATTTAATTTGTATAGCTAGAGTAGTATTATATCTATTTTATAATAAAACCATTTCCAACTAATTATATAATTCATAAGTTATAACAAATTATATAATTCATAACTCATCTTAACATGTTTAGCTGTCAATGATAGTATTAGTATTTGTGTTGTTCCCACTGCTAATTTAACCAATTATATAATTCATAACTTATAACAAATTATATAGTTCATAATTCACTCTTAGCATGCTTAGCAGTCAATGATAGTTGAACATTTACCAATCATTTAATTTACATAGCTAGAGTAGTATTATATCTATTTTATAATAAAACCATTTCCAACTAATTCTATAATTCATAACTTATAACAAATTATATAATTCATAATTCATCTTAACATGTTTAGATGTCAATGATAGTAGTTGTGTTGTTCCCACTGCTAATTTAACCAATTATATAATTCATAACTTATAACAAATTATATAGTTCATAATTCACTCTTAGCATGCTTAGTAGTCAATGATAGTTGTCGATGCTTATGAACATTTACCAATCATTTAATTTATATAGCTAGAGTAGTATTATACCTATTTTATAATAAAACCATTTCCAACTAATTATATAATTCATAACTTATAACAAATTATATAATTCATAACTCATCTTAACATGTTTAGATGTCAATGATAGTAGTTGTGTTGTTTCCACTACTAATTTGACAACAAAATTATAATAAATTTTTCCATAGTTCAAAAAAAAACCCTAGTTATCTCCATATTTCTTTAAAATCTTCATTACTACATTTAGAAATTATTTTCATTGGCTCCATTAAGAAATTATTTTCATTGGCTCCAATGATGATAATTGTTATCATTTCTAATTTAACAACAAAATTATCATAAATTTTCCATTATTCAAAAAAACCTCAGAATTTATTTTTCATTATCACCCCCATTCCTTTAAAATCTTCATTACTGCATTAAGAAATTATTTTCATTGGCTCCATCTTTCTTTAAAACTTTGTTAAAGTATGAAGTTTTTAAAGTATGATACACTTATTATTGAAAAGGGTCCTTGAACTTTGTTTGTTTGTTGAAGTATGAAGCCTTTAAAGAATGATACACATATCGTTGAATGTTTAAAGGGGCGTTGAACTTTCTTTCTTGTACATATTTTGTTTTTTTAATAAGGTATACACGTCATAAGAGCACTTTCCAAGCAACTGCAAATTGCCCAATGGTGGTGCAAAGTTAAAAAGGTGGTGCCATTGAATACATTCTGGGTTTCAGTATCGTTGCAAGTCAAGCATAGGACCCACCCTAGGCAGGAAGAAAATGAGGCGAACCAATGTTTTGTGAGCAAAATTTATGAGAATAACATAAAGTTCAGCCCATTGGACCAATTGGGCGAATCTGTGATAGAACAAACAGAGAAGTAATGATATTGCATTAAGAAGGAATCGAATATATAAGATTGGAGTGATGATACGGAGGGGCAAGTTTTGGAGCTCTCTCAAAGTCGTGACCAAACCGACAGTGGGATAGGTAACCGTCCTACATCTCTCTCACACACAGTTATATTCGTATCTCCATGATTTGAATGGAGAGTCGAGTCGAGGCGAGATCAGAAAGAATTTAACAAAATCTTTCACGCATGCCGCCCTTTGTGTTTTTTTCTCTCTTTTCTCCACCGTCCTCTGTTTTCCATGAAAGCTATGGATCAATTCTGATCTACAGGCAAATAGTCTAATCAAAACAAGGACGGTACTGCGTTCTGGAACCTCAGATATGAAATTCTAAAAAAAAACAAAAAACAAAGGTCGCTGTCAATAAATCAGCCACTTACTGTTGTCGCTGACGTTGAATTAATGTTGGCTGGGCGGAATATGACTTGGACGCCATGGCGGGGCTTGAGCGTGAGTACAGAAATGGGGGCGTGGCGATAGGAAGGAGATAAATGAAACGTGAAAGTTGTGATGATCATGGCCAGCACAATTTTGGCTTCCATGATGGCAAAAGTCTGCCCCACGCACTTGCGAGGACCGAAGGAAAATGGTATGAAGCCCATGGGATTGTTTCTGCACGCCTTTGCAGTACCCTGAGAAAACCTCTCTGGATTGAAGTCGTTGGCATCTTCACCCCATATGTTCTTGTCGTGATGAATGGCCAGCACGGGAATCCATACTGACAGTCCCTTTGGTATGAACAGGTCGCCCAGTTTCATGTCTGTGAATGCTTCTTTGGCGAATAAACTTGCAGGAGTGTACAGTCGCAATGATTCCTTCAATATCATTCCCATCTGCATTAAAGAAGGTTATAAATCTAAGGTACATGTGAAACCTACCAATAAAAGTTTATTTACAATAGGTTAAATATATAATATTAGTTTAAATCAATTTCAACATATCTTTTGGTAATCTCAATTTCAGTGTTATGAATTCAAGGTTCAAATGTTCAGTAGGTCAAAATAAACTTAAAAAAAAAAATGGTTTAAACCCGTCATAATTTATTTTGGAAAATAATAAAATTTTCAAAATTTTATTAAAAAATTTTAAAATCCCTATAAAATTATGATTTTATGATTTTGGACTTTTAAGATTTTTGGTAGTACTGAATTTATTTTTGCCATAAAATACACTCTCACAATAAGATTTTCTTAATTTTTTAATAAAATTCCAAAAAAAAATACCTATAAAATTAGAACCTCATTAAACAACACCAAAAAACAAACTATAACACACTGAAATATATATAAATAAAATTAGGATATAAATTTGTGACCATTTAGAACGAAAATAAACTTAAGGAGTTCAAATGCCATTGAGATAAAAAATTGTGAGCCTCAAAACTTTTATCATTTCAACTGGATCCTAGTGAAAATGATATTCCTTAAGTTTATGTGCATGGTTTGATAATTATAAGTTATGTGAATGAAAAGCTACATGTTTTATACAATACTTTTTAATTATGTAAAATAATTATTTTTAAGGGTATATTATGATATACATGTTGAATGAATTGCTATAATTTAAAAGATGGTTAGAGCGTATCTATTTACTAATTGTTTTAATTTTCAAAAGAAAAATATTATATATAAATAAAGTTAAAGTATTAAAAAAAAAAAAATATTTTGGATATTTTTTATTTTATTTTATTAATTTGAAAAAGAATATGTTTATAATTTAATATAAAAGAAAGATTATTTTATAAGTAGAGTGAGATAAAGTTAAAATATTAGAAAAAAAATAAATTTAGTTATTTTTGGATATTTTTATTTTATTTATCAATTTGAAAAGTAATATGTTTATAATTTAATATAAAAGAGAGATTATTTTATAAATAAAGTTAAGTAAAGTTGAAGTATTATAAAAAATAAATTTAGTTATTTTGGATAATTTTTTATTTTATTTTATTAATTTGAAAAGAAATATATTTATAATTTAATAAAAAAGAGATTATTGGATAGATAAAGTTAAGTATAGTTAAAGTATTATAAAAAATTTAGTTATTTATTTATATTTTTATGATATAAAAACAATTTAATTACTAAAAGTGTTTGTATTTTTCACTCTTTGGTGATAAAAATTTTGTTCATATATCAATATATTTAATATATTGAAAATCTTTAAAATATTTGATTTTTGTAAATTACAAAATTGAAAATTAAAATTTCAAGAAATTGACTAGGAAAAATAGATAAATAATTATAAAAATGTATATCACTTGGAGTAATATTTAAAAAATAAACAAAACCTCTTGCCATCATAATCTTATTTTTAAATATTTTTAAATAAAATAAATCAACTTTTAAAATCGTAAATAAATTCGTACTTATATATGATGATGATGATGGTTAACGTCCGCTGAGACCAAACATTGGTCTATTGGACCTAAAGAAACAAATTATTTATTTTGGTCCGCTGAGACCAAACATTGGTCTATTGGACCTAAAGAAACAAATTATTTATTTTGATTTAAGGTTTTATTCCTATGCTCAAAAAGCTTGGAGAGAAGCCTCTCGACCTCACTATAATTTTGACATTGCAAAAGGCTAAGAAGGTCAGTATTGTAACAAAGATTGTGAAACTGAGATCTAATGTGGTTGTACGTGGGGCAGTCTAAGAGGAAGTGGTTTTCATGCTCGATGTTCCTATTCTCACATATATGGCAGATTCATTCCATCCATGGTGTTTTAGGAACTGCCAAACGCCCTATTTCACTATGGAGCTCATGAGAATTCGTTTTAATCTTTGCTATATTAATTTTCTTTTTTGAGCTAGTTAAAATAGAGAGATACTTTTGATCTTCTAGGGTGGGGTTGATGACCTTCTTATAATAACTTAATTTTCTTTTAGCCACTAAATCTTTCTCACAGCGCATTTTTTCTTTGAACTCAGAAGTAACAATATCTTTAATGTTATTAATGTTTTGCAATGCGTCATTCTCGTTGATCTCCAAATAATTTAACTAGACCCTTATTATAAATCTACATTATCCCATTAAAAATAAGTATATATAAAACTTACGATTTTTAAATTTTGAAGAGTATTGGAATCAGGAGGGCCGCCACCGCACACGGCTAGAACTTCGTCGCGAGCTCGCCGCTGCCATTCCGGATGGAGTGCGAGCAACATGGTTGTCCACGTAAGTAGAGTGCACGTGGTGTCCTGACCTGCAAAGAAAAAAGTCTTGCACTGGTCTATCAGCTCTTGCGATGTGAACGGCGTGGCTCCCAGCTTCTCGCTCTCAGCGAGCAGCAATCCCAGGAGGTCATGGCCATATGAACAACTCCGCCCCATGCTCACTGAGCCTCGCCGGGCCTCTACCAATCGCTGCAGAGATTCCTCCACCTCCTTCTTTAGTTCCAACACCTGTCTATTCACCCCAAATCTGCCACACAAACAAACTTGTCAAACATATATTCAGATTCTCTTTTCCATAAACATAACATAGACATCATCAGGTATCATATTTTTTTTAAAAAGAAAAAGACATTAAAATCCAAATTCCCCGTCATCACAGTCCTGTTATTAGATGTTATTCGTCAAATTCTTGTGCGTGTTATGGAAATTTTAATGTGCATGTTATGGAAATTTTAATGTTGATAAAATTGGAATCAAGATAGAACTTTACCATGTATGATCACACATTTTGCCGCATGTAAAGAAAAATGGATACTTTGCTTGCCCATGTACCTTATTCCGAAATTCATTCATTTATTGTTGCATTGATTCAGTCAACTAATAATTTAACGCTATCACTGTGAGGCCATTATTTGTCTTTGATTCCTTGATTCCTCTGAATTGCATGTAGATGTTGTTTATGGTATTTGTTTATGTATGCCAATTGTCTACTTGATTCTTTTGACTAGCAAGTAATGTTGTTTGTGATGTTTGTTTAGGTAATGTGATTATCTATTTTGATTTGTGATTATATATCTTGACTTCTCTGATATATTTTGATTTCTCTGATTAGCAGGTAGGTGGTGTTTGTTTATGTAAAGTGATTATTTACTTTTATTTTTCGGACTAGCACATAGATGGTGTTGGTGGTGTTTGCCTATGTAACCTTGATTCCTCTTATTGGCAGGTAAGTGGTTGCCTATGTAAAGTGATTATTTAGCTTGATTTCTCTAACAAGATGTTGTAACTAGATGTTGTTGGTGGTGTTTTCTTATATTGGTGGTGTTTTCCTATATAACTTGATTACTGATTATCTACCTTGATTCCTCCTAATAACAAAAAAATAATTTTTTTTGCCTATATAACATAATTATCTACATTGATTATCTACCCTGATTCCTCTAAATAACACATAAATTTATTCTTAAACCTAACCAATAACAGATTGATACAGTCAACCACATAAAACCATTTAAATTCCGTACACCGGCACTTTCAGATCTACCTGCTACCCGGAAGTCGAGAACAACGCCCAGCACGGGATGCCAGCTTCTGCAGTAGACCCAGCTTCTCGAAAACTCGTTTTCCCCCTTCGTAGCTACTCCCAAATTCCGTCTTCGCTATGATATCTGCCGCCAAGCGGGCGAAATGCTCGCCCACCTCAATCTCCACAGTTCCGCCCCCTTCCTCCACATTTTTCTTCCACTCGTTTATCATATATTTTGTACTTTCAATCATGAATGATACTTGTCCCTGCGCAGAAATTATTTTCATCAAATATTGCTCACATAAATAAGCAGCTGCTCCACGGCTAAATAATCATTCAGGAAATTACTTCCAGTTTTTCTATTCGCCTCTTGAAATCTATTAAACACCAATTAAATAGATCTAGGTCAAGTTCTGCAAAAAAATTTCGGATTTTGGTTTTTCATTTTTCAGATATTGTCCAAGTTTTACCATTTTTCCTGCATCGATTTTTTGCCATGTCGAATTTTGCTTATTAACAGGCTTGTTTGGTAATGTCGAATTTTGCTTGCGTGGTAATTGCAATGTAGAGTACCTTGAGATTCTCCTGGTGAAACGCAGGAGCTATGACACGCCGCTGGTTCGCCCAGTCTTCGCCATTAGCCATCAACAGGCCTTTTCCAATGAAATTCTTCACACCTTTTTGCTGCAGTTGAGATTTCCCATATGAGAGACCGTGCTTCGCAGACAAAAGTTCTTTGATTAGCTCTGGCTCTGTAATTGTCAGCCGGGGTTCGATGCCCCACCAGAAGATGAAGCGCCGGCCTGTTAAGAACAAAAAATGAATATTGCAACAGTGTTAGCAAAATAAGCACATAATTATTTTGGTTTGTGATAGTTACGGGCAGGGATCAAATTTTTTAGCGTATATTTTTGTCAGAGTGAAAAAAAAAAGTGTGTAATTTTTGATAGTTTAAATTGTATTTTTATATAATTAATTAAATATATATAGCATATTTTTTTATTATTACAATAGATATTTTTTTATTTAGAATATTTTATTTTTATTTAAAAAATAACAGCTCAATTGATACAACATATTTAGACACAGCTAGGGCCTGGAGTATGCCCTAAAACTGTTTCTGCTTGGCTAAGAGCTCGTCTTCCTCGGACGTAAGGAAACAGGTTAACGGCCCAAGACCCAGAGGCATCTGGCAGGAGTGAAAGCCTGCCCCCTTACGGACCACCAGCGGGTTATTTCAGGTGGCGTGGTTTTCCTTGATAACAGTGATGTGTCAACTGACATTCGCGGATAGCAGCCAGAGATGGCTGTCCTCATTGTTGGTTTGACAAACTGAGTTTGATAGGTTTTTCCACCTTTTGAAAAAAAAAAAATATATATATATATTTAGACACAGCCTTCCTACATAATCTTCACACTCAAATGTAAAATAAACCTTTAAGTTCAATCAAATTCTTTAAATACCAATTCCAAATTTATTTATTTTTTTAAATTCAAATAGCACTTTCTCATCGATGGAGACACACTCCTACACTCCTTTACAAGGGTGGAGAGCACAAATTCCATAGTTATATGATAGTATGAACAAAATATATTGTAATCGTAATAATCGCATCCGTATTTCAATGATTGGACATTCGCACAAAAGGGAAGCAAGTTGCCATTAGATTTTAAACCGCACGAATGCTCTTTTCCCAATCAATGAATCTATGCTGCACTAGTGCTATTTTAATATGTTAAATTATAGATTATTTTAAATCAATATAAAAATGTGTTTTAATCAAAACAGCTTTAAAAGATGAAAAATTTACACGCTTGAACTAGATTTTATTATTGATATATAGATAGTGTATTCTTACTCTTTACAGATATGTTATTATTTTAAAAGTAAGGCGGTCGACAATGCAAAGCATGTAAAAATGTTTAGGAAAACACGCCAATTTTTTTCCATTATTATTGGAAAAAAATATTTTAAAAATTAAGTTGGAATACTAGAAATATTATCTAGAATGTTAGGAAAAAATTTAGTATTTCTAGAAGAAAAATTAAATAACATAATTATAATGGTGAAAAATTTCCTTATCATATTAAAAATTAATTTAAATTTATGGAAATTTAATTATTTGATAGTTTTATTTTTATTTTAAATGGGATTGTAAATTTTTATTATTTCAAATATATTTTGAAATATATAATAAATTTAATCTTTTTTAAAAGTATGGTTCAAAATTTTGTAAACAGTTGAATGCCCGTATTAAAATTTAAAAGCTTATCTAATTTATAAAGAAAATAGGTTTTTTCACCCTACAATTTCAAATAATACTTTGATTTTTTGTTATTTAAAATACTTTTTTAAATGAATAAATAAATTCCACATTGAAAAACTAATAAAACAATCTAATTTTGCAAATTAAACAACCTCAATTTAATTGTTTTTAAATTCCTACTAAAATTTAATTAAAATTAACTAAAAAATCTTTAAAAAAAACTATTTCTTCTAAGCTACACTACCCGAATTTTAAATCTAAACTTATTTAGATTATTGAATGGAGACTTCTGTGATCCATAATTCCTGCTAAAATTTAATTAAAATTAACTAAAAAAAATAAAAAAATAAAAACTATTTCTTCGGTAAACTACACTACCCAAAATTTAAATCTAAACTTATTTAGATTATTGAATTGATGCCTCTGTGATCCATATCAAGTTTAATATAGATTTTTCGGCGAAAATCACATGGTATTTCATTTGTCCACGCTTTTCGAAACAACCAGTGTGTTCATGGTGAGGACAAGTTGAAGAGCAGATCAAGCTATGCATGTTAAATAGACAGAGCATACCTCCAACAGCTATAATTCAAGATCAGGAAACAGCTATAACGCCTAAATGTAACCAAACTCATTTATGACATCAAATCAAATGAAGTATTACCAGCTGATCGATTTTAACTAATATTCCCGTTACCCTTGCAGTCACCTTCAGGCTATCTTTTTCATTCTGCAAGGGGGAACGGTTCATATTTCATTCTGCAATAAAAGATTGGAGGTAAAATTCCTGAAATGTTACAGAAAACGAGTAGCAGGAAAGATTAGCATACCATAATCGTGTGTCCATTTCACATAGTGCGGCAAGAGTCTGTCCACAATATCATGACTGATAGGATCCATGTCTTTAGCAGCCTTGAGCTCTCTTAATTTAGTCATCTCGCCCAGATTTCCAGTGATAAAGCGAGGAGTTGGGCCTCTGATACCTTGACTTTCCATAATTTTCCTGATACTTCTCGGCTTCCACCAGTATGTGTATATAAAATTGCAGAGCTGCTTCCAGACGATCGTCGATAGCCTTAACATTGGTAGCATAAATACTATCATGAATATTTCGACGATATGCTGAGCATGAGCAGCAGCTCCTCCTTCCTCCAGCTGAGACATATTGGCCGCCAGAAGAGATCGAGAAAGCTGTGTGCGCGTGTGTGTCTTTCTTGCAAGAGGAGGTTGCAATTTATAGCAACAGAATTGGGGGATGCTGTGACAACCAATGGGCCACTGACTCTAAGCGGCCAAGAGAATATGTACCTCAAAAAAGAAATGAAATATAATTCCACTTTTTAACTATTCAAGAGATACGGTGCGAGCTTTTCTTCGCGACCAACGTCGCCGATAAGGCGTTTTCTTCACATTCATCAGCGGTTAAAAGTTCCCCGTTTCTCCGCGCCGCCTTTAGTGAAAAAAGCGGTGGTGGTAGTTACCGACCTTAGGCGACTATGGGCGAGATTCAAATTTGATAGCCTCCATTTAGAAATGTCCCTGTCCTTTTACCTCCTTTAATCTTTTCGAATCTCCAAATTACCTTTCACCCGCAATCTAATAAATTCTATTGTCGGGCGTAAGGATTGACTTTACAACGATCGAACTTTGTGGGTTTTTGGACCGTCTATTGTTATGCAATCAGCGATGATGCTTAAAACGCCGTATATTTGGCTGTACGATTGATATCTAAATTTGTGGTATATATTTCAATCTGATTTTAATTGAATATGACACTTATTTTTAGAAACTTGAGTTTAGGAAGTAAAATTTAAGTGTTATTTGAGTGTTTTTCTAGTGTTTTATTGTGTTGAATCTATTTATACGTTCAAAAATATATTTTAAATAAAAAAATAATAATTTTGCTTGAAATTGTATCATCAAATTTTAATGAAAAATATTATTTTATTTATAGATTAAACTTATTTCTATAAATAAATAAAAATAATTTTTTATTATATTTTTAACTTTATGTACCATGTATCCTATTTATCCCATTTATATGAAAAAAATATATAAAATTTTAAGATACATTTATCAAAATTTATAAGAAATAAATGGAAAATATAATTTAAATTTTATTTTTATTTAAAAAAATATTTTTTATTTTATTATTTAATTTTATGTTTGTGATAATGGATGGAAATCCTGCCAATTAGTCATTTCAAACAAAATACACAATTTCTTGAAAAGAAAAAACAAATTGACGTCTTAAAATTTCTATAACAAATATACATCCCTACATATTTTCCAAAAACACGTATATTTTAAGATATAAAGTTTATAAATCAACCGTATAAACATCTTAAAAGGGATTTGTAATGATTATATTTAACTAATCAAATAAATCATTTCAATATTATAGATATGTTTTATTATTATTTTATTATTAATTTTATTTAAAATTGAACAAATATTTTTAGCAATAAGTTAAATTTATTTATATATTTAAAAATAATAATTTAAATAATAAAATATTACAATATTATTATTAATTATATTAATTAAAAAATTATAAATATATATATATATATATATATATATATATATATATAATTTTAATTTATTAATGTTATTTATTTAATATCTATTTTTTTTTTTTTGAAATGATCGGAGAATGCACAGTAGAATTATTTTCGAACCAACGTTTCGAATCCCAAGTGGGATCCATCATCAGGGTAGAAGAATGATGATAAAAGAAGAGCAAACAGGAAGAATAAATACTAAGGAGGAAAAAAAAATTTCAAATGGAAGAACAACAGTCGGCTAAAACCCTAAATTTTATGAAAAATTAATTTTTATTTCATATTAAATGTTATATATTATTAATAATTATCATTTAAAATAAAATAAATTAATATAATAATAACTTAAACATTAATTAATATAATGTTAATAGGATAATGATCAACTATTTTAATTTATAAATAAACCAAATTAATAGATATTTGATTTTATTGACATTATTGACAATGAAATATAATTACTTATTAATATATTCATTTATATCTTAATAAAATGGCTAATATATAAATCAATAATAATTTTGTAATAAATAATCATGGATTACCCAAGGTAGATATTATATTAAAAATATTAATTTTATATATTAATTAATTAATAATATTTATTTAATATAATCAATTATATTTATTTATTTAATACATTAATTAAATAAATTTATATAATTATAATAACTTATATTTATTTAATAAATTTATTAAATATATTTAATTGAATTTATTTAAAATATTATATTATATTAAAATATATATCTATCTCATTATATTAAATTATATTTATTTAATATATTAATTAATTATAATTATTAAATATATTTAATTTAATATATTTAATTATATTTATTTAATATATTAATAAATTGTATTTATTTAATAGTATTTATTTAATATATTTAATTAATATATTAATATATTAATTTATTTATATTTAATTATATTTAATTAATCATATTTATTTACTAATTAAAACCACTTATTATCAAATTATTATTATTATTATTATAAAAATTAATATCATATTAATAAATTAATTATTATAAAGAAAAATTAATCCATTTATTTATATATTTATTACATTTTATTAGAAAACATGTAAAGTCAAAATATAGTTAACTAATGAAAGGAATATATTAGGGTTAGCTAATTATGGAAAGAAAATAAAATATTAGAATAACAGAGGACAACGTACCTGAGGACGCATTACCTGGGGATGGGTTGACGACTCTTAACTTCTCTGATCAAGGGCAGCCAGCTTCCGCTAATTTCCAAACCATTGTCTCTGTTCAGATTCTGAGGATACTTCATAATTTCGAGAGCTTCTCTAATCTTTCGTCTGTGATGGTGTTCCTCTCTTGCTATAATAGAAGCGTTTTCTAGGCAAATATGGTGCTTAGTCTTCAAGGAGTGTTTTGCGAGTGCTGAGGTACGAGATCTACCATTCCTGATATCAGCGCCATGTTCTTTGAGTCTTGTTTGGAGGGAGCGACCTGTTTCACCTATGTAGCTTTTTCCACAAGAACAGTCTATCTTATAGACTCCCTTAAGCTGAAGATTGTCAATATTATCTTTAACAGATTTCAAACCTTGTCTGATGGTACCGGGAGCTGAGAAATGAGTGAAGATGTTCTTTTTTCTTAGGATTTTAGCGATTTTGTCTGTAACACCAAGGATATAGGGAAGAAAAATCTTACCCTGAGGTTGATCTTGCGCCTTATGCTCATGAGATGACAACTTTCTTTCAGCTCTTTCTATGGCTCTTTTAATCTCATGCTCTTTGTAGCCTATACTCTTGAAAACTGAAACCAAATGCCTCTTTTCTTCATTCAGATGCTCTGAGTCGGAAATTCGAAGGGCTCTGATGGCAAGGGTGTTTAGAACACCAAACTTCTGGGCCGGGTGATGGTGGGAATCCGCATGGAGGTAACTTTCCGTGTGGGTTGACTTTCTGAAAACCTTGTGGCCTAGAGAGCCATCTTCCTTTCTGATGATTAGAACGTCCAAAAATGGGATGCTCATATTCTCTTCAAGCTCCATCGTAAATTTTATTTCTGGGGAGATGGAGTTTAAGTGAATGAAAAACTTCTCAAGTTCCGCTTTACCATGGGTCCATTTTATGTTGGTGTCATCGACAAAACGCTTCCACCACGCCGGCTTTAAAGGATAAGATTCAAGAGCCTTCTTTTCAAAGTGTTCCATAAACAAGTTGGCTACAATCGGTGATAGGGGTGATCCCATAGCCACACCTGTTGTCTGCTCATAAAATACTCCTTGGAAGGTGAATACTGTTGACCTCAAGCAGACTTCCGCCAGCTTTGCAGTCCCCGGATCAGTAACATCTTTTATAACCTGAATGGCTTCATCAAGAGGAATCTTTGTGAATAAGGATACCACGTCAAAGCTAACCAGAATGTCATCTCGCTCCATCTTTTCATTTTTAATTAGATTTACAAATTCATGGGAGTCTTTGATGAAGGAATCCGTGTTACCGACAAGGGGTTTAAGGATTTTAGCAACATATTTCGCAAGCTCATATGTTGGGGAGCCAATAGTATTGACAATGGGTCTAAGGGGAACCCCTTCCTTATGGATCTTGGGTAATCCATAGATTCTAGGGATGGTTTCACAAGATGGGGTTAATTTCTTCTTTAATTTCTCGTCAAGATTAGAATCTGAGATGATCTTTTTTACATCCTTCATGATTTTGGGGATGGGGTTATTGTTCAATTTCTTATAACTGCCACAATTTAGGTGATCATTCATTTTGCGCACATAGTCTTCTTTATCTAAGATGACTGTTGCTCCTCCTTTATCTGCTTTAAGAACCACCACCTTGTCATTGTTCCGCAAAGATTTGAAAGCTTTTAGTTCATCCTTACTCAGGTTGCTTTTGGGAGCATTGGCTTTTCTCATGATGAGAGAAATTTCTTGCCTTAATGCTTCTTTGTCTTCCAAAGGGAGGTTACTAATCCCATCTTCTATGCTGCATATCATGTTTTCAATGGGGAGGCTTCTAGGAGCAACCGCAAACCCCATACCCTTGCTGAGAACATTGGTTACAAGAGGATCTAATTCTTGGGACGAAAGGTTGACCACTTTTCTATTAGATCTTGGCTCACCGGAATTTGTTGAAGACATAGCTTTTACTCCTTTCTGGATCTTCATGTCTAAGCCTTGAATTTTATTGCTTCCCATGCCATCACAAGAGTTCTGAATGCGCTCACAATTCTGAGACCTGAAAGTATTTAATGAAAAGTTATCCTCTTTTGAATCAACAGGACTGCTTTGACCGGAACCCATAACGTTGTCTTTAATTAATAAATTAGGGTTAATAACAGCGCAATTATTGTTGATTGTTCCATCTGCAAGGTTTCTTAAAACGCTTAAACCATTATCGATGCTAACTGGTTCAGATGTGACCGTAGGAGACTTGCAATCTGCGCAGTTCCTGGAATGTTCAACGCATTTCACCTTCATATTACTGTTCTCTGCGCAGCTGTTCATAACGTTAACATTGTTAGCTTCAGCGTGGTTTCTCAGGACTGCGAAGTTGCTATCCGATGGAATACCAGCGAGGAATGCACAGCTGGACTCATCTGCGCAGCCACCAAATGATTCATCGATTGAATTGACAGCGTTTTTTGTTTCAATGTTTAAATTGCTGGAACTGACAGCGTCTTTAGCATTCACAGCGCTGGAACCTTCAGCGTTAAGATTGCTGGAACCTACTACGATTTGGTTGCTGGAGCTGACATGGCTGGAACCTTCTGCGTTGCTGGAGATGTCATTGCTATGAGGATACACAGCGTTGGAACTATCTGCGTTGCTGGAAATGACAGCGCTGGAACTTTCTGTGCTGCTGGAAATGACATTGTTCTGAGGATACATAGCGCTGGAAACTTCTGCGAGCCGTCTTCCAACAATGAAACCGTTCACACCGTTGTTTATCAACTTAATTGATCTACTGGAGTTACAATGGGCAATATCTTCAGATAAAAACCACAGATCTCTCAAATCCTAATATCCATTTATTTATAGGCTTGGAGTATGCTTTAAAAATGCATTTGCTTCGATATGAAGTTCATCTTCCTTGAACATAAGGAAACAGGGAAGAGGGTAATTGCCCAAGGCAAATAAGCATCTAGCTAGTTTTCCTTGAATAAGGTTGATGAGTCAGCCTGTATTCCAGGATAGCAACCAAAGATGGTTGTCCTCACTCTTGGTTTGAAAAGTGAGTTAAACAAAGATAGTTGTCCTCACTCTTGGTTTGAAAACTCAGTTATGATAGGTTTTCCCACCTTGTAAAAAAAATTAATTTCTCTACATTGCTCTCTATTTACGTGGTTGCCATGGTGTGCCTCTTCATCTGGTCCTCATGATGAACCACACTGTTTGGTTTCAAAATGCGTATGCCAAAAAAATTCAGTTATATGATTCCTACTGAAAAAAATTTAGTAATTCATTATGGATCACAGAAACTTGAATTCAGACATATCTATCTATTTAAGTGTATATATCCTTTATTACATTGGTAATTGAAGATTAACTCCTTAGATACAAGTGGTTTTTGAGAATAAGTTAGATGAGTTCCACGGAAAATGTCTTCCAAACTAACCCAAGAAAAAGGAATGTTACGCTTAAAAAAGCACATAAAAAAGTTTTTAAAATTAAAAGGGCCACATTTTCAAATAAGTCTTATAAAAGGTACTCAATGCCCCGTTTCATGTAATGAGTCATTTTCTTTTAAATAAAATTAATTATTTTTAATGGTTAGCTTATTATACATTTTTTTTGGAGTTGTCTTTAGTGGGACTTTTTGGAAGCTTTTATGGTGGGTTTTTCCGATATAATTTCTCTAAAAGGATTTATTGAAATCACAAGTTTGATGGGTAACCCCTGCACAATCTAAGTGCCCTAGGGGTTTTTGAGGGTGCTGAATCCATATATATAGTCAAAAAATCAATTTAAATAACACAAATCGAGATTTCGCCACCCTAGGGGTTTTCGAGGGTGCTGAATCCATATATATAGTCAAAAAATCAATTTAAATAACACAAATCGAAATTTCACCTCAAATTTTTCCACCAGATTCCGGCACTGGAAAGTCTAAAAAGTCACACTAAAGACAATTCTTTCGTTTTGGTAATAATTAGTATAGAGAATTGTTAATTTTCAAAAAATAAAATAGTTTCATTAATTTAAAAATTATTTTTTTTAAATTCATTTATATTATAATAACTAATTTAAAATATTGTATTTAAGATTTTAATATTTTTTACCTTAATTTAAATCACAAGTATAGGGAAGCATTTAATAACAATAGACATGTAGCAATCAATAATATAGTATTTGGTAGTTCTATAGTTAAAATAACTTGAGGGAAAAACAAAAGAATGAAGAAAGATATTTATCTTTAGAGAAGTGGTGATGTAGGTCATACTTGTAATTATCTATTTAAGTTTAATGTTAACAATTGTATATCATATTCTTAGATTACCAAAAGTAGGCATGCATATTTTCTTTATGGAAATATAGTTCTTTGTTTGTTTATTCTCTAAAAAAAGTGTTTAAAATTAATACAAGATTTTGACTAACATGCTCATTCAAATGAAAATCACTCTTGTGAAATAGCCACCCTCATTAATGATAGTTAGTGTAGGAATTGACTACTACCCCCATCCAGTTGCCATCCTCATTAAAAGTACAAAACCCAAGAATTAACTACCAACCTCACTAAATGATGACCTCACACAGTAACAATAGTTGACATAGAAATTGGGTTTAACCAACCATATTCAATGATTCTATCCTTCATCAATGGTGGAAAGTGTAGAAATCGAATACCACCTACATTTAGTGATGGTCACCATCATAAGGTTGGTCAACCCAAGAATTGACTAGGGCATCCTCATCCAATGATAATCATCCTCATCAGCTATAACTAGTTGTGTAGGAATTAGTTACCACTTATATATATATATATATATATATATATATATATATATATATATATATATGAGGAGAATCAGTAAACCTGCTACCTTTCATTGAGGAGGCCTTAGACTGAGTCAAAGGGACTTCCCCTATACACTTAAGCTTAATACAACCAACCACAAGCATGGTAGGTAAGTAAACTAAGTTCAGAACCTTAGAAGGGCCCCAATTTTGGTCAACAAATGCTTTCTTGTGTGGGACAACCATTGTTCATCCTAGCTTAATGGGCTTACCACCATTTTTCTTATCAAGGGAACTAATAGACTTCCCACTTGTCACTAAGGAAGCCTGAGGTCAAGTCGAGGGGAGTGCCCCTATACACTTTAGCTTAGTGCCACTACCCACAAGCACACTAGGTAGGTTAATTGAGTTTTGAACCTATATGGGGCCCCAATATTGGTTAAAAAATGTTTTTTGGTGTGGGACACCCATTATTTCCCACCCTTTATGTTCAATACCCTTAGCTAAACAATAGTCACCATAGTTAAGGGTGTAGAAATTCCTTATAGATTCAAACTACTTATGTAATTTTCTAAAACAAAAGACTTGAATCTACTCTACTCATCAGCATAAACAATTAATCGATCGAGAAATCACAAAGCATACAAGAGGAAGAATTCAATCAACACATTACACAATGATCTCCTGGGGAAAGGCACAACTGAAAACCCCTGCTATCTGTATATTGCATTAGTCAGAAAATATGAGAAGATTACAATCCTTTGCTCAAGCCCGAGCAACCTCCACACTATCTCTATCTGTCTCATTGCTTCCTAAACAAGCCTTGGCCAATACTTAAAACCAATTTTCTGCTTGGCCAAGTCCCTATTTCCTTGCACTGTTTAATGAGGAATTAGGCCCATATTTAATAGGAATTTTCCTCCATTGGATTGTGCAGTTCCTTTAGGCTCTTCCTCTGATTGCATGCACCATCTGTACAATTCAAATAATTATACAACTGATAGTACACTGCCCTTAAACTAGATTCTCAACTGGGTAACTCTTAGATCTGGCATGCATGAGTTATTTATGAGTGAATCATCAGTTAACTAGTTGACAGCATGAAGCAACACCCCACTGTTTGACCTCCTACTAGTTCCTCCATTAGTTGGAACTAGTTTAACTGAATTTAACTTAGTTAAACTGAATTAATTAATTACAACTCAAAATAAACTCAACTAGGGCTCTTATAAAGTAGGAGACACTCTACATGACTCAACTTAGACCCTCAACTCGAATTAATTTAACCAACTAAGTCAAATTAACTTAATTAACTCGTACAAGTTGTCTTGTGATGTGGAATTACAATTTTTCTCATAATTTAATTCAAGGGAAAATTAAATCAGTATTTTTCTTATTGCATTTTCAACACTCCCTCTCAATAAGAAAATAGATTCACATCTACCCCGATCCAACACCTTTGGAATGTATTGCATGCAAAAATTCTCACTTTTGTTATTGCTACTGCAACATCTCCGACTGAAAGGCATCCAAAAATCAATAATAAATAATCACTGACTTAATCTTCAAATGCCTACTGGGAAAATTGTGTTGTTGTTGACTGTGCTATTGAGCCTCCTTCTCTACTATCAACTCCGCTCTACACTCCTCAATATTTGACCGACATTGTTCCTCTTACTATTGAATATTATGGGGCCTCTAACAAGGTAATGATCCATGAGACAAAAAAGCACCTCAATGGATGTGCCCAAATTTCTGCAACTCTTGGGACTATTGCTTCACATCGCCCCACCTCACACCAGGAGGTATAATTGCATGTAAAGTGAACTTTGAACTACTCATACTGCTATTGCTACTGCTTTGTTGCTTCTTCTGCACTATTGCTGCAATTACTACAATAATGAGCATGATCTCCCCATATCCTGAAGTAGCTTCCATAGGGCTTCTCCCTCCGAAGCTGGACTCCCTATGAGTCTCGATGTCCCTATGGAAAATCTCTGTGCTCCTCAATCTACTAATGTTAATGATCGCAACTATTTTTTGTGTCACTAAACATTGGCTCACTCATCTTCCCACTAGAAGCCTTCTAGATCCATTAAGAAGTTTGCACATAAGGTCTTTTGGATCTTCCCTGAACTAGAGCTCCATCAATTTGCAATTCGAAATTCCTGATCTAATGTGAATCTTGCTTTGATAATGATTCCTACTCTGATATCATATATAAATTCCTTATAGATTCAAACTTCTCATGAAATTTGCTAAAACATAAGACTTGAATCTACTCTACTCATCAGTGGAAACAATTAATCGATCGATAAATAGTGAAGCATACAAGAGAAATAATTCAATCAACATATTACAAAATGATTTCTTGGGGAAAGCCACAACTAAAAACCCCTACTATCTGTATATTTCATTAGTCAGAAAATATGAGAAGATTACAATGATTTGCTCAATCTCGAGCAACCTCTGCATTATCTCTATGTGTCTCACTGCTTCCTAGACAAGCCTTGGCCAATGCTTAACCAATTTTCTGCTTGCCCAAGTCCCTATTTCCTTGCACTATTGAATGAGGAATTAGGCCCCTAGTTAATAGGAATTTTCCTCCATTGGATTGCACAATTCTTTTAGGCTCTTCCTCTGACTGTATGCACCATCTGTACAATTCAGATAATTATACAACTAATAGTACATTGCCCTTGAACTCCAATCTCAACTCGGTAACTCTGAGATATGACATGCATGAGTTATCTATGAGTGAATCCTCAATTAATTGGTTGAACACATGAAGAAACACCCCATTGTCTGACCTCCTACTAGTTCCTCCTTAAGTTGGAACTAGTTTAGTTGACTTTAACGCAGTTAAACTGAATTAATTAATTACAACTCAAAATAAACTGAACCAGGGCTCCTATAAAGTAGGAGACACTCTTCATGACTCAATTTAGACCCTCAGCTTGAATTAACTAAATAAACTAATTCAAATTAACTTAGTTAACTCGTACAAGTTGTCTTTTGATGTGGAATTACAATTTTTCTCCTAATTTAATTCAAGGGAAAATTAAATCAAGATTTTTCTTGTTGCATTTTCAACAAAGGGTACCTATCCATATTAACAATTGATTTAAATCATTCACAATTAGCAAATGATAATCAGTTGCATTAATGGTAACCAACCTAAGAATTGACTACCATCCTCATATGAATGACAATTTTCCTCATTAACAATTAAGTCGAAGTAGAAATTAGCTATCAAATTCATCTAAAGAACAATTAGTCTCTTTAAGGGTAGCCAACCTAGTGGTTCATTGAATACCATCCTTAACCAAATGATATGTTATCTATTTAATTATAGCTAACCTAGGTCACTTTATACAATTATTGACTCGCCTAATCTTAAAAAAATGGTGGTTAGCATAAGATTGACTGGCATCTTTATTAAAAAAAAAAAACACTTTAATTAACTATGAGATTTCGTGTCATTAATACTTGTTGCTTGCTAACCCAAAGAGTAGTTACTCTCATCATCTTTATATAGTGTAGGAATTGATTGTCACCCTCATAGGATCGATGGACAACATAGCCTAAAAATGGATAGCTACCTTCATATTCGATTTTCCTTGTTAGGGATAGTTTTGTTAGCTTGAAAATTGACAATCATTTATTTTAATAGATATTGAACATAAGAATTGACTACCACCTAGTCCTTTGATTAAGTGTAGTCACATTGAAAAGTGATTATCACTAAATCACCTTGTTTAAGTGTAACTAGCCCAAGGATCGAGTATTACCAAGTAGCCTTCAATCAGTGACTAGCATTTTTTATCTAACTACAATTGTCCTCATTAATGGTGACTAGCTTTTGAATGGGAATTAAGTACGCTAATCCATTACTACTAATCAAGTATTCTTTAAAAGTGATTAGTTTTTTTTGTTCATTGTCACTAGTATCCACTAATTGTACCCACTTTCAAAATTGAATATCATTCTTAATGATTAACGATAATTAATTTTCAAGTTGGCTACAATTTAGTCTAACTATTAGATGCTTTTTCCCTTATCGTAAGAATCCAGTGACGAAAACCATGAATTTTAGTTGTTGAAAATGTGTTTTTGAAAATAACTCTCAGGGCACTCAAAATTCTACAAATTACATAGTTGAACATACAATTTTAAGAAATCCATGCTAGATTTCAAGCATAATTGATAGACAAATATATCTAGAAAAGAGAAAAAATAATTGCTAATTAAACTAAGCTATTGACTACTGTGGGAAAAACCATCATAACTCAGTTGTCAAATTAGCAATAAGGAAAACCATCTCTAACTGCTAACTGTGAATGCAGACTACTAGTCTTATTTATTAATAACAATTAATTTCAAATTTAACTATTATTTATCATTAATAATAATTAACTTCAAAATTAAATATAATTAATCATAAAAATAATCGATTCATTAATATTAACTGTGATTATTTATTTTAATAAAAATAAATCTTTCATTAATATTAACAATAATAACCTAAGATTACAAGATCATAGCCCTTGATTTCAAAGCCTAGAGTCAACCTTCTCAATTGTCACATAGATAACATAAGATCTTCTTTAAGGCGATATTTTGAAAATTGGTATTAAATTGTCCAATCAAACTTTTTATTAATGCATTAATATGCAGTGCTCCACTCGATTAATGCTAAAGCATTTCATAAAACTATGATTGTATGGCGTGTGTATGAGTGGCCCTCACCTTATTCGAATAGTCAAAAGCATTGGTGCTTTGTATCCAATGAGAAATATGGCCTCCACCCATGATCTTAGTCTAAAGATCGTGGAAGATATTTGGCCTTCCACCCATTAATTATTTCATGACACAGGTACAACTACTTTCTGCAAATGACATGATTCTCTCTTACCTCTTCTTCCACCACCAAATATAAAATTTGTGTAGTGGAAACGTTCACTAGATAAGTGCCTTTAAAAGGATCGATAAGCTATAAATGTATTTAATGCAAAGTATATATTGGTAATTAACGAAGTAAATGAATGTTACCTAGATTATTAGGTTCATGATACCTAAATTATTAGGTGCATGAAACTATATCTAGAACGTTGAGGTGCATGATACCTAAATTATTAGGGGCATGAAACTATATATATAACGTTGAGGGGGACGATGATTACATTTATGCAATTACATTTAGTTAAATATTAAGTTAAAGGTATTACTTATATTTATATAAAATTTACTCACTTTTATTTTGGTGGGTTGTTTATATTTCATGTAGAAATTACTCCTGACATGTTAATTTTGGTGGGACTAAAAAATCAGGGTGTGGAGGATAATAGCGGCTCTTCCTTATTACACGAACTACACCCACTTTATAAATGTATAAAATATTTAATTATATGGTAAATAGTTTTTTTAAATAATTTATAAAATTTATAAATATTTTTTTAAGGGTGGTTCATGGACACTGGATGGTCGCTACATCCACAGGAAAATCCAGGCAAATCAACCCGAAGGGATCTACCCGTTGACCAAACAAGCAGGGCCTAACCCCAAGGGCGTCGACAAGATTTGACCTCGTGACCTCCCAACTGGCGAGATACCTAGCATCGACAACTCAATCAATTGAGCTAACCCTTGGGGCTTATGAAAAATTATTATTGTTTTGATAATAGAAATTATAATTGTATAAATTTTGATATTGTAAATGAAATTTTAAGTTTTTATTTTTAATTGAGCAATTTCTTATTAGAATTTCACCAATCCAAATGTAATTTAAAAATTGGTTAAATATCTCATCAGATTTATAAGTGAAATGTACTAAAAAGTTAGGTGTCTTTGCTACATTATTAAGTTATATCTTTATATAAAAAATGGTCCTATCAACTTATTATTATTGTGAGTGTTAAGTGAACTATTCAAGTTCATAAGGAATTAATTATTAGTTAATGATGCTCATAGGAAAAAGTTGTAAATCATTGAACATTCAATATTATATACAATTAATTTTAATAAGTCATAACTATGAGTGCAAGTCTTTTAAGTAATGATTGATGCCATGTGATTCATTTCCTTAGTTTCAAACCCACTTCTTCACCCCTCTAAACATCACCTAATATAAATGAGTATTTTTGGACTATACAAGATCATGAAAAAATGTTCATTAGTGAATTACACTCATGGTAGATAGGTTACAATGAATGAGTTAATATTATGTAATTAATTTTGTGAAGTTTTGGTCACCATATGCAAGTTATCAGTATGAAAATTGATGTTATACAATTGATCTCACTAGTTTTGATTATGCTTTTTTATCCTTGCAAGCACCACTTCATGCAATGAGTGATAAGTGAATGATTCAGGCCCATGAGAAATTAACATTACTAAGTGACTTTCACAAGAGATTAGTTATAGTGAATAGCTTGAGTATTGAATCCTTTGTATAGTTAATCTTAGGAAATCTTGGTACCATTTGTAAGTCCCATAGATGACAATTATCATAGTGTGATATTTTCAATCACAATTCTTTACCTTCATGAGTATGACATGCATCCATGAGTGTTAAGTGGCTTATTGAAGTTCATAAGAAATTTAGCATTATTAAATGATGCTCATGGGAGGTAGGCTATCATGAATGTCTTTAATATTAAATAGTTAATGGCCCATGAGGCTTTGAGTAGATGATGATTAGGTGTAATGTTAAGGCACTCTTTGATGTTAAGGTCACCGATTCAAAATTGGTGGGTAGTCACACCCACCTAACCAACAAAAGAATATATTAAGTATTTTGTGCAAATAATGTCTAGAAGCCTTGGTTATGAGGTGCAACTAAGGTGATGATTGATACCGTGAGATTAATTTCACTAGCTTTAATTCCACGTATTTAGCCTCATGGGCATTACTTGACATAATAAGGGTTAAGTGGACTATTCAAGTTTATGAGAAATTGGTCATTAAGTGAATTATGCTCATGGGAAATGGGTCATAGTGAATACCTTGTGTATTAAATATTAAATGTGGTTAATCTTGAGAAGCATGGGTCATTGGTGCAAGTCTCTAAGATCACAATTAACACGATGAAATTTATGCCATTAATTTTAATCCCAATTTTTTATCACTGTGAAAATCCCTTGAGGTCGTTAGTGCTAAGTGAGTTATAGAAATTCATGAGAAATTAGTCATTAGTTAATCATTCTCATGTGAGATGGGATAGAGCAAATGTGATGACTATTAGATATTTCATGTGATTAATTTTGAAAAGACTTGTTTTATGGGATACAAATCTAAAAATAATTATTCATATTATATATAATTTTTTTTTGTCAAATTCAATTTTAATATTCCATCCTTACATACATCACCTCATGTAATTAATATTAAATTAAATATTTAAATTCCCAAAAATATTATAACAATAAAAAAATAAGTTATGATTAATAACTTTATTATTAAATCTTTATACAACTGGCTTTTAAAAAAAAATTCAATGTCACTTCTTGAATTGTAATCTTCCCTTAATATAATGATTATTAAATTAAAATAGTCAAATTCTTTAAAATAATGTATCATTAACATATATCACTCGTGATAGTTGAATCCTAATAACTCATTTTATATTATTATTATACATTAATCTTTTAAGAAATATATCCATAATATTGGATTAAAAACCCTAATATACCAAACTTATAAAATAATAATTAAATAAGATGGCCGTGAGATTGGGCTTTTTTAAAGAATGATTAAACTTCAAATCAAACTTGTTAATCGGGTCATCAATCATTATGGTTGATCAATCCCTCTCAATAGGTATCCCCGTGACTGCTTTTATATTTGTTACGAAATCATACCACTGACTACACCAATAAGCACTTCATATTGTCAACCATTATTTTAGGACCGCGGAGATGTTATTTCAATCATGGAAAGGTCGTAATCATGGCCATGTTTTGTTGTGAATCACTAAGTGTGCTTAAGGTGTTTGAGGACCATGGATATTGCATGGACCATTTCAATATTTCTTAACACGGCCTTCAAACTTGGCCTTTCGGCTTGGTTGGTGGGAAAGAAAAGAATGAGGATATTCATGTGAAAAGAGTTTTGACATGTGTTATTATTTAAATAACAATTATAAAATATATAAAATAGTTTTTCATATATATTATATGAGATTTATTAATAATATAGTAATTTAAAAATATATATTTTAAAGTTATATATGTGTAAAAGTTATATATATATACACACTATAATAATTGGATTGGGTTTGTATTTCATATATATTCAGTGATTGGATTGAGTTTTTATTTCATATACACATGTTAAATGGCTTGTATTTGTGTGATATGAGGTTGATCCTAGTGGTTATCACTATACTTCTAGGTCCTATAATAGTCTTTTTCTCTATAGACTAGATTATTTCGGGGATTTGAATTTTGGATCTCTTAGTTTACACAATACTACATATCATGGAGATTGCCAATTAAGTTGCCTTACGGGAGAAAGTTAATTTAATGTTTAAATTATTGTATATTTTGTATTTTTACATAAACAATGATATAACAAACATTGTAATTTTGATTTTTTTAATTTAAATTATTTTTCATTCAATAACTAAATTATTTTATTTTAATATAAAATTCAATTATAATATAGTTCAAGTTTGGTAGATAATAAATAATATTGATTTTCTTATAAATATTATTTAAATTAAATACCTTATAGTTTTGGAGTTATTCTTAAAATTGATTTTGATTAATTAAGATGTTATCTTCTTCGAATGTATGAAAACATTTTCATGGCCAATGACCTAGAGACATTTGGAAACAATGATGGTCTACCCCTTACATATCACCAATGGGTCATTTTATTTGGCATAGTTTTCCTTGAATAAAGATGATGAATCTTACTGCATTCACGAATAACAACCAATAATAGCTATCCTCATTACCCATTGACAACTGATTTCACATATTTTTGCGCACTTTTGAAGGAAAAAAAGGATAAAAAGGAAAAGAAAAGGAAAAATGAATGTTTGGTAGGCATATTCTTTGCATAAGTTTGTTGGTGTTCATGTCAGATTAGATTTTATCACTTTGTTAGGAACTTATTTATGTGTATGAATTAGTTGATTTTGATGACCTTTGCTAGTATGAAATGTTATTACATTAATAAAAACTTACAATTTAAGAATATATTTATTGAGTAATTTATTTGTTTAAATTGTGGAAATTGCGTTATCAATCTAGATGCTCATAATCTTGTGAGATGTAGACACTATATGTGCAAGATCATAGCATATACCTAAGAATTTAATCAAATGAAAAGAACGTCCACCACATTACAATTTTTTACTTGTTCATTTAATGTCCATGTAATCAAATTTTGTTCAATTTTGGGGTTGGAAATAGAGATGGATGCGATTACAAATCCAAATCAAATCAATTACAATTGTACATATTCACCCAAATTGGAATCTGCTAGAATTGTAGAGTTTTAGGATGTCACAATGTTTCACTCTGGATAGGGTCAAAACATTCAAGTAACCCTCTATTCAATAATTTAAGAGGATGCTCTTGCATTAAAATAAGCTAAGATGTGTATAAGAAAAAGTATATGCTAGGGTAGGTAAGAAAACTCTAATCTATTCCTACTACAATAAAAAACAATGTGTGATAAATCATTTTAGTAAATCGAAGTCAAGTGTAAGAGTATGTTTCATTCTTAACAATTGGTTATGGTCCTTTTGCTCAAATAACAAGTAGTCCAGTAACCCTCAACTATTTTAGCTTATTTCATGACTCAACTAATTTCTATAGCTTTATTAAACTAAGGTATTAAACTCAATCAGATGGAGATTGCAATGCCAAATCACACATAGAAAATGCTAAAGTTGTAGGCTCAAGTCCTGAAACTTTGAAAAATTCTCAAGATTCCTAAGGTAGCAGCGTTAAGATCATTGGTAGCAAATTAAACACTAACAATTCCATAATTCCATTTATACACTTGCTCTTCACACTGAAAATCGAAAGCATAAATGAATGACAGTGAAAGCATATTTTAAATAACATCTTCAAGCAAGAAATCAAAGTTAGGAATGAAATAATAATACACTTTAACTACATACCTAAATCTTATGAAATGAAATGATCAATATATAAAAAGAAAATAAAAGAAAATATGTAGCAAGGCAAAATATGCTAGAGACAAGGGTTTGACCTCACTTCGCATATGTTGCATAAAACAACTTTTTTATTAAGTGACTATATATACTTCATGGAAGCAACAATAGTCTTAGGTTAAACTTCAGAAAAGTAGAGTATCGAGTTTTATCTTAGACAATATAATAATAACCACGTGAAATACCCCTTTTAGATATCATTACACCTTCCTTTATAGAGTTTACAATAAAGAAAGGAGGTACAATGTCCCATAAGTGTATGATCCTAAACTTATGGATCTTAAACTATTTTTACCCTAAAATAAATGATATGTGCATTTTAGAATGGATATTTCGATCCCTTGAAGAGAGGACCGATATAAAAGTAGTTTATGGGCTTTATTATTAATAAATTGCAAGCATGAAATATCATAATTGTGCTCAGAATGTTGTGTTTTGATAACAATTAAATGAATCTTTGACCGTGAGCCTACACTCTTGATGATGAGATATAAGGTTTTCTAGATAAAAAGGAACAATATTGATACTATTCCAAACATAACCCATATGATCAATTTTGTCCTGCGATGGGTTGAGTGTGCAAACTGCTAAAGCATTAATGAAATTTTAGAATACTGATAACTACAAGAATTTCAATAGAAAATGGCTTTATGTTATAAACTATACCATTACCAAAATTTTGAACTACCACAAAAGTTTGTCCAATCCACTAATTGTGAGATAAAATCAAGTTCTAACCTAAACAATCATTAAAACATTAGGAAATATCTTAAAATTATCAATTGATTACTTGATAGTGTTTATTAGGAAATGCACCTTAAAGGGGGAATAAATGTAGTGGAAAGAGTTGAAAAATGGTGGAAATAAGAGTGTACAGTAAGGGAAAAGGAGATTCTAGAATTGCAAAATGTAACAAAATCCATGTTCAACATCTCCCCCAAACCTAAGTAATTACATGTCCTCATGCAATGAACTACTACCAAAAAGATTCTTTCCCAAGAACATGAAAGTTTTGAGAAATTTGTGCCCCATCACTAAGGCATGCATGCTTTTCCACCTTGATCAAAATACCAATATTAGATGTGGAGACTACACAATCTTGTTAGACCTTATTATAATACTACATGAGTTTGTTTTTAACCTATTTTCTTAATATTCATATTTGCTTGCACCACTTTTGGCCTTTTGAAACATGGTTTTGTATTTGGAGGCCAAATGATCATGTTTCTTATCCAATCGAACACTCCTTTCCTTTAAGATATCATTCTAACTCTTCATATATATATATTAAGAACTCATACTCCCTAATTTCCGCTTTAATTTTTTTAATCCTCTTCTTCTTCTTCCTCAATTTTGATGAACCAACAATGTAAAAGTATGATGGATAATTTCCTTCACAAGAACAAAATTTTCAAAGTCATTAGATTTAAAATAAGGGGGGTCTAAAAAAAGCCTTTTGTTACTTGAATGGGACATTCTTCCCTAGGTTCACTAACCTTCTAACTGGGACTTGACACTAGTATAATTTGGAAAATAAATGACAACAAGACTACAACTTTTAGTCACAACAACTAAAAATTACTAAATTCTACTATTTTTTTGCAACACAACTATAAATGACTAAAATAATGACTAAATTCATTTTTGGACAAAAAATACAACTAATTAATCAGTCACACAAATAAAAATGACCTAACATTTTGTAATTTGGACATTAATATATATTATTTCTTTTTATATACCTTATGGTTTCTATTAAGGTCTCATTATATTAGACCATTCAGTAATATATTCTTGAAAAAAAACAAGAAGGGTATTAAAAAAAAAACTTGGTGTCTTTATCTGACTTGATCCATGGAATATTCCAAAGCAATGAAATTATACTGATTAAACCAAAATGGATCTACAGGGTAGAGTTCCTCCATTATGAAACTTTACTATCAAATATGGAGTCCATTCACTCATGGAAGTTTTTCGTCACAGCTAGTAAAACCTGTGTCTTTATAGTTAAGCTAGTGAAACCCAATACCTTCATAGTTACCTCAATTTAATATAATATTATAATGCAATATATGTTGGGCGCAGGATCCCCCAAGGAAAGTTTTGGGGCTTAAAGCCCAGATTTTGGTTAGAAGTTGTAACTCCGATGTAAAGACTCCGCATTTTGTGGGCGCGGATCGCGTAGCTTGTAGATGAGTCATAGGGTTGTCCGTCCTCAATTTTGTAATGTAAGGTCAGATATAGAGATCTACCCATGGTCCGTGGACCATGGGAGTGTATAAGTAGAGTGGGGCTCTAAGTGGTAAAAGAATCCATCAGAAGTCTAAGGATGAAGAGTCGAGTCGTATCTAAAGTGTAAAGTCTAGTTTTGGGTCGTAGAGTAGGAGAAGGCTCTACAACTGAGTGCAAAAAGGCCTAGTAGTCCACAGCTGAGTGCACACACCCCTGCTGCTGAGTGTGCAGGGCAAGTCAAGTCTATAACAGTTGGAAGCATTAATAAAGAGAAATTTTATATCATTCTTGTGTATTTATTTCCTATTTTTTGCATTGAATGTATTGGGTATGAATTGCATTTCTATTGTTTATATGATGCGTGAACATATGTGACTGTGATAATTAAGTGAATGTGAGATAAAGTATCTATCTATGCGAAGTTAACTAAGATCTTTAGGAAGATAAGTAAGGTCTGTGGTATAGTTGGGGTAATAGCATAGATCGTTGCCATAGTAGCACGAAAGCACCTCAACCCATGGTTAGGGTTGCGCGAAGGCGAATATAACAGATCGTGAAGGTCTCGTAGGTCAGCACAGTGCGCGAAGTGACCAGCGTGAAGGTAGGCATAGTTGGACTAAGTCGACACCTCAGACATCTCAAGGGTGCGGAAACTTGGTTCCAACATCCCCCCATACTGCTTCGGGTGAGACTTCAGTCCGCGCTTCGCGGGTTGATGCCGAAAGGGCCAGTAGTGTAGGGATTTTTTTGGCTAATTAACTCCGAACCTGGGTCAAGCCCCCTCAAGCCAACAAATGGTTCCGTTGCCAGGACCAGAATCTGCATAGAGATGTTTGATGTCGTATCATTAGAATCCAACTAAGAAGGAAATTGAAGGTTGGTTGGACAGAAGAATTCACGAGTTCGCGGTGCAGGAGAAAAAAACCTGCGATTGACAAAAGAAGAGTGGTTAGACTGTTACCTATACACAGAGATCCACAAAATTTTCTTCGCATCTTTCCCTACTGAGCTGTATGAGTGGATAGCGAAGCTAGCAGATAGCTATGGAAGGTGGAAACTTGACAATCCTATTGTGTGGACCCCAAAGTTAGTGCGAAGATTGGAAGCATCGGAGGATAATGATTTAGGACTCGAACTAGTTGAAAATTTACAAGAACAGACTCGCAAACTCTGATGGCCTCCCATGGTGGAAGAAAAGAAATATGAAGGAGTAAGAGATCCTTTCAAAATATTGCTTGAGGAAGTCCTTGAGTGGTAGAGGAATGCGTTGATGGATAAATTTTCCCAGATCCTTCGATGGCTACCCACATGCGACACGTCTTCATCCAACATCCACTCTGTTGGGCATGGGATCCCCCACAGTAGGTTTTGGGGCTCAAAGCCCAAGGTTTGGTCAAAGATGGTGTAGAACTCCGCAAAGTGCAGGTGCGGAGCGTGAAGTGTACAATCGAGTCATAGGGTTGTCTGCCCTAAGCATTGTATTGTAATGTAAAGTTGTGTTGGCCTACCCATGGTCCGTGGACCATGGGATTGTATAAATAGAGCGAGGTTCTAAGTGGAAAGATAGTTGTGTAGAGTAGAGAATATATAGAGATGCGAAGGCATTGTAAGAGAATAGAGTGAAAGTTGAAGTGTATTGGGTCATAGTAGTAGGAAGAGGCTCTGCAGCTGAGTGTGCAGAGGCCCAGTAGAGTCCGCAGTTGAGTGCACGGACCCCTGCAGCTGAGCGCGTAGGGTGGAGCTGGGTCTATACTTGGAATTGAAAGATAATAAAGAGAAGTTACTTTGTGCATCTGTTCTTGAATCTCTGTTTTGATGTTATACATTGCTTTTACTCTATTTATTTACTGCGCGCACTTGATAAATATGTGTATGAATGCTTATATGTGAATTTAATCTAAGTAATTGGCTAACGGCGACTAATTAAGGAAGACTTGGGTAAATAACACGGGCCGCGCTGCGGCTAGAACTGCGCAAAGATAGTATCATAGGGCGCGGGGTACATGTAGGTGCACGTAGTGTAGTAAGTGCGAAGGTTGGACCGTGTACCAATCACCACATATCAGACATCCCTAGGGTGTGGAAACCTAGCTCTAGCACCCTCCCATACTACTTCGGGTGAGACCTCAGTCCGCGCTCTGCAGATTGTTGCCGAAAGGGCCAGTAGTACCGGGATTTTCTTGGCTAAATCACTTTCGAACCTGGGTCAAGCCCCACTAAGCCAACAAATGGTTCCGTTGCCGGGACTGGGATCTGCATAAGGGATGCCTGATGTCATGCCATTGGAACCCAACAAAGAAGGAAATTGAAGAGTGGTTGGACAAGAAGATTCACGATTTCGCGACACTAGAAAACATAACACTGCAAGTATCTGAGAAAAAGTGGCTGGATCGTTACGTGTATATGGAAATCCACAAGATTTTCTTTGCATCCTTTCCATTTGAGTTGTATGAGTGGATCGCGAGGTTAGCCGATAGCCAGGGAAGGTGTAGGCTTGACCAACCGATAATGTAGACTCTAGAATTAGTGCGCAGACTATAAGCATAAGAAGATAATATCGCGCGAGTTGTGGACCATTGGCTCAACTGGATAATAGGGGGATTTATCACTGAGTTTGCGGTAGACACGACTGTTAGTTACAGTGAGGCAGAGCGATGTTTTCTCAAGGGACCGCGAGGTAAGCATATTAAATCTTTGAATACCTGGATTAAGATGCTATTATGTGAAAAGTGGGTTATGAAAATAAATTAATGTTTGGGACTACACGGAGCGGAAAGAGCTACAAAAGCGGAAGTAACAAAGAATTAGAAAACAATCCCTTAATTTCACCCTCACAAGAGAGTGAGGACGAGCTCGCAAAGGTTTCTCTAAGAAGCATGGTTAGTCTGATAAGGCAACGGATTCCGCGGTTACCACATCCACTCACACCGCCACCCGCTTCACCTCCCTCACCTCCATCTCCACCAATTCCACCTCTACCACCTCCATGATTCAGTATGGCAAGCGCGATCAAATTACCAGTATTTAGAGGAGTAGGGAATGAGGATCCAGACCAATTCTGGTTCATCGTAAGAGTAGTATGGGAAGCATAGGGCATCACGGGTTATGCGAATAAATTAATGTTTGGGACTACACGAAGCGAAAAGAGCTACAAAAGCGGAAGTAACGAAGAATTAGAAAACAATCCCTTAATTTCACCCTCACGAGAGAGCGAGGACGAGCTCGCAAAGGTTTCTCTAAGAAGCGTGGTTAGTTTGATAAGGCAACGGATTCTGTGGTTACCACTTCCACTCACACTGCCACCCGCTTCACCTCCCTCACCTCCATCTCCACCCATTCCACCTCTACCACCTCCATGATTCAGTATGGCAAGCGCGATCAAATTACCAGTATTTAGAGGAGTAGGGAATGAGGATCCAGACCAATTCTGGTTCATCGTAAGAGTAGTATGGGAAGCATAGGGCATCACGAATGACAATATTAAGAAGGCTACATTGGTGAGCATGTTGTAGGATCATGCATTGACGTGGTACATCAAGCACTCTAACGACCACCCAAACGCAGGGATAGTAGAAATCCAGAATGCGTTGAACAGAGAATTTAGCAGGCCAAAATCAAAGACGTAGTCAATCATCGAGTTTAAAGAGATCGCGATGCTTCAGGGCGAGAATCCTTGGGATCTGGATCAACGGTTGAAGAGTATGATCCGTGAAGCCAATATGACATTGACAGATGCACAACATCGCGCATGGTTTGTAGCATCTTTGGCACCGCACTTGAGGACAGCGCTATCACAACAAAAACTTTCTACCCAGGTCGAAGTGTTGGAGATGGCGATGAGATTACATGAGACCTCGATATAGGACCCTGGGTTAGGAGTTCAACAAATCCACATGCAACTACAGAATCTGTGTTTGGAAATGCAAAGTTTGAAGCAGGATAGGGCATCATGGCCAGAGGCGTGCGAGGAAGTATGGTGCATAAAGTGCAAAGGCCAGGGCCATGACAAGGATCACTGCCCAGTATTCGCGAACTACTTGGCAGGAGGAGGGCCAATGCCGTTGAGACTGGAGGCATAGGTAGGGCTGAGTGCGACACCCGCTTTATGGTGTGCAATCTATCATATTGGAGGGAAACACATGACGAGCAATTGTCATTTGTTGCAGAAATATACACAGACACCCAAGCAGTTATTTTGTAATTTCTGCAGGTCAGTAGGCCATGATGAGTGCACTTGCCGCAGTTACGAGCTAATAATGGATCGGACCCTAGCCTATAGGATGCATATTGAAATGTGAGCCCTCGACCCAGATGCGGGGATGGCGCGTGTTGGATTTTAGGGGCGAGGTTGAGGATGAGGTGGAATGGGACCAAGAAGGGGCCGCAGAGAGTTAATTTGTTACAATTGCAGAGGACCAGGGCACTATGCTCACGATTGTACCAGCCCGACGAGGATATCCTATACGTATTGTGCTTAGTTTGATCATGAAACAATAGACTGTCCTACGTTGATCACGAAGATGTGCAGAAAAGGGGTATTCCAACCTTCCCTGACTCAGAATATACAAATGATGAGGTCTAAGCTGTGCAAAGAGGACCTGAATGTAAACATGATGCTCAGAAGTGGTGCAACCATGGGAGAGGATAATGGAAAGTAGCTAGAATAAAGTATGTGGGTTTGTAAGGCTCCTACAAAGGAACCCAAGTTTGACTTAGAATGCGCAAAGGAGACATCCATGGAAGCTAAGAAGAGCTTCGCGAAGGCCTCCACTTCAAGTAGTAAGGATCAACCAGAGCCAGGAATGGATCTTTTAGTGATCACTACCTTTCTGGAGACATGCATGAAACTGCTGCGTGACAACAAGGCGGTTAAAGGACTACAAGAACTGATCACCAGGTGTGCGGGGTCAGGGGAACGGTGCATCATCCGAAAATTGGGGAAGCATGCATGCACACTGGAAGGTAAATGAGGTTGACAACACATATTGGGGAATATGAAATGGATGAGGTAATCCTAGATCTAGGTTCGGGTGTGAATGTATTGCCGAATCAAACATGGGAATGCATGGGAAGGCCTACGTTACAATGGTCCCTTATTCAATTACGAATGGCAAACCAATTGAAGATTTTTCCCATGGGAAGGTTTCCAGGGTTAACAGTTGATATTGAAGGCACGAGCACGCAGATGGATTTTGAAGTAATAGAGATTATCGATGACAACAATCCCTATCCCACGCTATTAGGAATAGACTGGGCCACTGATATGAATGGAGTCATCAATATGAAGAAGCGCAAAATGATCTTCGAGAAGAAGTCACTACGCATAGTAGTCCCACTGAACCTAGCTGAAGGAGCGCGCTACACTGAACTAGTGCACGATGATGATAACAATGATGATCTTGATTGTATTTACAAGATAACTGCACGAGACCAGGATTGGGTGAATCCGACTATAGATGGGAGGATCTCGTGGGAGTGTGAAAGCTCCTACACTTCGGATTCAGACGAAGAAGTAAAGCGATGGTAGAATCGATTGCACAAAGTAACGATGCTGAATTGCAACATGATGATTAGATCACTACGTTGCGTGACAATAGAGGCAAGAGAGTTGCCGACATATGATGGATTAACAACGGTGGATGAATTCCTAAGAAAATTTGAAAGTGCAGTACCGGAACAACAGCGGTTCGATGCGTTGAAATGGGCACTGCATGCAACACTAGCATGATGGTGGGGTACACATCAAGGAAATTTTGAGGACTGGCATGGATGTAGAAGGATGATGCGCCTACGGTTTGGGAAGCCACAATTGTGGTTAGAAGACAAATACGATGGATGATATGACCCACATACGCACCTCACGAAATGGACCAAGGTCTATAGGAAGAACCACAGCTTAAGTGGGTTCACCTATTCTACCATACTTTGGACGTCATACCCATGAATTGGTACACATAGATAGAGCTCCGCCATGGTATGGGCAAATGGGATGTGTTGCGCGAGGAATTCTTGTTAATGTTCACATTTGAAGATCATTGGTCAAATACTATGGATGATGCGCTACAAGCAGTGAAAGCCGCTATCTTTAAAATACCACATGAGCCAATAGAAGTACTTCAACCAGAATGGGCGATGCAGTTAAGTAGCGCACTGGAGTGTTATAATGTGAATATTGAGGAAGATGATGAGGACCCATGGAACATTAGCATTCCAGAAACCGAAGGCTGTCGCGAGGTTTGAGGACCATCAATTGAGGATCCTGACATCACCACGCCCTAAAAACAAAGCAGGTAAACATTGGCACAGAAGCGGAGCCAAAGTATGTGACGCTTAGGGACTATTGGGATGATGCTACAGTAGATAAGTTCACTGAGTTACTTCGTGAATACCAAGACTTGTTACCGACCAAAATCACGGACTTAAAAGGGATTGTTGGTGACTTAAGGATGATCAAGATCACTCTGAAACCGGACGCGAAGCGAGTTAAGCAGTGGCCTACTGCTTGAACCCAAAGTATAAGGAAAATGTCTGCGACGAATTAGACAAAATGCTCATAGCCGGAATTATCGAACCAATGGAAGAATCCGATTGGGTGAGTCCTATGGTAGTGCAAGAGAAAAAACAGAAAGGCGAAATAAGAATATGCATGGACCTTAGGAAGCTCAATGATGCCTGTGTTCACGATCCATTCTCGACACCATTCACAGATGAAGTATTGGAGAATGTTGGCAGTTGAGAAGCTTAATCATTTATAGATGGCTTCTCAGGGTACCATCAAATCAAGATAGCGCTGGAAGATAGGAGCAAAACAACCTTCGCGACATAATGGGGCTACATTCAGTACACCGTTATGCCCTTTGGACTGAAGAACACGCCAGCGATATTCTCGCACATAGCGGTGGCAGCGTTGAAAGAATACATCCACAAGTTCTTGGAGGTCTATCTTGACGATTGCACTGTCTTTGGATTAGTTAAGCACCATATAGCGAGCTTACGGTTGATGCTAGATACTTGCTGTCGACACCAGATTGTGCTGAACCTTAAAAAGTGCACCTTCCTTGTCCCCTTTGGCAACCTGCTAGGCCATGTGGTCTGCAAATAAGGCCTGATGGTGGACCTTGTGAAGATTGCTGTTATTATGAATCTAGAAGCACCACGTAGTGTCAACTAGTTACGCACTACTTTGGGGCACACTGGCTACTATAGGAAGTTTATTAAGGGTTATGCCCAAATAACCGCATCGATGGAAAAGCTATTGAAAAAAGATGTAACATACTGCTGGAATGATGATTGCATGAAGAGTTTGGATGTCCTAAAGGGGAAACTAGCCTCCGCGCCAATTCTGGTCTTCCCGAAATGGGACGTGGAATTTCATGTACATGTGGATGCATCATGTATCGCGCTGGGAGCCGTACTCACCTAGGAGGGCACAGAGGGTGTGGATCACCCAATCACATTTGTGAGTTGAATATTGTCCAAAGCATAAAATAACAACTCTACCATCGAACGCGAGTGGTTGGCAATGGTGTACGCGCTCTAGAAATACCGACACTATTTACTTGGAGGACATTTTAAGATGTATACCGACCATTCCGTGTTGCAATACTTGGTTAACAAGCCTGTGTTGGGGGGGCGCATATGTAGATGGCTCTTACTATTTCAAGAATATGATTTTGAGGTCATAATCAAGCCGGGACGCTTAAACACAGGACTAGACCACTTGTCACGAATTGAGACGGGTGAGGAACCAACAAATTTGGAGGAGGTACTACTTGATGCATAGCTCTTTGCAATACGCATCGTGGACAGATACTTCGAAGATATAATCCATTTTCTAACAATAGGGATTGCGCCGAAGGAGTACTCCCTCCAATAGAAGAAGGAATTGGTGGTGTGCGCGACGGACTTTTCTGTCATCGCGGGGCACCTTTACAAGATGGGCAATGATGAGATATTGCGAAGATACGTACCTGAATTTGAACGAGATTAGATCCTTGTAAAAGCACATGGGGGGGCTGTAGGAGGACACTATGTAGGATGCGCAACCACACAAAAAATTCTTTGCGCAGGGTTATGGTGGCCAACCCTGCTCCAGGATTCGAAAGCGCATTGTAAAGCCTGTGATATATGTCAAAGGACGGGAAAACCATCACGAAGGGATGAGATGCCATTAAATCCCCAAATGACACTACAGCCATTTGAGAAATGGGCAATTGAATTTGTGGGCCCAATCAAACCTCAGGGAAAGCCGGGTGCGCGCTACATCATCACCGCGACAGAGTACCTGACACGATGGGCGGAAGCACAACCGGTCAAGGACTACACAGCTACCAAAACTGCAAATTTTTTATTCAGAAATGTGTTGACATGATTTAGCTACCCAAAAATCTTAATGAGTGATCACAGAACACATTTCTTGAATGAAACCATCAACGCGCTCACAGAAGAGTTCCAGGTTTATCACCAGAAAATTACACCATACCACCCACAGGCTAATGGAACAATAGAAGCATTCAATAAAATACTAGAGATTGCGTTGACCGAAATATGTAACGCGTAGTGGGACGACTGGGACCTACGTGTACCCGCTATGTTATGGGCGTATAGGGCAACGTACAAGAAATTGATGGGACAAACACCATTCTGGTTGGTCTATGGTACGCAAGCAGTCATGCCAATGGAATACATCGTGCCTAGTCTGCGAATAACAACACTCACAGGCATGACAGACAACGAAGCTCTGGAAGAACGGCTCGTGCAATTAGAAGAACTTGAGGAAGAACGATTTCTGGTCAAATTTCACCATCAGGTACAAAATCAGTGTGAAAAAGCCTGGCACGACTGCCATATCAAGTTGCGCACCTTCAAGGTAAACGACTTAGTTCTATTATATGATAGAAAGTTCAAAAAGTTTCCTGGAAAGTTCAAAATGCACTGGTTGGGACCATATGTGGTAAAAGAGGTCACAGAAAGAGGCACGATCTAGTTAGTCAAACTTAACAGAGAACCCTTCCCAGGGAAAGTAAACGACAATCGCTTGAATCCCTACATGGGTGGGCTGACTATCTGACTAACCAACCAAAGCATAGTCTTTGCGATCTGAGGAGCCAGACAAGGGCACGGAACTATAAACATAAGAACTAGAAGTCAATACCAAAGAAGAGACACAAGTCAGATGCAGATGATTCAGAAGTAGGAATGGAGCAGATTCAACAAACGACAGAAGAGTGCGTTGCAGACCTTCACCCAGAATAGGCATAGTTGGAGGGGCTCCGTGCCAAAATTGCCGCACTAGCATAGTGACTTGGGATGAGTCATGATGATTGTGTTGGGGGCGTATTGGGCATGGGATCCCCCGCAGCAGGTTTTGGGGCCCAAACCCCAAGGTTTGGTCAAATATGGTGTAGAAATCCACTAAGTGCGTCGCGTAGCGCAAAGTGTACAATCGAGTCATAGGGTTATCCGCCCTAAGAATTGTATTGTAATGTAAAGTTGTGTCAGCCTACCCATGGTCCGTGGACCATGGGATTGTATAAATAGAGCGAGGCTCTAAGTGTAAAGATGTTGGGTAGAGTAGAGAATATATAGAGATGTGAAGGCATGGTAAGAGCATAGAGTGAAATTTGAAGTGTATTGGGTCGTAGTAGTAGGAAGAGGCTATGCAATTGAGTGCGCAGAGGCCTAATAGAGTCCACAGCTAAGCGCGCGGACCCATGCAGTTGAGTGTGCAGGGTGGAGTCAGTTCTATACTTGGAATTGAAAGATAATAAAGAGAAGTTACTTTGTGCATCTGTTCTTGAATCTGTGTTTTGATGCTATAAATTTATTTTACTCTATTTATTTACTGTGTGCACTTGATAAATACATGTATGAATGCTTATATGTGAATTTAATCTAAGTAATCAGCTAACACAGACTAATTAAGGAAGACTTGGGTAAATAACATGGGCTACGCTGTAGCTAGAACTGTGCGAAGACAGTATCACAGAGCGCGGGGTACCCATAGGTGCACATTGCGTAGTAAGTGTGAAGGTTGGACCACATACCAATCACCACATATCAGAAATTCCCAGGGTGCAGAAACCTGGTTCTAGCACCCTCCCATACTACTTCAAGTGTGACCTTAGTCCGTGCTTCACGCACTGTTGCCGAAAGGGCTAGTAGTACCAGGATTTTCTTGGCTAAATCACTTCTGAACCTGGGTCAGGCACCACTAAGCCAACACACTCTGGAGGAGCCACTTCCTTTAAGGTACAAGTCAACTTTGACATTCCCATATTTGAAGGCTAGATAGATACAGATGTCATAGATAGATGGTTAAATCTATTGGAAGGATATTTTTTGATTCATGACTTTTCCAATCAGGAAAATATTACTTTTGCACTCCTAAAATCTCCCCCCATGTCAAGGACTTGTGGGAATCCTACTGTGAACAGAAGGATAGGGAATCTTGATTGTTTTTAGCCGTGCCCACTTGGAATTAAATCTAAGACACCATCAAGGAACAATATTACCCAGTTGGGAGCTATGAAGATAAATACATAAAGTGGAGCACGCTGTGTTAGGGAAGGGACCAAGACATGTCAGAGTTCAATTTTTTTTTCATACCCTTCGCACAAAGTTGGGTATCAAGGATTCTAAGCTGAATTTAGTACTCAAGTACCGTGACTTTCTACATAAGTACATCTAGGACGAGATGGAGTTCCTGGACATATCCTCACTTGGCACCACCTATTAATATGCTATAAAGATCGAGAAGAAATTTAAATAGAAGAAGAGAAACATTGGATTTACGAATTAGAAGAAAGGGAAAGGCACCCCCAAACCACAGAACAAAGGACAAAGCCAAGGCAGGTTGACCCAGGATAACCCACCGAAGCTGCAAGCAAAGAACAACATCAAAAAGACAAATAAGGACATAGGGAAATGGTTTGAGTTCCATAAGAGCCCCACTCACAACATAAGTGAGTGTTGAGCCAAGCAGTCGCTAGTGGCCGAGCTGAAGGCTTTCGAATTATATGCATGTCCCAACTCTGAGTCAGAACCCAACAAGGGGAATGAAAAAGGGAATCAGATTATTGATATAGAGCCCACCACCATGATTGCCACCACCAATATCCATAATATTGAGCCTGAAGATCTAGAGAAGGGGGAGCAACTCTTCCACTAACAAACATGGGTGAAAGTCTCTTCAATGCATTTCATTATCGACAATGGAATCCAAACAAACCTCATTTCAATACTGGTCATGAAGTGATTTGGCCTACTGACTACACAACACTTGAAACCGTACAAAATCGGGTGGCTTCACCAAGGACGAAATCTTCGCGTCAGCTAGCAGTGCTTCCTTCCCTACAAAATCAAGCCCTTCACAAATGAGGTACTTTGTGATGTTGCTCCTCTTGAAGTTTGTGATGTATTATTAGGCCAACCATACTTTTGGAAGCATCATACTATGTATGAGTCTAGCCTCATACTATTATTATCTATTTTGGAAATAATTTATACAGGATAACAAAGGTAGCGTCGCCTACCGCCATCTCTTTGATATCTACGAAGAAATACAATAAGATCATTTCCTAGACTGATAAATTTATCTTCATTATGATTCATCCTCGGGGTAAGAAGAAGACTGTGGCCACATCCACAACCTCCATACAGGTCTCCTCCATGTGGCAGTAGTAGATGGAAAAGGTCGTGGAGGAGTACATGTATATCTACACCTCACCCATAGGGGTACATCTACAATGTTAAGTCAATCACTCCATTGGTTTGGCCCCAGGCACACTGCTACCCAACCGACCAATCTATCAATGCTCTGTTCTAGAGAATGATGAAATTAAGAGGTAGATGCAAGAGTTATTGTAGAAAGTGTACATAAGGCTAATTTCATCACCCTATGGGAGACCGATCATGTTGGTACAAAAGAAGGATGTGACTTGGAGACTTTGTATTGACTATTGAGTGTTGAATAAGATCATTGTTCGGAATAGGTATCCAATCCCACATATTTATGACCTTTTGGACTAGCTCAAGGGAGCCAAATATTTCAGCAATACTGATTTGAAGTCTGGTTATCACTAGGTGCGAATCAAACCCTCTGATGTGTGGAAGATTGCCTTCAAATCCAAGAAGGGCCTTCTCGAATAGTTGGTCATGCCTTTCAGGTTGACGAATTCCCTCACAACCTTCATGAGGTTCATGGATGACATATTGTGTTCCTTCAAAAACTCATTCATGGTAGTGTATTTGGACGAAATCCTGATCTTCAGTGAGAGTTGGGAAGAGCACCTACACCATATTCGACAACTCCTCTAAACCCTGCATTAACACAAGTTGTGTGCCAATTTGGAGAAATGAACTTTTGGTATGACCCAGGTTCAATATGTGGCATACATCATTAATGAGCAGGGAGTGCATGTGGACCTCGCCAAGATACAAGTCATTCGATATTGGCTAGCCCCAACCACTCTAACAAAGCTATGCAACTTTCTAGGTCTTGCCAATTTCTACCGCAAGTTCATGTTGGGTTTCTCTCATATCAATTTTCATTTGAGTCAAGGCGCTAAGGGCAGAGCGAAAACAACTTTCTTCTGGTTTGAATCCAAATAGAAGGTGTTTTCTAAGTTGAAGCATTTCCTCTGCTCTTCTTTGCATCATTTTTCACATTACCATACTTGTAGCAACCATTTGCGATTGAGACAGATGCCTCCCACTATGCTATTGGGGAAGTTCTTATTCAACAGGGGCATTCGGTGGCATATTAGAGTGAGACACTTTCATACATAGTATGAATGTATCCAACCTATGACAAAGAGATGTATTCCATTGTGCAGGCCTACTGACAATGGAAGCATTACATTCTGAGAAAGGAAACAATCATCCACACAGACCATCGTCCCCTACAGTTCATGCAGACACAAGGAAAGATGCAGAATGATTGTCATCAGAAATGGTCCACATACCTACAACAATTCCATTTTAAAATCAAGTACAAGAAGGAAAACACTAGCAATTTTGCAAACTCCCTCAACCGACTGTTGGTTAGAATGCTAACCACTGTGCTTGACTCTTATGGACATGAGACTTCAAAATCACCACATGTTTAAACGAGTGATCTAAACTTCAGTACCACATACTAGATGATCCTGGAAGGTAAACAAGTTCTAGACTTTCACCTCTAAGACACAATGTTATTCCTCCTGGGACACATGTGTATTCCTTCAAGCGAGCATGCCAAGATGATTTGGGAGGTGAAATATAGTCGGTTCACTAAACATTTTGGGTAGAGAAGACAATGGAAGTGCTGCAAAATTATTTTTATTGGTTGAACCTTCGACAAGATGTTCGAAAAGACATCAAATCCTACAATGGTTGTGCCATTACCAAACCTACAATCAAGAAGCAAGGCTTGTATACTCTACTTCCTACTCCTAGCTGAACCTGGGAATCCATATCCATGGATTACATGGTGGGACTTCCTTCTACCAAGCATGGAAATGACCATGTTTTCGTGGTCATCGACAAATTCTATAATATGGCCATTCCGGCGGCTTGCAAGAAGAGTATCATAGTAGAATCCACTGCTAAACTATTATTTGAACGAGTATGGGTACACTTTGGGATCCCACAGTCAATTATCTCAAATCGGGATAATTGGTTCCTATGTGCATTCTAGTCAAGCCTTTGTTCATTGTTGGATACCAAGATCACCAAGTCCACGTCCTTCCACCCCAAAAATGATGGCCAAACAGAGGACGTCACAGAGTGATCATGCACATCTTATGCATGTACAAATAAAATCACCCATGCACATAGAATGAGATAGTCCTCTATGTCCAAGACAACTAGAATAGAGCTCTCCACAACTCAACTAGCCACAAACCCTTTCAGGTGGGATTGTGATTTCAACCAATATGTCCCATTAATGTTTCCATACCATTTGCAACTACTAGGGTAGATTCAACTCATGTCCAGTCTGAGGCTGATAGGGGTAACAACTTCATTGAGTGCATTAAGCACATCACCTGCAGGTCCATGACATATTGGACAAAGAAAATGCTAAGTATAAAAAGTGTCATGATCAACATTGGGCACCACATAAGTTCTAGGTGGGCAACAAAGTTTGGTTACATTTGCAGAAGGAGTGCCTAACTGGGCCCCACTGCAAGGTTTTCTCGCTCTGATATCGGCCTTACACCATCCCTAAGGATATAGGAGATAATGGTTTTGAGCTCAACATTCCATTGTTCCTTGGACTACACCCAATATTCAATGTGGACAGGTCGCTGCTATACTTTCCCCCATTGCTGAACACATCAGACATTGCTGGGAAGTTGACACCAATAAATATCAACCCAAGCTAAATTGAACAGTCTATAACTAATACGATCATGAACATGTAGATCAAGAAAAATCTCTAGCAAAGGATCTAGATATATCGAGTTGTCAAAGCAGACCAACTCCTTCACTAGGGCAAGTGGCTCACCCAGACCAGGTTCAACATAATTTCCTCACGTCATGGAGGCTCTATATGTAATAGGGACCATCGCTTCCTAAGGGGGGAGGACTAACCTAGTTGGATATTTGTGGTCACTCGCCTATTCCACCTAGAACTCTAGTTGGTTTCATCAGTTTCCTTGATTATAGCAAAAATTTCCTATTTTTAGCAGTTTTTTGGGTCTTGAAATTCAGGAGTTGTTTTGACCCACTAAACAACATTTTTTTGAGGTCTGCAGTAGGTCCATAGCCATAGGTAAGGGCCTGCTGCAAATCCTGTAGTACTCAAATAAATATTTCTAATGAGGTATCATACGTGCCAAACAAAGATCATATGACCAAGTTATGACCTAGAGAGGTTGGTTTTCGAACTAACCCCAACGAGGCCCACAAACTCTTGGTGTTCCATCTCCTAGGGTCATTTTTTTGTTGTTTAGGGTTTCCTCTTATTGTTCAATAATGAAAATTCTCTTGAGCCTCATTGTAATATAGTTTAGAGGTATGTAGTCGCCACATCTCTTCTCAAAGATAATCTACCATCATTCGAGCTAGCTATTTCCATTCTTCTTGTAAGCATATTTTAGTTCTTTGATATTAAGGAAATAAAGATTTATTTCTACTGCATCTTTTTTTTTTATATTTATCTTTATTTTGTTTCGTTCCTGCACAAGTCTGGATCATGGTTGCAAGTCGTTGATTGATGTTGTAGAAGATTAGAAGGATACTTTGTGGTGTGATGATGTTATACTGAAGTGGTGTTGCAAGAAGTTGAAGTTATGGATGAAGGGGAGTTGAATTTTCTAAGGTTATAGAAATTGTCACTAGCTTTCCTCTTCATTCCCATGAAACTACCACATTTTTACTATATTACCTTTGTGTGACTGGGGAAATCACCTCGGGCATGCTATTATGAGACCACAACAATGCCTATAGGTTGGGAAAGAAAAAACTATGGTCATCCCTATAATATTTGGCTCAAGTGACATGTTGATAAAGTCCTATATGATATGGTCATCAAGAGAAATGCCTAAAGTCTCTATGCCTACATAATTTTTCTTAAAAAATCCATCATTAGCTTTTCTTCTATGATGATTTCAATTCTCTAAAATATTAAAATGAGTAGATTTAATCTTCTCGGGTACAAAATTGATGTTGGCTTGTCCACTCTTCTTATTTGGTGTCCCAACCAATTTTATTTTGATGCTCAAGATCATGGTCAATCACATTGTGAAGATAGTCCACCATTCCTTCCTATTGTATGAGGACTATGGTTCAATATTAAGCTTTATCATTGTTTCTTTCCAAATTTTCATTTGCAACTGCAATCAAATCTTCAACCAATGCACAATATCCAAAATTGACAATCCTTAGCACCATAGTTTACTGACCGAGAATCATACCATTGGGTGTTTTCTTTATATTGCATTAAATTTGTTATCAGTGGGCTAGAAAGGGTTGGGCCATGTCAACCTTCAACCCAATGTAACTATTTCAAACCAACTTTTGACTGGAAGTTATCCCTTCCAATATGAGAGGGCTCTCTCAATATACTTAAAAATTTGACTATGATAAGCTCAAAAATATAGATGGCTACCTTTGTGTTTCATCTGATTTTGTAGGTGAAAGAATGTGAAGACAACCACCATTGGGCATGGACTCAATTAAAGAAAATCAATTACAAGCAACAATGTTTTGTGGAAGTTGAGGCATTTTTTGATTTACTACTGTGAATATGGACATTTACAGTAATCACAACAAAATTTAAGGAAGTTGGAGTAATATAACATTGAATTCCAAGTAACCAAATAAGCTATGAAAACTGATAACAACATAGGAGCATGATAGGATAGAACGAAAACAAAAAATGAATCTTAGGTTAAAATAGAGTATTGTTGCAAACTGTATTTTTATTAACTGAAAAATATACAAAATGTGGTCTTATCACATCATCGATCCTCTCCTCTGAAATTCAATAAACCACACATATATCGAGTGAGATCTCCTTTACAAAATATGCCACCTGGGCTAAATTCGATCAACAACTAAGAGATCTAATCCTATTTGATTAATAAAAAATTGAGCCTTCATAGAGATTTTTCTGTTTTAACAGAGTTTGAATACAAATAGGGGTCATTTACACAGAACCTATCTAATTGTTACAATAAGCTAAGAAAACTACTTGAAGTGTTGGCACTGTATTTGTGGAAATTCAGAACATTTGACCCTTCAGATGTGCAATGTTGTATGCTAATTAAAACATGCTTGAAAGTGTTCCCATTGTCCTCTGTGTCTCGATGTCCCACTATGTCTCGCTGTCCCACCTTTCACTGCATTCTGTTTGACGATTGTGCTGCTAGATATATGCTGAAAATACCCTTGTTGTGCTTTGAGAGGAGGTGAAATGGACACTTTAATGCTCATTGACCTGGGCCTGCTGGTATCAAAATTGAAATACAAGAGAGGGCCTTTTTCCATGTTTCATGGTGTTTACTTACTGTTTGGATGCAAAACTTTAATACAATATGTCACATAATTTATCACATCTAGAAGGGTGGTTCATCGTATCGCTATTGCAAAGCAGAGGAGGGGTCTTCAACACTAATTTATAGTAATTTCCTGATTTTCCAGATGTGACAGTTTATAAAATGCATCACATAAAATATCACATCTGGGAGGGTTCTCGCACATCGTAATCGCAAGTCGAAAGGGATTTACGATATCGTAATTGGCAGGGAGAAATTGCAATATTGATTGAAGAGGAACTTTTGATTTGCGCAATCCCTGACAATATCGCAATCGGCGAGGAGAGGAATTATCATGATCGATGGGGAGGACTTTATCGCAATCAAAAAGCAGAGGAAATATCACAATCATCAAGGCTGAGGAGGGACTTATGATATGATAATCGATGAGGAACTTTGCATTATGCGATATCGGCGGAGGAGGGACTTTATGATATGCGATATTTCAATCGCAAAAGGATAGGGGATACAGGTGGATATGGTATCGCAAAAGGGTCCCAGCCCTTTAAAAAGGACTGTGACATGATTTATGAATGTTTAAATGGAATGTGACTAGAGTTAAAAATGGGATGCGACTAGAGTTTAAAAATGGGTTACGACTTGAGTTGAAATATTGAAATGGAAATGGATAGAGTTTAAAAACAAAGGATGAAACGAGATTTGTGAAAGAAATGGGTTTTAGAGAACATGTGAATTTCTCCAAAACAATTTAAATTGGATTTGTTCTTCCTCCTTTAATCTCCAAACATAAGCACAATAACCTCTTTCAGAAAAGAAACAGACAGATGCAAAGAGTAGTGGTGAAAATCTTGTCTCAAATAACTAATCAAATTAGAAATTATTTCTAGGGGGTATCATGGATTACAATGGCTCCAATGGGGATGTTGCGTCTCTGTGGTGTAGAAAATAACCAACATACTAGTTGCCTCACCATTGGGATGATCCCAATTTGAAGACTACATTTAAATCCACTTCACCAAACTGAAAATAAAATTGCAAACAAACTGAAAACAAACTACTATTGCTACAATATGATATCAAACTGTTGTACAAACTGAAATTGACAACTATAAAATATTTCCTAAAGTTGAAGGAAATGCTTGCTCAACAAGCTTATTTATGTACCAATAACCCTACTCTAACATATGAAAATCCACTTGCTTAATTCAAGCAATATGAAACCTCCAGTATAACCAGACAAAGCGATAATTCAACACAATGGCTCCTTGACTTTCCTTGAACAAAATCAGTAGTCGATCATCGATTGGCAACTCAGAATAAAAACTGAATCCATCACCCGAGCTTGTAAATGAAAGAAACTTCACCTTCACTGATGACTGGAATAGACATACCAAAGGATCTTGATAATCATGAAAAATCAACTCTTCTTGATGAGTAAAATCATGAGGCCTGAATTCATTCATAACTAATGGCTTCTTTTGTCCTATATCTTCAATTCCAAGAATATCATCAAATAAAAGACAAAAATAGATTTGTCTTCCCTTTCATGTAAATCAACAAAACCATCCATGCATCCTTGAACATCTTCAAACATGACATCCATATTGTGTGTATCAAAACTAATCCTTTTCTTATCAAACAAATAAGATATAACCCTTGGTAGATGTGCTTGAGTAATGTCATCTTGAGTTTGAACACTAACAACTCTTATACAAATAACTTGATGCATATCATCTATATCATTTTGATGATCCTCAAATAGAATAGGTAAAACTTGTATATTCATTTCTTTGTGTAACTCAAGTTTACCTAAAAGTGAACTTTCATACACTTTAACTGGGACAAAATCATTATGATTTTCAACGGAAAATTTTTCTTGTCTAGGTAGAAAACTTTCATCACATGTTACCTCACTGCTCAGAATTTTCATACATGTAGTTTCAACAACCTGATCTTGAGGAGTTTCTGCTTAACATAAAATCTCAGAAAAGGAATGGGTTGATTTTTTTTTTGAATGATTTGGTTCATAAATTTGACTAGATACAGATTGACAAGCCTACAAATCCTCATGGATTTCATGTAATATGACTTGACTGTCAAATTTCTGATCCATTTCATCTTCAACTAAAGAAGACACATCTTCTTGTTGGAAAACTCCTTGATCATCATAACAACTAGCTTGAGAAGAAAATTCATAAAGTGCCTCTAACATATCCTCATCATCAATACATTCTACATTATCATAAATACTTTCAAGATAATGAATGAAACCTTTCCAAAAATTACAATAGTCTTGAAACAGTGGTGATGAAGAATGAGACTTCCCATATTGTACAAAACCTATTCTATGGAAATATTTAAGAGAACACAAGCTTCCCGATGGAAACCCTTCATACCATACTCTAGCTTTATCTTCAAGGGTAGCCATAAACATCTACATGAGACAATCCTCATGAAACTCAACCCTTAGTTTACATACATGTAAATGGAATTTAACCAAATGCAGACTAGCATCATATTTATTTTCATCTTTGAACATGGGAAGATGGGTTGACCAATCAACACAAGGCATAGGATTTGGAAAACCATAGATGTGAGACTGATCCATAAGAGCATACCTGAAATTTTTTCTTATAGTATAACTCATCTTGGAACTTCTTCAAGCTACTGATCTTAAAGCACTGGAGTCACCATGAAGCTTCGATCTTCTGCATCTTTTGAAATTGGAGTCGCTAGGGTAATATCACAACCTTCAGGAAACTATGATTTGTTGTTACCCTCAGGAATCAAAATGAAGATACTCAAATAAAATCTGGGAAAAGGAGGTTTTTTGGCTCCCGACAGAGGCACCAAAATGTTATAACTGGGCTAGAAAGGGTTGGGTTATGTCAACCTTCAACCTAGTGTAACTATTTCAAACCAACTTTTGACTGGAAGTTAGCCCTTCCAATTTGAGAGGGCTCCTTCAATATACTTCAAAATTTGACTATGGTAAGCTCAAAAATAAAGATGTCTAACTCTGTGTTTCATGTGATTTTGCAGGTGAAAGAGTGTGAGGACAACCACCATTGGGCATGGAGTCAATTAAAGAAAATCAATTACAAACAACACTTTTTTTTGGAAGCTGAGGCATTTTTTGATTTACTAATTTGAATATGGACATTTACAATAATCATAACAAAATTGAAGGAAGTTGGAGCAATATAACATTGAATTCCAAGTAATTAAATAAGCTATGAAAACTGATAACAACATAGGAGCATGATAGGATGGAACTGAAATAAAAAATAAATTTTAGGTTAAAACAAAGTATTTCTACAAACTATATTTTTATTAACTGAAAAATATAAAAAATGCGGTCTTCTCACATCATCAACCCCCCCTCTGAAAGTCAAGAAACCACACATATATAGAGTGAGATCTCCTTTACAAAATATACCGCTTGGGCTTGATTCGATCAACAACTAAGATATCTAATCCTATTTGATTAATAAAACATTGAGCCTTCATAGAGATTTTCTATTTTAATAGAGTTTGAATACAAATAGGAGTCACTTACACAAAACCTATCTAAATGTTACAATGAGTTAAGAAAACTGCTTGAAGTATTAGCATTTTATTTGTGGAAATTCAAAACATCTGGCCCTTCAAATGTGCAATGTTGTTTCCTAATTAAAATGTGTTTGAAAGTGTTCTCAATGTCCTCTGTGTCTCGATGTCCCACCTTTCACTGCATTTTGTTTGAAAACTGTGCTGCTGGATATATGCTGAAAATACCCTCGCTATCCTATAAGCGGAGGAGAAATGGACGCTTTAATGCTCATTGACCTGGTACTGTTGATATCGTAATTGCATTATAGGAGAGGGCCTTTTCCATGTTTCATGGTGTTCACTCACTATCCAGACGTGAAACTTTAATACAATATGTCACATAAATTATCGCATCCGGAAGGGTGGTTTGTTGTATCATTATCACAAAGAAGAGGAGGGGCCTTTAACACTGATTTATAGTAATTTCCTAATATTTTGGACGTGACAGTTTATAGAATGAATCACATAAAATATCCCATCCGGGAGGGTTCTCGCACATCGCAATGGCAAGTCGAAAGGGATTTACAATATCACAATTGGTAGGCAGAACTTGCGATATCGACGGAGGAGAAAATTTTGATTTGCATGATCACCAATTGCAATATCACAATCCTTGGGGAGAGGAATTATCGCGATTGACGGGGAGGACTTTAAAGCAATCGAAAAGTGAAGGAAATATTACAAACGGTGAGGCTGAGGAGGGACTTACGATATAATAATCGGCGGGGAACTTTGTGATATGCGATATCGACGAAGGGGGGACTTTACGATATGCGACATCGCAATCACAAAAGGAAAAGAGATACAAGTGGATATGGTATTGCAAAAGGGAAGGGGCTGATAACCATATGGTTTGTGGTTCCTAGCACTTTAAAAAGGACTACGACATGATTTATGAATGTTTAAATAGAATGCGACTAGAGTTAAAAATGGGATGTGGCTAGAGTTTAAAAATGGGTTATGGCTAGAGTTGAAATATTGAAATGGAAGTGGCTAGAGTTTAAAACCAAAGGATGAAATGGGATTTGTGAAAGAAATTGGTTTTAGATAACATGGGAATTTCTCCAAAATAATTTAAATTGGATCTATTCTTATTCCTTTAATATCCAAATGTAAGCACAATAAACTCTTTCAGAAAAGCAACAGATCGATGCAAAGAGCAGTGGTGGAAAACCTTATCTCAAATAACTAATCAAACTAAAAATTATTTCTAAAGGTTATCATGGATAACATAATCCACAATGAACCCAACCCAATTGATATTAGCTCGATGTAACCTTTCATAGCAACACCCTCCTCTCCTATCTCTATTAGCTAATAGATCTTGACAAGAAAGAATGTTGGATCAAGGTGATAGTGTTTTGGAAAATGAATAAAAACACAACCCCAAAGATTGATAAGATGATAGACCACCTTTCTTAAATGAAAAAATTCACGTTTATGCTAACTAATAATCCAAAGGCTGATTAAAAAAAATCTTAAGAGTGGCGAACTTACAATAGAACTCGATAATGGAGAACCTCCTATCTTGATATCAGAAGGTGCGAGTCAAAGACTCAATTTGAAATAAAGTTTTTCAAGCCCAAAGGTCGATAACCTTACAAATGGTAAATTCACATCACCATCCAATGACGAAATTTAGAAAAGATAGATTTATGATTTTTCCATGAATTATAACATTTTATTCTCCTTGGTAGAATTCAACCAAGATAACCTTACCCATAAATTAAAATTCTGATTACGATCTTCCCTTGAGTGTCACAGGTTTGTTTAAAAATAGAGTATGTGAAGATTAAGAAATTTTATATTCTACCCAATTCTTTACTTGACGAGATTATACTCGTCTAGTTCTCGTAACAAAGAATATTCAATATATGCACATAATTTTTAGTGGTTCAACAATACGATATTTCTATGTTACCCTAATTTCGTTTGTTTTTCCCTTTCCTCTCTTTCAAATCTCCCTATTTTATTCATTTATTTGTATCCCTTGTTTTTTATTTCTCCTTTATAAAGACCAAATGTACAGAAAGATACTTTGTTGAGATAAAATAAAGGTCGATCAAATCATCCATGCAGAGAAAATCTCAAATCTGGACTTAAAATCTCTACCTCATCAACAACTCTTCTTAAATGGTATATTATCTCTGAAATAATCCCTCATTTCTTAAACAAGTCTTTATTTCAACTACGAAATTTTTTCCAACTAAGAAATTGAATCCTCATCTTTAATTGCATTAAATTAACATAAACTAAATTAAGGGAACCCACTCCCTTTAAGATACCTCTTAAATCTTATTGACTTGAAGAAATTCTCTCACATTATATTCCTCGCCTCGAATTAATCAATTATTTAATAGAAATTATCATGTTAAAAAAAAAAAAAATCTTCGCATGCCATGAAATGTCATTTCATCATATATGCACGGCATTATATAATATGAAACTAATTATTTTATCATAATATTATTATGTCAAATGTGTTTAGTGAATAATCTAGTTGATGGTGTTCATTATTCTTTGTACAAATTAAAATTAAATATGTAAATTTATAATAAAATTATAATTTTCTTGATGTTAATAATTTCCACATTATAGTGATGTTAATAATCTCTTTATTACTATATAGGGTGATGTGTAGGTGTAATGTAAGAAAGTTTGTTGAATTTAAGCTTTTGTGATTCATATCAAGTTGTTGAGAAAATTTCTTCGGTGGAGATCACATTATAATACTTTTGTTGATGCATTTCGAACCAAAGAGTGTGGTTCATCATCAGGATAAGTTGAAGAATCAAATCATGGTTGCATGTTAAATAGGGAGAGCAGATCTTCCAATGGCTAAATTTGACTAGAAATGACATTGCACTGGGTAATTTAACTGAGAAACGGCTAAATTTCACTGGCCAATTTCACTGGACCAAGGGAAAGGGATAGGAAAAGTAATTTTTTGTTATAATTTTTACCAAATTTTGTTACATTTATTACCAGAGTTTGAATAAAGGTAAAGTTTGTATTTAATAATCAAGGGTATGAATCAATTAGTTATTAATAGGCCTATTTCTCTAATTATAATTATATAAATAAATGGTTAGTTAATTAATATGTAAGTTAGTTTTTGTTATATTTATTTCCAAAAAAAATTAATTGTTTGAAATAACTACCAAGGCCAATAAAATAAACATTAGTTATTAATCTAATATGAAAAAACCATATAAAACTAATTGAAATTATAATATGGAATAATAAATAATTATATATGTATATTATGAATTTAATTATATATATAATTGTAAGATAAAAAACCTTAATCAATAATATAATACGGAATAATATATAAATATAAATATTCTGAATTAAATATAAATATATATAAATAATTAGTTAGTTATCATGTAAGCTAGTTTTTTCTTATATAATAAAATAAATAGTAAGAATTAACTCCCAATACATATTAATATTAATAGACTTATCTACTATTAAAACTAAACAAAAAAACATAAATAATTGATATAATAATAAGCGCACACACACACACACATATATATAATAAAAGTTTATTAAACCTAATAAGTTAAATAATGGACCACTAATTAAGTTTAAGGAATCTAATAGCATAGAGAAGAGGAAAATTCCTCTTAATTAAACAACATGGAACTTAAAATCCTCACAGAAGAATAGGATGGTTAATTCATTTATAGTTAATAATAACCAAAAAAGGGGGGTTAGATCAATAATCATTATCAATGTTAATTTATCTGATCAAACAATAAGGTTAAGGAAAATGAATATTCATCTAGAGGGAGGGAAAGAAACTCGAACCCACCCAATAAATACTAAAATAGAGAAATGAGAAGGAGAAAAGGAAAACAAACGAACAAGGTCATGAGGGGGGAACAAGAAAGATGCGGGCTAGGGACGGGGAAGGGTGGGGAATTGGCTAGGAGGAAAGGGCAGGAATCTAGCAACTGCTAATTTTCCTGTCGTCATCTCTATTGAGGTTGCTCGGCCTTTTTTCGATTTATATGGCTTCCCCGGTGATGGAAATGTGCTACCTTGGCAATAACATGGGCCTCCTCAATGTTTACATGATGCTTAGTCTTCTCTGCATGTTTTGCTAGGGCTTAATATGTTGAATTTATAAAAATATGTCTAATTTACAATACGTAATGGATTGGTAAACATTTACATGTCGTTAAAAGTAATATGTCCAATATAGGGTGACGTGTAGGTGTAATGTAAGAAAATTTGTCGACATTTTTACATGTCCGCCTAATATGTTAAATTTATAAAAATATCTCCAATTTATAATACATAATGGATTGAATTTACAAAAATATGTCCAATTTATAATACGTAATGGATTGGGAAACAATTACATATTCGCTAAAAGTAATATCGAGCCGAGTATAGGGGATATGTTGTAGTGTCTGTAAAAAGTTAAAAGTAATAAAGATAATAAAATTCAATTTGTTACATTGTAATTTTATTTTTATTAATAAAATTACAAATAACATTTTAGATAAAAAAAATAAAAAATCATAATATGCTTATTACATTAAAATATGTAATATGTAAGTAGCAACAATAAGTTAAGATCCATTTTACCTATAAAATATAATAATGATTTTGTAACCATATTTTATTAATAAGCACATAAGAACTTTAATACTTACAATAAACTTACAATATAACAATATGTTTAACAAGGGATATTCATGTCCACTTTGCCTTAGATATTATTAACTTAAATAGGTTTTATTACAATACCATGGGCAAATACCATGGCTTATCAATACAACATGCCCAAAAACCACCTGTCATTGCACAATCAAAATATTTTATTTGAATTCAATTTTATAACATTTTTTTTGATTGAATCTAAAATAAAAGAGATTATAATTACTTTTGAGATATATCTACACATATATCACATTAAAATATATCATATATAGATAATATCTATAAATTAATATCCATTTTACCATATAAATTAAAATAATAATTTTGTAATCATATTTAATTTTCATTAATAAGCACATAAAAATTAATACTTACAACATAACAAGAATTTTAAACATATGTTGTCACGAGTCATACCATCTTGTATTTTGTGTCAAATGGATGGGTGAAATCTTGGAAATCCAAAAATTAGAACCAAAATACAGAGGTCGATATCAAAAGGGAGAGCCGAAATTCGAGCACCGATTATCAAGACCCAATATCAGAATAGGAATATCAGAGTAGGCGAATGTTGGGAGGTTGAAACTTAGAGCATAATGATATCAGCACCCGATATCAGAAGGATGAACCTCTAAACAAAGTGATATTGGAACATCAAATTTTCATAACTCCTTAAAAAATGCAATTTCTTTGAAAGTGCCGAATTTGCAGAGAAGGGAAAATACGAAGGAAACCACAAAAAACCGAAGGATCGAGGGGCTATTTTCTCTCTCCTCCTAAGAACATGACAATAGATAATTGGTTTTGAGAAGCTAACAAGGAAGATGATGTTAGCGTGACATGGTGATACGATGGACATGTCCCAGTAATTGTTGGCATTTTTAAGGTCTAATGGGGCGAATTCTAGTGACAAGTGTCACCACTCATGTGGTTCCATGTGGAAATGATGACGTCAGTGTGACATTGTTTCAGAGGTTGGTTTGTTCAAAGCAGTATTTTTCATAATTCCTGTCAAATTGTTTCATAAAGTTCTAATTCGATGAAGGGGCTCTGATGTTGAGTGGATTTTGGTCACAGGGACTCCAAATAACCCAGAGCGGAGATATGGTCTAGTACCTCGGTGCTATGGAGAATATCGGAGGTCGGAGCTTTCAGAATCCCTTTGTAATTTCATTTGAGAAAATTTACGATGGGAGGTGCTTTCGATGTTGAATAGTGTTTGGTTATGGAAGCCCAAAGAACCAAGGGGCAAGAGAAAATACACTATGAGATAGGCCCCCGACAAGATCTTAAAGACCTTAGCACCTTTGCATCAAGCCTCCAGTCATAATACTTGACCCCATGGAGGAGAAATAGGAAGAGGATCTAAACAAAAAGGAGATAAGGGCCAATTAGGACGTCATAACATCAAAACGTCCTCTTAATAAAATTTATGGTATATTGGGCTCCTAAATCTCCAACACACTATTATATGAAGGCCTTCGGTGACAACTCATAGTCCTATGGTTGATAAACGATAAAGGGGTTAAGTTCAAAAGGGGGTGAATCCATCAGAACTCTGTGAATTCATAAGCCTTTTCTAAAGAAAGTTATGATGGATGAAGGCTTCGATATTGTAGCGGTCAAGTATTATACCAGTGGCCCTAAGCAGTGGTCCCATGGAGATAAAATAAGAATGACTCTAAGAGAAAAGGGGCTAAGGGCACCTAAATGTTATAATTTCATAATAATCTTTCAATAAGAGCTATGATACATTAAGGCCTGATACAACAGCACAGAGAGTATGGAAGATGGATGGGTCAGAAGCTAAGCTACATAGCACTTCTAATGCCACTACACTTGACCACGTCCAAATCCAAAAAGGGGATGTTTCAAGCTGTTAAAGGGAGAAAGTAACAGGTGAATTGGCCAGTACCTATGGCAGAGGCATGGCTTGATCAAAGGAAATCTGAGAAATTCGCATTGGAGATATTTTTCCATATCGATTAAGACACCTCACGTTTTTCATGTTTTGTTAATTTTCCGTTTTCAAGAAAATAATCAAATTTGTTATGCAATCATTAGCACAACTAGGACATTGACATGCTTAAGTAACTGGTAGTTCAGACAACTGGAGCATTTTGGGATACTTTGTAATTGTTGTTCGAGCTCTCTCTCTTTCTATATAAGGGAAGAGGAAAATCATTACAAAGGTTCCCAAATTCTATTCTTAGGAGTTTAAATTTTGTCTTTTCAAATATTCTAAGTTCTGTTTGCAGATAGAGAGGTTCCAATTTTTAGTTCAATTTCTTTCTCCTCAGGTGGTAATGATCTGAAATGATCATACGTTAAACTGAAGGAGAATTGATTATGCCATTAGTGAACTGAATGTTATCTTAAAGTGCTTAAACCGTGAGAACTGCTTGAGAAGAAATATTTTACGACAGATGATAAACATAAGCAAGATGTAAAACAAAAGTGAAAAGTAGCAATACACAGTGATATGAGACAACAGGATTGATTTTTGAGTTCGTCCCTGATGGACTATGTCTCCAGGTCCGCTTCCAAGATGGGTGACCACTTTATTAGGATTGAATATGAGGAGGTCGATTACACAACAAATTGACCAAACTGATCATGCACATAGGCACTTCCGGTTACTGTCACAAGAAAGCTGTCTGAAATAGCTTTCCAACGCCTATGACGGTTCCTAATTCCGACTCCTGATGCTCCTGTTACACTGAAAACAAAAACAGTCTATATCATTTAGAACCTGCACATAAAACTAAAAAACCACCCATCTCATCTTCAATGAGAAAAATTGCCTTCTAACTTTGAAAATGCATTTGAAATCCTTCATTTCAAGTTTAGGAGCGAATGAGATAGCAAAAGGGGTTCATATGCCTTGGTCTAGTCATTGTTTGACACCTTAGGGTTAGGTTCCATGGTAGTTGAATTAAAATAGGTCAAAACTCAACTAAAAAACCCAAATTTGAACTTTGGAAAAGCACAAATTGTAGGCGATTTGCTAACTGGGCAGAATAGGTGACTGTCAACATGTGATTAGCTGCGGTCTAATCGCAGGTTGACACCCGACGCTAGCTCCTGACGGTTCTGGCTAACGGTCATCAACATTTTATGTGATAGTGCTTCCTCCCAATAGTTGTGACAACGACGCGGTCACTACTATGGTTATGTGACTGTGCGACTAAACTTTGTTCACATGTCACACCTCCCGTTACGGTTAACTGCTAACATTCCTATGAACTAAACTCAACACCGTAACCATTAACTGCAACCGTTTATCACTTGAATCCACTCACATGATCTGCCAAGGTCAGCCTCTGTTGTGGTTAGGCCAATGGTTAGGAGCTATGGTGATATGAATTGCAATGTTTTAATATAGTTTTACAGTGTTTTGGGTTTGTAATAGCCGAGAGGGTTGTTAGGTGTAAAACTTAGGTTTAACATAGGTTTAGTAATGTAGTTTATTTGTAATATGATTTAACATAGTTTTGTGTAATGTTTTATTACATTATAATGACCCGAGAGGGTTTACAACATAGGGTTAATGCTTGCATTTAGGTTTTGGTTACGCTTTTAGATGTAGATTAAGGTTTTAGGTCTTAGGTTAGGGTTTATGTTTTAATTACATGTTTTTCACTATATCTTTTTAGGGCTAGGTTTAGGTCATAAGGTTTTTGCATTTACATAAAGAAAACCCCATTTACAACTAACTATCACAAAGTGACATTCAAACGCACATGACTATACCCATGAACCAAAACACTGAATCGAAATTGGATAGAAATGAAGATTGAACACTCATGACGAACATGAGTCGATAACCAAACCCTGGTGGAACTAACAAAAATCACATGTCGACAACCAAGTACAAAACCCTATCCTTTGAACACCATGAAAACCATTGACATCACCGGACAACCTAAACCATAAACATCACTATCAAAACTAAAGACATCGGACATTGAATGGTGACGACGAAACTAAACCTGTGCAACTGATCTGACAAGATCCTACTGGGTCAATCCTCTCCTCTTGAAAGCTTTTGGACCACAAAAGTTTGACTAGATAGATAGTAGGTGAGGGTAGAGCTCCCTCACTCTCCACCTTGTCCTGATGATGTACCAATACATTCGATCAACCACCTGAAAGTGATGACCCTGATGATGTTGATCATGACACACTTTTAATCTATGAACTGTTCCATCCATCTGCAGTATGCTCAACTTGTGAAGATGGTCAAACAACTTGTTATGAACAGGGGAATTGACTTCTTTCCACGAAGCACCATGAATTAGTGATTCATACACATCTTTGAAAATAGTCTCTACAAGATATTGTTCAATACTATTGACATGTATTGACAATATATATTGCGGAATGACAGAGACAATCAAAGACATTTTTGAAATCAAACCAACTATTTGACTTGATATACTTTCCTGATTCCTGATTATTAAGTGAAATTGCTACAATAAACCCATCCAACTGTAAGGTGAAAACTGCCGCAACTTAGTTTGATTTTGAAAGTATTGAAATGTCGGATGATTTATTTGAATCACTGTTTCTTCATTCATTAAATGATATTTCCACTGATTAGCACTTTTCCTTGATGCATAAGTTTCACTTAGATGTATTGGATACTTTGACACTACTTTAGAAAAGGCTTTGATATGAAAACAAATAGGTTTCCTCTCCACTTGAAAAGAGGCTTCTAAACTATTTGAAACATGAAATGGTGACACAATACAAGAGAATTTTAACACTGACTTTCCCCAATACTAACCTGCATCCATGTAACTGTTAACTTCCAAACTTGGACTAAATTGATTCATTCTGACATTAGGAAGAGAAGATTTAGGCATCAACTATAATTCATGTTGTATTCCCTTCTTATGAGTAAGATGTTTGGTTTCTTTAAATAGAACAGAAAAATTTTCTACCTCTTTGATCAAACTATCTTTAAGCCGAGACTCATAACTTGAACAAACATCATGTTGATTCTTATGTTGTTCCTTTACACATAATTACAAATCTCTTATTTGAACTTATTAATTGCTTCATCTGATTAGCAACAACTAAATTCAAGTGATTTTTACATTTATGTGCCCTTACAATAAATCCAAACCCATCTTTCTTAAGGTGATATTTGTTCTCTCTTCTATAAAATACTACTTCACGATCATTAAGATAAGGAATTCCTAAGACAACTCCACATATGTCTACTGGAACCACATCTAATTCCACTTCAACAATGTAATTAGCTGTAATGGAAAATCTTAACAGACACTGTTTTGTGACTTTTATCTGAGTTGATTTATTTAGCCATCCTAATTGGTAAGGTCTTGGATGCTTTAATGTCTCCAAACCCAAGTTCTTGACTAAATATTTAGATATTAAATTTGCATGTGATCCACTGTCGAACATTGTATCTATCTTTGTGTGCTTAGAAGTTATCCTTATGTTAAATAATTCAACTCTTTTATCCTCATTTGAAGGATTTATGTTTGATGAATATGCAATAGTATTCGAACTTGAACCAGTGTCAGATTTTTTACCTATCGAAACTATGGCAGTTATCCTCCTTTCATCACCTAAATTGGAACCTAGATCTTGCTGTACTGCAACAATTGCCTTCTTTTCATCCTTCTCCTTAAGGAAATTTTTGGGCTTAAGTTCTGGATGAAGTTTCCAACACTTAGATTCATCATGACCGATTCTCTAGCAATGGGAACAAGTAGGTCTTTCCTTTCGAGCTATCGCTAATTTCTTTCTCTTCAAATTGTTCTTCCCCTTACTATCATTGGAATCCTTGATTTCCAACTCTTTGGATGATTGCGGTGAAAATTTGAATGGTTTGCCACCTAATTCAATATGTATGGCTTGAACACACACTTCATCAAAATCACCAGGATTAAACATTAATAATGTATGCTGTAAATATGAATGTAAACTGTCGATGTATTTTAATAAAGTGTCACGTGTATCTAATGAAATACCAAGCACCAATTCTTTCTTTCCGAACTCCTGAGTAAACTCCTGAACACTCTTCCCTTTACCTTGCCTCAAATGATGTTGATTAATAACAACTTACTACATTTATCCTAAAAGATAAAATTATTTCGTAAGAGCTTTTAAAAACATAGACCATGAACAGATGACTTTACCTTTTCTCTTTACATCTGTTTGAGTTTTACTTTCCCACCAGATTAAAGTTGTTCCCCCATTCTAAGTGTAGCTAACAATACACTTCTAACTACTTAATCCAGTTATCTAGCTTTTCATGATTCATTTCGCCATCATAAATAGGTAACTCAAATTTTAGATCAAGTTTCAAAAGAGATGTTTTCTTAGGTTTCTTTTCTGTTTCAGATTCTGAACTGGAAGAAGATGATGATGATGATGATGGAGATGATGGAGGTGAAGGTGGTTTATCATCCTTGCCTTTACCTTTGTCCTTCTTCGATGTATTTGAATAAGATGTTGCATCTCTTGCCTTCTTATCCTCGTAGAGCTCTCCCAACATTTGTTGTATAGTCAAGAATGCTTGCTGAAACTGTTCCTTGCTCATCTTAGTTTCTATCATTTCAGCTACATCAGATCCTGTCATGGTCGACTTATGAGCGGCTCTTCGCTTTCCAATTTCTAGATCAAACTCCTCGAGGATTCCTTTTCCACATTGCGAATTTTACTTGGTTAACATTCGCTGACAAATTATACAAACGAAACCTGCTCTAGTACCAAATTATATGACCTGAAATGATCATGTGTTAAACTAAAGTAGAATTGATTATGCCATCAGTGAACTGAATGTTAACTTAAAGTGCTTAAACAGTGAGAACTGCTTGAGAAGAAAGACTTTACGACAGATGATAAACATAAGCAAGATGTAAAACAGAAGTGAAAAGTAGCAACACACAGCGATACGAGACAACAATATTGATTACGGAGTTCGTCCCTAATGGACTACATCTCTGGGTCTTCTTTCAAGATGGGAGACCGCTTTATTAAGATTGAATCCGAGGACGTCAATTGCACATCGAATTGACCAGATTGATCATGCACACAGGCACTTCCGGTCACTGTCACAAGAAAGCTGTTTGAAATAGCTTTCCAATGCCTGTCACGTTCCCCATTTCTGACTCTTGATGCTACTATTACATTGAAAACAAAAACAGTCTATATCCTCTAGAACCTGCACATAAAACTCAAAAACCACCCATCTCATCTTCAATGAGCAAAACTGCCTTTATAACCTTGCAAATGCATTCGAACACCTTCATGCCAAGTTTAAGAGAGAATGAGCTAGCAAAAGGGATTCATATGCCTCGGTCTAGTCATTGTTTAACACATTAGGGTTAGGTTCTATGGTAGTTGAATTTAAATAGGTCAAAAATCAACTAAAAAACCCAAATACAGGAAATTTACTAATCGAGCGGAATAGGTGACTATCAACATGTGACTAGACGTGATCTAACCACAGGCTGAAACTCGACGCTAGCTCCTAACGGTTCCGGCTAACGGTTAGCAACATTTCATGTGACAGTGCTTCCTCCCACCGGTTGCGGCAATGACGCGATCACTACCGTGGTTATCTGACCGCGCGGCTCAACTCTATTCACATGTCACACATCCCATTATGGTTAACTGATAACATTCCTGTGAACCGAACTCAGAACTGTAACCATTAACTCTAATCGTTTATCACTTGAATCCGCTCACATGATCCACTGAGGTCAGCCTCCATTGTGGTCAGGAGCTGCATTGATATGAATTGCAATGTTTTAATATAGTTTTACAATATTTTGGGTTTGTAATAGCCCGAGAGGGTTGTTAGGTGTAAAAGTTAGGTTTAACATAGGTTTAGTAATGTACTTTGTTTGTAACATAATTTAACATAGTTTTGTGTAATGTTTTATTACATTATAATGACCCGAGAGGATTTATAACATAGGGTTAATGCTTGCATTTAGGTTTTGGTTAGGTTTTTAGATGTAGATTAAGGTTTTAGGTCTTAGGTTAGGGTTTAGGTTTGAATTACATGTTTTTCACCATAGATTTTTAGGGCTAGGTTTTAGTCATAAGGTTTTAGCCTTTACATAAAAAAAAACCCATTTACAACCAATTGTCATAAAGTGACATTCAAACTGACATGACGATACCCATGAACCAAAACACTCAATCGAAATTGGATACAAATGAATATTTAACATTGATGGCGAACATGAGTCAACAACCAAAACCTGGCGAAACTGACGAAAATCACATGTCGACAACGAGGTACAAAACCCTATCCTTCGAACACCATGAAAACCATTGACATCACTAGACAACCTGAACCATAAATATCACTGTCGAAACTGAAGACACCAGACACTAAATGCTGACAACGAAACTGAACCTGTGAAACTGATCTGACAAGATCCTCCTAGATCAATCCTCTCCACTTGAAAGCTTTTGGACCACAAATGTTTGACTAGAAAAATAACAAGTGAGGGTGGAGCTCCCTCACTCATGATGTACCAATACATTTGATCAACCACCTAAAAGTGATGACCCTGATGATGCTGATCATGGCACACTTTTAATCTGTGAATTGTTCCATCCATCTACAGTATGCTCAACTTGCGAAGATGGTCAAACAACCTATTATGAAGAGGGCAATTGACTTCTTTCCATGAAGAAACATGAATTAGTGATTCATACACATCTTTGAAAATAGTCTCTACATGATATTGTTCAATACTATTGACATGTATTAACAATCTATATTGCAGAATGACAGAGACACAATCAAATACATTTTTGACATCAAACCAGCTATTTGAATCATATACTTTCCTGATTCCTGATTATCAAGTGAACTTGCTGCAATAAACCCATCAAATTGTAAGGTGAAAACTGCTCCAACTTAGTTTGATTTTGAAAGTATTGAAATGTCGGATAATTTATTTGAATCACTATTTCTTCATTCATGAAATGAAATTTCAACTAATTAGCACTTTTTCCCTGATGCATAAGTTCCTTTAGATGTATTGGATACTTTGACACTGCTTTAGAAAAGGCTTTGATATGAAAACAAATAGGCTTCCTCTCCACTTGAAAAGAGGTTTCCAAACTGTTTGAAACATGAAAAGGTGACACAATACAAGAGAATTTTAACACTGACTTTCCCCAATACTGACCTACATCCCTGTAACTATTAACTTCCAAACTTGGACTAAATTGATTCATTATGACATTAGGAAGAGAAGCTTTAGCCATCAACTGTAATTCATGTTGTATTACCTACTTATGAGTAAGATGTTTGGTTTAAATAGAACTGAAACATTTTCTACCTCTTTGATCAAACTATATTTAAGCTGAGACTCATAACTTGAAAAAACATCATGTTGATTCTTATGTTGTTCCTTTACACACATGATTAAAAATATCTTATTTGAACTTATTAATCGCTTCATCTAATTAACAACAACTAAATTAAAGTGATTTTTACTTTTATGTGCCCTGTCAATTAATTCAACCCAATCTTTCTTAAGGTGATATTTGTGCTCTCTTCTATAAAATACTGCTTCACAATCATTAAGATAAGGAATTCCTAAGACAACTCCACATATGTCTATTGGAACCACATCTAATTCCACTTCATTAATGTAATTAGCTGTAATGGAAAATATTAATTGAAACTGTTTTGTGACTTTTATCTGAGTTGATTTATTGAGCCATCCTAATGGGTAAGGTATTTGATGCTTCCATGTCTCCAAACCCAAGTTCTTAACTAAATATTTAGATCTTAAATTTGCGTGTGATCCACTGTCAAACATTGTATCTATATTTGTGTGCTTAGAAGTTATCCTTATGTTAAATAATTCAACTCTTTTATCCTCATTTGAAGGATTTATGTTTGATGAAGATGCAATAGTATTCGAGCTTGAACCAATGTCAGAATTTTTACCTGTTGAAACTATGGCAGTTATCCTCCTTTCATCACCTGAATCGGAACCTAGATCTTGCTGGATTGAAACAATTTCCTTCTTTTCATCCTTCTCCTTAAGGAACATTTCGGGCTTAAGTTTTGGATGAAGTTTCCAACACTTAGATTCGTCATGACCGATTCTCTGGCAATGGGAATAAGTAGGTCTTTCCTTTTGAGCTATCGCTGATTTCTTTCTCTTCGAATTGTTCTTCCCCTTACTGTCATTGGAATCCTTGATTTCCAACTCTTTGGATGATTGAGGTGAAAATTTGAATGGTCTGCCACCTGATTCAATATGTATGGCTGGAACACACACTTCATCAAAATCATGAGGATTAAACATCAATAATGTATGTTGTAAATATGAATGTAAACTACCGATGTATTTTAATAAAGTTTCACTTATATCTAATGAAATACCAAGCGCCAATGCTTTCTTTCCGAACTCCTGAGTAAACTCCTGAACACTCTGCCCTTTACCTTGCCTCAAATGCTGCCAATCAATAACAACTTGCTGCATGTATCTTGAAGGATAATATTGTTTCTTAAGAGCTTTTAAAAACTTAGACCATGAAGAGATGACTTTTCCTTTTCACTTTACATCTATTTGAGTTTTACTTTCACATTAGATTAAAGTTGTTCCCCACATTCTAAGTGTAGCTAACTGAATTTTCGTTTTATCGTCAGAAATGTTCTGAATATGACAATACAATTCTAACTACTTAATCCAGTTATCTAGCTTTTCACGATTCCTTTCGCCATCATAAATAGGTAACTCAAATTTTACATCAAGTTTCAAAAGAGATGTTTTCTTAGGTTTCTTTTCTGTTTCAGATTCTAAACTGGAAGAGGAAGAAGAAGATGATGATGGAGATGATGGAGGTGAAGGTGCTTTATCAGCCTTGCCTTTAACTTTGTCCTTCTTCGATGTCTTTGAAGAAGAAGCTACATCTCTCGCCTTCTTATCTTCATAGAATTCTCCCAAGATCTGCTGCATAGTCAAGAATGCTTGCTAAAACTGTTCCTCTCTCATCTTAGTTTCTGGCGTTTCACCTGCATCAGATCTTGTCATGGTCGACTTATGAGCGACTCTTCGCTTTCCAATTTCTGGATCAATCTCCTCGAGGATTCCTTCTCCACGTTGCGAATTTGACTTGGTTAACATTAACTGACAAATTATACAAACGCAACCTACTCTAATACCAAATTATATGATTTGAAATGATCATATGTTAAACTGAAGTAGAATTGATTATGCCATCAGTGAACCAAATGTTAACTTAAAGTGCTTAAACCATGAGAATTGCTTGAGAAGAAATACTTTACGACAGATGATAAACATAAGCAATATGTAAAACAGAAGTGAAAAGAAACAAAACACAACGATACCAGACAACAAGATTGATTACAGAGTTCATCCTTGATGGACTACATCTCTGGGTCCGCTTTCAAGATGGCCGACCGATTTATTAGGATTGAATCCGAGGAGGTTGATTAAACATCAAATTTACCAGAATGATCATGCACACAAGCACTTCTGGTAACTGTCATAAGAAACTCTTTGAAGTAGCTTTCCAATGCCTGTCATGGTTCCTAATTCTGACTCTTGATGCTCTTGTTACACTGAAAACAGAAACAATCTATATCCTCTAGAACCTGCACATAAAACTCAAAAACCACCCATCTCATCTTCAATGAGAAAAACTGCCTTTATAAGCCTGTAAATGCATTTGAACTCCTTCATGCAAAGTTTAGGAGTGAATGATCTAGAAAAAGGGGTTTGTATGCCTCGGTCTAGTCATTATTTGACAACTTAGGGTTAGGTTCCATGGTAGTTGAATTAAAATAGGTCAAAACTCAACTAAAAAAGCCAAATTTGAAATTTGGATAAGCGCAAACTAAAAGAAGTTTGTTGACCGAGTGAAATAGGTGACTGTCAACATGTGACCAATCGCGGTCTAACCACAGGCTGACACCTGGTGCTAGCTCCCGATGGTTTTGGCTAATGGTCAATGACATTTCATGTGACAGTGCTTCCTCCCAGCAGTTGTGGCAACGACGCGGTAACTACTGTGGTTATCTGACTGCGTGGCTAAACTCTGTTCACATGTCACACCTCTTGTTATGGTTAACTGCTAACATTCCTATGCTAAACTCCACACTGTAACCATTAACTGTAACCATTTATCACTTGAATCCGCTCACATGATCCACCGAGGTTAGCCTCCGCTACGGTTAGGCTGGCAGTTAGGAGTTGCGGTGATATGAATTGCAATGTTTTAATATAGTTTTACAATGTTTTGGGTTTGTAATAGCCCAAGAGGGTTGTTAGGTGTAAAACTTAGGTTTAACATAGGTTTAGTAATGTAGTTTGTTTGTAATATAATTTAACATAGTTTTGTGTAATGTTTTATTACATTATAATGACCTGAGAGGGTTTATAACATAGGGTTAATGCTTGCATTTAGGTTTTGGTTAGGTTTTTAGATGAATATTAAGGTTTTAGGTCTTAGGTTAGGGTTTAGGTTTGAATTACATGTTTTTCACCATAGCTTTTTAGGGGTAGGTTTTAGCCTTTACATAAAAAAAATCCATTTACAACCAATTTTCACAAAGTGACATTTAAACCCACATGATGATACCCATGAACCAAAACACTGAATTGACACTGGATATAAATGAAGATTGAATGCTGACAATGAACATGAGTCGACAACCAAACCCCGACGGAACTAATGACAATCACATGTCGACAACCAGGTACAAAACCCTATCCTTCAAACACCATGAAAATCATTGACATCACTAGACAACCTGAACCATAAACATCACTGTCGAAGCTGAAGACACCAGACACTGAATGCTGACGATGAAACTGAGCTTGTGCAACTAATCTGACAAGATCCTCCTGGATCAGGTAATTATTATACAAATATCAACAGTTTGAGTCTGTGATATGGACTCCATTTTTGAATATTAATGAATAAGATCTGGTGATAAGAAGCATAACAATGTGTAGTATGTGTTCTTCCTCTATATGTTACTTCATATTTGTTTCTCTTCCCCAGAAATTGTTTAAGTTGTAGCTGTTGGATTCACTCATAAATCATGGATTTACTTATGTTATATTGTAGTAGATAGTACCTATGAAATATTGAGATGGAAACCTTAAAATGCGCTACATAATTTCTACACTTCATTTTCTTATTCTTTCATGGTTCTACTGGGATTTACAACTTAGGATTATGGGCATGTCCAACCCTCTTTGCTGAATTCTTTCCTTACTTTCCTCCTTCCCATATTTACTACAATGACAAATTGAGTTGCATTTACTGTGTGTGGGCCACCAGATTTGGACATTAATTCTTGGGATAATCTATATTGTTTATGTGTGTGTTTCAATCTACCTCGCTGAAAGGTAATTGAACTAGATTTAAAATCATTTGTCATTTATCTCTTGAGAAATAATGAGTTATCTTCAAGAGTGACTAATATGTGCTAGGCACTGACCTCTCCTCAACCGAGGGGTTGTCTCTAGGAGCTACAACACCATACATATTCACCCCAACTTTACCTTGGGTATTATTAACCATATCATACCATGGGATAAAACCATTGATCATCATACCACATGCCAAAAAACTATTTCATTTCACAATCAAAATAATATTTACAATATAACAAGATTTTTAACCATCAATACTCACCCCACTTTACCATAGATATTATTAACCATACCATACCATGGGCCAATTCCATGGCTCATCAATACCACATGGCCAAAAATCATCCCTCATTTCATAATATTTTTTTAAATTTTATTTTATTACATTTTTGCGCTGAGAGATGTTGTAATGGCCTATTATATTATATTATCTAAAAAAATCTACCCACTCAAATTATATAAGAATAAAAATAAAATAAAATATAAAATTATTAATTAAAGCATTTTGATTCAGAAAAGAGGTTTGCATCTCAAGAGATTTGAACCCTTTCACTTGATAGATCTAGAATTAAGATGAATCTCGATTAGTTATTCATCAATTTTACATGGAAGAAACATAAATGTGTAAGTTAACTATAATCTAATTAATAAAATATTAATCATTCTCCTTTATATTTTTGAATTCCATTCTCCTTAATTTTCAATTAAATCAAATCAATTTAATTCTTTTTTGTATTTGAATATGCACATTCCATCCTTTCTCTTTCTTGTATTTAAATATACACATTCCATCCTACCTCCTTTCTATAACTAAAATTAATTTGGACATGCTCACATTTATTGTTTATTCAAACTACATATGTATGAACATGGTTTCTTCCATCTCCTTTATATATCCAATTAACAGTTAAGTTTTCTTTATCAAAATTAGACAAAATCTTAGAGGAAGAATATAAAGTATGAGAGTTGTGAAGAGTGGGAAGCTTTGGATCCTTAGATCTTTCCTTATGAGGTTTTGGATACACTCTTGAATATGTAGGTCACTCAAGGAATTTTTTAGATAACGGAAGAACACAAAATTATGTACTTGCTTTATTCACTTTAGTGACTCAATTCTGATGTCGAAAGCTAATTAACAAACCAAAGTCCAATAATTTATGTACGAATCTCAATGTATAAGGTAAATGTCTAATCAAATGCTATGAATTACTATTATTTATGCCAATAGAATACCATTACTATTATTTATCCCAATAAAATACCATTATGCCAATAAAATACCATTTTATATGCCCATAAAATACCATTTTTTTCATTTTTTTATGGTAAAGAATAAAGTACCTTTTAAATGCGAGGTTTATCCTTTCATCACTATTAAATTCTCTATCCATTCTTGGATACCTCTAATGTGCCTAATTTAAATATAGGCACACCAAGGAAAAGTGATTTCCATTTTAATAAAGTGGTTTACAACATAATATAACTTCAAAAACTCTTGATTTGATTGGTCTTATGAGCACTTTGAGATTCACTCCTTGTAGAATTGGATTTATTTCGAATAAATTATCTAAAATTCTATTTGTTGGACCGGATATGGGTTTTAGAGTATAACAATATAATTTATAAAAACAATGTTTTAATAAGGTTAAACAGGACAAAGAAAGTGGGTGGTATAATTTTCATGTATGTAAAATCTCTGTTAATACGGTACGGTTGTCAATGTTCTAATTCCTTGAGTGACATATGTGTTATGAAGATGGTGTCCCTGTGCAAGGTGATTGTTTGGATAATACATCTAAGTCATATGAAGAGGCAAGAAGTTATTAAGTGTAATAAAATGTCCTATTTGGATGATAGATGTACTAAAATTGAATATAAGTATATTTTTTTATTTTTTATTATTATGTGCGTATAAATTTCGGTATCCTTACTACGTGTCTGTTTTGTAACTAATAGTACGATATTTAACACATATACGTATATTGTTATGTGTAATTTTTATGTCATAATTTTTAAGAAGAAATAAAGGTTAGGAGTAAAGGCTATGGTTTTAGGGTGGAATAGTTTTGTTTTGTTTTTTTATTTTTTGTTTTTTTTTTTTTCAAAAATTTAATCCAATTTCAATATTATATCTTTAATCTTAATCTTAGTTGGTGTATGGTTAGTACATCTTTCTTTTATGGCCATGTGGGAACTTATTTTGGTCAAGATTTTCCTATCTCAACTTTTACGTGTGGGAAAAAAAGCTTTTAGGGAATTGGAAATCTTCTTAGAAATTTTTTAAGTTAGAAATATTCAAATATTAAAGGGGTATACTTTTATATGCTAGGATTTGAATATAAGTTAACATGAGTAAAGGTTAGCCACACAAGATGGTCATGGCTTACAAGTATTTTATATGGATTCAATAGTTGGATTCTAACAACTCTTCCTTCAATTGTAGTATTTTATTGGAGATAGGGTACTCGAAAGAAGTTTATATAACTAGGGAAATGATTTCCCATATAACAAATGAATAGGAAGAATCCATGATGGGTGGTAGGAAATTGGTGATGAATCCCTAGGGGAAGGATCAAAAGAGATATAATATTGCAGTAGCAATATAATAAATAGTATATCCTCTTAATAGTGAGTTGATAAAAATAGAAATACATAATTAAGGAGTTATTCTTAGTTTTACCTATGAAGAGTCAAAAGGAGATATGAGCGAGATAGTATGAGCCAAGAAAGGGAACCAAACTCTTTATCCAATTCTTGTAAAATAGCACAGTCAACAATGTTTAAGTCTTACAACCTTGAAATAAATAATAATAGTTCGTCTTTTGTATCCTCTTATATTCTAAACTAGAAAATTTAGAAGAAAGAAACTTCTATGTCAATGAAATAAATGGTTGATGTAAATATTTGATTTTAAGAAAGAAAATTTTAAATATATATATATATATATATATATATATAAAAGTTTAATAATCAAATATAAAACCCAAGATATTGACCTATAAACATCAAAACATCGAATATGAAACCTCGATGAATGAGATTGCAAACTTATTTACGAGTAAGACTATCTATAAAAAAAATTGTTATTTTAAGTAACAAAAAATAAAAAAAACCATAAGTATAACAAATATGTTTGTTAGTTACATTATCAATAATAAAACTCTCAAAACAAGTAACTAGATTTACTAAATTAAATAATAATAATAATAATAATAATAATTTATTATTATTATTAATTTTTTTTTTTTTTAAATTTTCCCTAAATCTATGTAATTGCAAGCACATATTCTTATACATGTTTTTTGCGGATAGATAAACTTTAAAATGTTTTTCAATTATTGAGTTTCGACAAACATGTTGTATTATAGTTATGATCAATTTTCTAATTTATTTGATTAATGATATATGTGTGTTTCATCGAAACTGGTATATGATAAATGGTTTTCATGGCTCTAATGTAGTACAATATTTTTGAGAAAATATTATATAGGTTACAATTCAATTTTTCACAAACATAATTATTTTTTATAGTTCTATTTTTATTTTTTATTATTAATTTTTTGTGTAGAAATTATGATGGAAAGTGTTGTTTTGTGATTGAGGATATGTTAAATCATGGATCCATCATTGATGTAAAATATATGATCACATCTCATAGATTACTTATTAGGGAGATGTTGGATTTTTAAATTATTGATGTATGACACATGATCATGATTGTTAGATTATTTAACCAAATATGCAAATTTATTGTACTTGTATTTATAAACACAGGTCTTACAAGGAAGTTATTAGATGTTTTAGGACTAAAATTATATAATTGAGTAATTTATCATAATTATTTTGTCACAATTTCATGAATATGAAATAATAATTAGTTCATAATTGAGAAAAATGTATGCATTTTTATGTTGCCATTGATGTCATCCTTAGTGCATTGATGTTAGCTTTTATGAAGGTAATCATAGGATGATGTGATTATCAGTATTAGCATTGTGGCTTGCTCAATTATAGTTGGAGCTTGGTGAGGTTCGAGCCTTGGTAAGAGTATTGATGGATGTCTTTTAGGTCAAGAATAAAGGTTATAAATTTGAAGGAATTTTTACCTTAGGAGATCAACTCAAGTTCTCCTATAAAGTTCATAGTTGGACATCTCTCTAAAAGATCTTTCCAATTGTATATGGCACCTTGAAAAGCTTGAAAGGGATAACAATTATGGTGATTCAATGTTTGGAACGTTTCCATTTCTATAGGGTTCCACAAGCTGACAAAAGGTGCAGGAAGAGATTTTTCCTATTAACTGATTTATAATTTGATAGCGGACCATAGAAGGTTTTGGCATGGATAAATGGGACCCACGATTGACAGAACCCGTGAGATGGAAATATGTCCCTTGTTGGGTAGAGAAATATACATCCTACCACAAGAGGTTACGTACGAGAATTTGTGTCGTGAGTTGATGAGGCATGACGCTGTTGATAGGAGATGGGAGACAAAAACATTCTCGATATTTGCATATGACAAGAATTCATGCCTCGGGCCATTATCAAAACCCAAAGGAAATAAATGAAAAACACAGAAATGTCGAGCCCTCCTTCATAATTGATGAGGTGGCACAGTGACAAGTGGAAAAATATGATTGGATGATGAGGATGATGTGGCATCGAGTTGGAGTACATGTAAGCATAGATGATACATAGCATGACAAATGGCCAAGTGAAGGGCCTTGTTTGGATGATCAAGTGGGTTTGAAATATATGGTCCAGATCTGTTGTCGGACCTCAACATGCATGAAGGATAAGAGAGCATCTAACATCTGATGGATCCAACAATGCACAATGACTTGATCTAATGGCTCAGATATATATCAGGCCCTATACATTCACGAAGGTTATGGAACATGCCCAACACAATGAGTGACATGGCAATGTGATATGGTTGCACACATGGTAGATAGATTGACATGGACTATTGATAAGAGAACACATGGTTGAATGATGACATGGCACACTTCATATAGGTGACATGTGGTAGGAATATTTGGCACTTTTGGGTGCCCAAGTTCCCTTTTATTGGGTGACATGTGGTAGTGTGATGATGTAGCATGACACATCACCACTCCACCAAGGTCCGGTAAAAAGGTTTGTAGATGTATTGTTTTGCAAATACCCATAGTTGATGGTCTCAGGGGGACATAGATATGTCCAATACCTGGATGAATAATTTCATGGTTCACTGTTGAGAGTCTAACATTTGTGTAGGTTTTAGAGTTGAAATAGGGCATACTTAATAGAAAGTGAGAGACTAGAAACTGTTCGATTGTTGATAGAGAATTTCATATCATGCCATGAAAAGACAAGTTAGATGAGGACATGAATTCCTTGCATGAGATTGTAACATCCCCGGGTTAAAAAGCCATGTAATAAAGTTAATAAAGGAAAAATAAGACCAAGGTCATGGGACATGTATTCCAAGATGAAAGTTGCGAAAAACATCCTAGTGTGGGTGTTCATTTGGTTTATTATGGAAAAGGAAATGGCAAAGGAATTCAAAAGGAAATGAGGCATTAATTGGCATTTTATTTATGAAAATAATGGAAATTAGGAGAAAAGGAAGGTCAAAGGTCACGGTTTCATGTGAGGAGGAAAATGAAGGAAAATGATGGAAAATGAAGAGAATAAAGGCCTCATTAATAAACACGCTTCTGAGGATCAGTTCACAATAGTTTGTCAGTTCATTTTTGGTGCTCTCTCTCTATTGTCTCTGCCCTCTCATACTCTCACACTCTTAGAGTATTCTTGGAGCACTCTAGCATAATAAGAAGGGAGGTAAAGGAAGGACAAGATAGCAAAGGAAATTAAAGATCAATCAAGGAAGAGCAGGATCAAGCCGCTACAAAGGGATTACTTAAATGAATCAAGTTGCATGTATGATTTCCTTGCTAATTTTGGCATGCATGGTATATGCATGTGTGTATTTAGTTCTCTTGCTATCATTGGCATGGGTTTTTCTAGGTGTGACAATGGTTTTCAACCGTACGTTTCAATTTCAAGATAGCCATGGTGTGATGGGGTTCTTCTACTAAGATGGTGTCCCTTTGCAAGGTGATTGTTTGGATAAACTATCATGATATCTAAGTCATATGAAGAGTTAGAAAGTTATTAAGTGTAATAAAATATCCTATTTGGATCATAGATGTATTAAAATTGAATATGAGTATATTTGTTATTTTTTTATGATTATGTATGTGTACATTTTGGTATCCCTACTACATGTTTGTAACTAATAGTATGATATTTAACATATAAATGTATATTGGTATGTATAGTTTTTATGTCATAATTTTTAAGAAGAATAGAAAGGTTAGGAGGAAATGCTATGGTTTTAGGGTGGAATGGCTTTTTCTTCAATCTATTTTTCCAAAATTCAATCTAATTTCAATATCCATATTCTTAATCTTAGTTTTTGTATGATTAATAAATCTTCCTCTCTACTTTTGGCCATACGGGAACCTATTTTGGGTAAGATTTTCATATCTCAACTTTTACTTGTTGGAAGAAGAATCTTTTTGGGAATTGGAAATATTCCGAAGAAATTCGCAAAGTTAGAACTATTCAAAAATTAAAGGGGTATACTCTCATATGCTAGGATTTGAATATAAGTTAACATGAGTAAAGGTTAGCCACATAAGACCATCATGCGTTATGAGTATTATAAAAGGATTCAATAGTTGGATTTTAACAACTCTTATTTCAATTGTAGCATTTTATTAGAGATAGGGTACTCGAAAGAAGTTTAAATAACTAGGAAAATGTTTTCTTATATAACAAATGAATAAGAAGAAACCATGATGGGTGGTAGGAAATTGGTGATGAATCCCTAAGGGAAGGATCAAAAGAGATATAATATTGTAGTTGCAATATAATAAATAGTCCATCCTCTTAATGGTGAGTTGATAAAAATATAAATACATAATTAACGAGTTATTCTTAGTTTTACCTATGAAGGGTGAAAATGAGATATGATCCAAATAGTATGGGCCAAGAAAGGGAACCAAACTCTTTATCCAATTCGTGTAAAATAGTACAATCAATAATGTTTAAGTCTTACAACATTGAAGTAAATAATAATATGGATAAGAATTAAAAAACAAAATAGTTCATCATCCATATCTTCATATCCTCTTATATTCTAAACTAGAAAATTTACAAGAAAGAAACTTCTATGTCAATAAGATAAATTGTTGATACACATATTTTAGTTTAAGAAAGAAAATTTTATAATTATATATCTAAAATTATATAAAGGCTTAATAATCAAATATAAAACCTAAGATATTTATCTATAAACATCAAAACATCGAATATGAAACCTTGATGAATGAGATTGTAAACATATTTATGAGTAAAGCTACTTGTTATCACCTGGATTGAACCTCAGGCTGAAGGAAGGGAATGCCAGGGTAAACACAAACCACACTTAGCCAAGTAGCTAGCCCTACTAGGCCAGGAGAGGGCTCTCTCCATAAGGATCTCAGCCGATATGACTGGATCAAGAAAAGGATATTAGGCTAGGTATAGTATCACGAAGTTTTGATTTGATTTTGAAGGGGTTTTGCTGGATCAAGAGGAGCTAGATAGTTTAGGGCTAGCGAATTAGGTCAGAATTACAGGGTGTTCAATGGGGCAAGGTAGGCATAGGATTTAGCACTTTAGGGCTTGATGAGTGAGGTGTTTTAAGATTGATGAGAAGCTAGGAAGAGCATGTGATTATCATGGATCCTTCCAAAACTGTAGAAAACATGAAATGGTGAATATTTTCCCAAAGCAGAGCACTAATGTAATAAATTCTACCTATCAACTTGAAAGCATTCACTTAGAGGCAATGAAGTGATTAGTGGAATACAAAAAACATACTAACATATGATCACAAGAGGAAAAACTATACTAAAACTCCATACCACATGGATCCCATAAAAATAGCTGCAGTTCTTATTAATCTACTGCTAAACTACTACAAAATGATGTACAATCAAGGTCTAAGCATCCAGTTGAGTCTAACCCTTTACAATGAGAAAGAAGAAGAAGATATAGGCTTTGTTTCAACCTCCTCCCATCCTGAGGGGTCGAATCCCTAATATGAGGAACTAATCTAACCAAACTTTGAACAAGAAACTAGAATATAGGCATCTTAACAACTTGCCTCTAAAAGTGAAAAAATTGATTCATTTAAGCTCAAATTGATTTTTAATCTAATGAATCTACCCTCTACTACTAATTATCCATGATATTTACAAGCCAAGTCATTATTTACCATAGTAAAACATCCTCCATGAGAGAAAATCCATGAACACAATCAAAACATAGAAAAATAGCCATCCTGTGCAAAATTTGCCCTACGCGTAGCGCCACTGGCCCAACGCGCAGCGCCACTAGCCCAACGTGTAGCGCCACTTTCAGGCCACTTTTGGAGGCCTTCAGAGCATCCAAATTGAGCTCATGATAGCTCATTGGAAAGGTCTTCACGTCTACTTTCCAAACCACCTAGAATTTCGTCATTTGAAGCTCATTTGGCCCCTAAAAACTTGATTCACACGAGACTGCTTCTATGTGTCCAAAAAGTGGCAGAGAGGTCATTTTTAGGGTGTTTTTTGACCTTTTGGTAGACTAGTTCTGTGCTAAAAACTTTGAAAATCTCTAGGTTGCATGTCCTCATTACTCTAAATTCAAAAATGCAAACCATTTCTTCATTGGGTGCCCCTAGGAAAAGCGTAGCGCAGGTGGCGCTGCGCGTTTAGGCAGTTTTCCTGTGTGTAGAATTTCAAAAATTGGCAAATGACAAAAATTCCTCCAAAATTGCCCAAAATTGGTGAGAAGCACCATCATCAACTGTCTGAATGAGTCAAGGAAGCTTTAGCAAGAATCCTAAGCCTATCCTCCTCCTTTTTGCCTTTCAAAGCCCACCTTAGCCTAGCTTTCATCTTTTTGACCCTCATGTTGCAAATCTTGTTTTGGGTCCTGTAATGATAGGCCATGTGTCTGATCATTTGATTATCTTTATTGGATTTCTGTATCAGCTTCTCAAGGTGTAAGTTGACTCTCTCAATCCAAGTCTCTCTATCATCTTCAATCTCTTTCTCAATAGGAGTCAAAGTGACTTGTGCCTCTTTGCCACTTTGTCATTTTACCTTGAGCATTTCCAGCTCCATGAGGACTTGTTTGTCACTCAACTGCTTGTTTTCTTGCTCCAAATATGTGATGACATACTTGGCCCTCTCCAAATTGTCCATCAAAGCTTGTACTTGAGCCTCCTTTTCTTGTATGATGATGTCTTTTATGGTTTCTTCATCTTGAGCCTCTAAGTCAATGATTTCCACTCCATGATGAGTATAACGTTGCTCCGGCTCATCATGCTTTGTCAAGTCAAAGTCCCTTTCCTCCTCATCATCAAGACTCTCCTCCAGCATCTTTTCCTTCCCTTTTTGTAGCTGCTGCACCTGTACCTGTTGTGCTAATGAAGAAGGCAAAGGCCCTTCCACATCCTATGGAGCTAGCATTTTCCTATGGGTTGATGAAGAAGGAAAGGTCCCTTCCACATCCTGTGGAGCAAACACTTGCCTATCGGCATCAAACAATCTCCTTGTGCTTCTTTGATATGTCATGTAGATGGGCACCTCAGTAGTTCTAGTCTCCTTGGCTTCCTCATCTGTTTTCACTTGAGCACTACTAGAAGGCCCCCTTACTTCTTGAGACACTGGTGGAGGACTTTGAGGACCCTTGAAGATGTCATGAGAAATAAATGTCTCCCAAGAGATGTTGAGGAGACTGAGCTGATGAAGCACAATCATCTTGATCAGGGATTAGTGATAGAGACTGCTCATCTGTTGAGGGTATGGCTTCTTCTGGACAAAATGAGCCATCTTCTCAATATTCCTGAACAAGAAATAAAAGAGGTTTAACATCCTCACCCTGGTAAAATGCATGAGGATCCTGATGTGGTAGGTGTACAACCTAGAAAATCTGACCTCACAAGTGAAATACTTCATGATGATTTTCATCATGGGGACATACTTGTCTTCAAGAAATTTGAAAGGAAAAAGTCTCTTCACCTCATTTCTATACTGGGGTTTGATATAAGGCTCATAATAATGTTCATCCAGGTTCTAGTCGTTGTTCCACTTCTCCCATACATTTAGAATCCTGGTTGAATCTGAGATGATGGAGGGTGAGACTCTGAATGTTACCCCAGCAAGAGTTACCTTGTTGTCTTGAAGATGGGCTACAAAAAGTCTGGTGAGCTCAGGATGGTGTTGAACTCTCTCTACCTGCTCACAGAACTCATATCAGCCAAGATATCTGAAACATGTGATAGCCAACTGAGAGGCTTGCAATTCACTATGGTTTGATGGCTCTTCTCTGATAATTCTACCTCCCTTGTGTGGTTTTCTCTACTGCATAGCTCTATCTGCTGAAGTGTAGTGCCTATGTTTTCCTCCTCCTCATAGTCTCAGTCCTCTTTATCCATGTTTGTAGGGTTGAGGTTGTATGAAGGGAATGAGTGAAAGTGTTTTAGGAGTGAGGGGATGGGAGATGAGCTTATGGGCTAGAAAATGAATGAGGGAGTAGGAATGATAAAAATGAAAGGGAGGGCTTGTCTTGTTTGAGAAATTTCCCTTTGGGAAGAGGGATAAAAAGGGATAGGGATGTTATGGAATATGGATAAAGGGATAAAGGGATAAGGGGATAGGTTTAGAGCTGTAGGGATAGGTGATAGGATGAATAATGAGGGTTTAGGGTTTTACAAATCATTAGGGAGATTTAGGGTTTCATATTTATCATGGAGAATGATGCTTATGATGTTGATATGCAAACCAAAACTGCAGTGAGGGAGGTCAACTTACTTGCAATGAAGGTAAGAGAGAACAATTTGGAGGTTTCTTGAAGTTTTGAGGGCTTTCTAACCCTTCTGCTCAACGCGCAACACCGGTGCACAAACGCGCAACACCACCCTAGAAGCGCAACGCAGTGTAAAATTACATTGTGGAAATTTCTAGATGCACAGCGCCGGGCTTCAACGCGCAACACCAAGTCCTCAATGCGCAGTGCCAAGCCTGCCTGCATGAAATGCGCAGCGCTACTTTGCCAATGTGCAACACCACTCCTCCACTGCTTCAGAAGCACAATGCCACTCTCCAGAAGTGCAACGCCAACCTTCCTTCGCCCAAAACTCACTCAAGCTTGCCTCTTCTTCTCACTTTTTGACTCCTTGCCTGCCAAATGAGAATAATGAACTTGAAAATGAAATGTGAGAGCTTAAATAGGAGTAGATTTTGATTTTTCACTTGAAAAACCCACTTTCTAATGTTTCTTGTCCTTCTTCAAAACTCTGTTTTTAATGCCTTTTCTTCTTTGTGTCTTTGCAGGTGGATAATGCTCAACTTGAACTGATTTTTGCAGTGTTTCTTTGTCTTGCAGCAAGGAGAGATGCTCTGGTGCAGCTGGGATCATTTATTACATATAGTGACTTAAAATTACATAAGAAATACAAATAAACTCAAAATACTCTGTTTTCACCTCAAAAACATGCTTTTGAGGTGAAAATTACATTAGGTTAAAAATTAATTATTCAGTGGCTATGACCTACAAGCCATCATGTTTGACTTATTTATCATTCTCATACCCTTGCTGACCTTTATTTACATTTTAAAATTAGGCTCTTGACATTGGAAATGAAACCCTAAGACCTAATGAAAACATGCCCTATGATCTAATGAAAGCGTGAATGCAAATTGACCATGAAACCATAACTGAAGACAACCTGAAGAAGGGTCAACAAGTATACTCTATGAGGGAGAAATTTATATTTTCTAAAGAGAAGACAACCATTGGTGGATCAGTTTGGCATGACCTAATGAAATGACGTGAAAATTTCAGTATGGGACCATGGTGTAGGGACCCGGCATAAACCATACTTAGAAAACTGATGCCAGGGTAACACCACACATTTCCACAGTATGCACTTAACACAATAATGCATCCACAATTGTCCCAGGTGTCTAACTCTACAATGGAGTCAAACCTTCAGACCATAAATGGTCAAGTGGCCCTCTTATAAGTTCCTTTGCATTGGAACTTCAATCACCCCGCTGTAACCCTCTATCGGGATTATATGATCCCCCAAGACTTCATATAAGACTTTGAATAAAGTCTTCCCACTAATACTTCTTATCGGAACTTAAAACCCTTAAGAACCTTAGTTCCAGCCTTTAATTAAGCCTCAGCTACATACATATATATAACACAACAAAACATTCATTCGGCGCTTTTCCTTTATAAAACCGTTAGAAAGGAAAACTAGGAAAACATGCCCTTTCGGCCTACCATACAATCTTCTCACGGTTTCCAAGGTTAAAACCTCTATCGTAATTGCTATCAGCCATCGAGGCTTCCACAGTCTTAACACATATACACCATCCCCTTTGGCAACTCTGATCTCCGACTATCGGAGCAATACCACATGCTTTACGTTAAAAGGCCTCCGCCATATAAACTATCGAAATACTTGGGAATACAAAGGAATTCCTGCTCCAACCGCATACGTCGGATTTCCAAAATAATACAACCGCGTTCATAGCTATCATCGGGTCCATTTCTTATCACCTTCCAATGCTGATTCTCGATCTCTGCCATCGCCGATACACGATTTGTGATTAGATCTTGTCTGTCGATCTGATCTACGATCCGAATGTTGAGATTAAGTCGCACTATCACATATCGTTCAACCTCAATGTCGGTACCTTGTCACTCTAATATGCCGATCCAATTAGCTGCTCGGACCTGATAAAGTTATAACCCAACCTTTATAAAGTTTCACGTTCAGTTTCCAATTCCGACTTCATTTTGTGCCAATTTTTAGTGTAACTTGGGTTTTACACTACAAAACTTAATCCGTCAATGTGATATGATCCAAATCATTGGTCTTATGAGATCTAACGGTACCTGTGCCTCACTCTTCGTTCCTCTTCTCGCTCCTTTACTTAGAGCACTTTCTTCAATTCTTCTGGGATTTGGGATTTTCTGCAGGTTTCAATCCTTCACTACTTCTGCTGTGCCACTCTAATGCTCCAATTGGAATCGAGGGTCCCTTTCGATTCCTCTGAATCATGCTTCTCTTCCTTGGCTTGTTCTTCAGAACTCTACCTTCCATTATTCAGCTTCTTTGAGCTTACACCATTCCTCTAGAGCTTCTCTTCGCTTCCTTAATTGGATGCAAAGACCTTTACAAAACACTTGTTAAAATTAAAAACATGAGGCCTTGGTGCCTCTTATTTCTTTGGCAACATTTCAGTTTGTTGTTCTATTTCCTCTTCCTCTGTCAGCATATCAGTATGCTGATTCGAATTCTCAACAGAATTCATGAGACTGTCCATTAGTCTCTCTTCCACACTATTTGTTCTAATGATGCCTTCCCACTCTTGTCCACTATAGTGAACTCTTTCTTTTGCAGTGTCAATCTGCTGAACTTCCATATCCATCTTCTTTTCTTTATGATTATCATTCATGACAATTCTTTGGTCTTCCATTTTCAGAAATCTATACTAAACATCTATTCTCTGTTTTTCTAACTCCCTTCTCTGAAAATCTAATTTTCTATATAACTCAATAACTTCAATTGGAGTAGATTTTGGAAATTTTACACAATTCTCCATACCTTCCTTTGTTATGGATAGATCATCAGATGTCCTTTCTCCTTTTGCTAAGTCTTTCCCATAGACTTCTTCTTCCTTAACATCTTTCAATAGATGTTCTTCTTCTTCACTACCTGTCTCAACAGATCCCATGGCTATTTCAACCGTGTCTATCATCATAGTGGATTGATGATCCTTTACTATGTTTTCAGTTAACATAGTCTTCTTCTTCAGTACATTTTGCCTTCTTGTCCCTATGTAACTGTTCTCCTAGAGTTATTCTTGTCTCATCATCTTCAAACCATCTCTTTCCTTCCCCAATGACATTCATTGGATCACTTCTTTGGGACAACATTTCTTCAGTCTTCATTGAAATAAGACTGTCATCTTCCTCCTCTTAGATAGTTTTATCATTTTGCTGCCTACTCTCAATCTTGATCTAAACAGATTTTAGATTTTTTTCCTTCTCTTTGACAAACTCTAAAGTTTTTTCATCCTCCTATGATGTATCTACAATCATCCACAAACTATCAGTTTTAAAAATATAAGACTCTATGGTCCTGCTTGATGTTTCAGCCATCATGTCTCCTTGCTGTTTCAAATCATTCATATGATTAAGAAATTCTTCAATCTCCTCAAGCCCTTCACTTGGTTGCTTGGTATCTTCCTCCAACTACATATGAGACTTATCTCTCTCATCTTCTTCCAGAACGGAATTTAGATTCTGCTTGTCTTCTTCCTTCCTAATGACAATATGAACAAATTTTCCTTCATTTGCAAACATACGCAAATTGTTAGATTTAAAATCATCAGACCTTTTGGTCTCACTTGAAGTTTCAGTCTTCAAGTCTTCATCTTCACTTTCTCCCAGAAATTCTCCTTGTTTGGTTCACAAATGGATTTTTCCATTTCTAACTCAACTTCCTTAAGCTTTTCCTTTAGCCACTTTACTTTCTTTTGTTGTAGCCTTCTCTGCAACTTATGCCATTTTACTGGCTTTTTACTCAAGACCCAACCTAGTCTTTAGCTTTCCTCAAGCATTCTACTTAATGCATTGAGTTGTTCTTTTATTTATGAAATATCTTTGTCAATTTCTTCTTGACTCATCCTCTTGCCATTTGCCTTGGCATCCTTCGTCTCATATCTTCTACTGTAGCTTCTCTCTAAACCTCTACCATGACTATCAGTAGTCATCTTCTTCTCTTCTATCTTCATGAGCTCCTTTGCAATAAGCCTCTGCAATAGCTAGTCCTCCTGGCTGCAATCTTACCTCACTAAGCTCTCCTCACTTAGTCTTTTGGTAAGCACAGGTCCTCTGTCGGGAACCTCTTCTTGAGCAACACCTTTGCTCCTTCTAGGCTTCTACAATCTCTCACTTCCTCTTGAGAATAATTCATTTGTCCTCTTTGTCCAATCTCTTGTTGGATTCTTCAGGTTTACTGCCACTTCTCCTTCAGAGTATTCTCCTTACTCTGAAGGAGAAGTGGCAGTAAACATGACAATTATAGGATGATTTGATTATCAATATTAGCATTGTTGATTTGTTAATGGTAGTTGGAGCTTGGCAAGGTTCGAGCCTTGGTAAGAGTATTGATGGATGTTTTTTATGTTATCACCAAAAAATGATCACCTAGCCATTTCAAACTAGGCGAATTGAAATACACCATGTAGGATTAATTTTACCATAGTAAAATCACTTTCATTGTGGAAAATAATTTAGTAAACTACTTTTATTAAATTATTTTCTAATTTAAATAAAAAAAATCCCATGAGAATAATTAGATAAATCATTATTTATTTAATCTTCTCTAGGAATAATTATTAAAACATTGTTTAAATAATTATACCTTGTCACATTTGACTAAATCCCTAGGAATAATTAAATAAATCACTATTTATTTATTATTCCTTATTCCTATTATTGGAATATTTGTTAAATCACTATTTAATAACTATTTCAATTTCATACCATTCTTAATCCTCGCGAAAAAATTAATAAATCATTCTATCTGTTAATTATTTATAAATAAATATATTTAACCATTTTAAATATATTTTCTCTCTCCAATAAATATAATAAAGTATCCCAAGCGGTTAGATCTTGATTTCATCAATATTATTTTATTATTATCCATTTTCGAGATTAACTCAATACCTTGTTATAAATAGGAGGGTTTTCCATTCATTCTTCACCATGATCGCTATCACTGTCATCATTACCGTCTCTTTCCTTTTGATCTTCCATTTGAGTTCTCCACATTTTGTCTGGGTTTTTCACATATTGAGAGAGAAGATTTTTGCTAAAGCATCAAGGACATCAAAGGACCCAACTCTATAGCCAAGCTAACTTGGCCTCTTCTCAGCTATGCTCATGTAAGTGAAGCTCTCCAAACAACTCTCTCAACAATGTTGTTATCCCCCAATTTATCCATTGCAATCTTCGATTTTGTTCCATTGTTACAAAGTGATCGATGTTGTCTTTGTAGTCAATCACACTTTGTCCAAGAGAATACCCATCATGGATATCCATGCTACTATTGCATCAAATTTCCCAGCCAATGTAGGTTCATTAAACATAAGAATGGGCACCTATGTGTTTTTCCCATACTCAGAATTAATTCTCATTTATAATATGTATGGGCAGCATTATCTCTTTGTTATGTACTACTTATCAACCACTAAAACTGAATTAAATCTGAGAATGGGAACCTCAGTGTTTTTCATACTAAGAATTAAATCTTAGTGAACCCGCAGACTAAATGAGCTCTTCCATTACATTATAACTGCACACACAACTTGGTTCTCAATTCAAATTATGCTTCTCATTTAATTCTTCCTCATGTAAGGGACACTAAGGGATAGCTAATTATATTTCTGATCGAGCTCCATTAATCTTCTCTTGCGCGTCGTGGTCCTTTCTACCTTGAACCAAAGCTCTCGACAATTGTGTTGACTCAAATTCTTAACTCACAACAGTCAACACGTTCATGTCCATAAGAACTTAACCCCTGGCCTACTCCTCCTGGTTCCCCATTTTTTGTATTTTCCATGAAGGCCCATGGTCACAATAACACTTGAAATTGTTGCAAGATCGAGACCTGGGCACATTTGTAAGCTATAACCCAAGTGATTTTTTGCTTCGTTAACTTATTTTTGTTGTTGGTCTCATTTTCAGCACGCAAAACTATGTTATAATTTAGCGCATAGTTCTCTAGCTTGGTAGTATCATTTGTGCCTCCTTTGTAAACTGATGGGCTCCTTTTAGTGGGCTTAACTGTACCGTGGAGTCTGCCTTGTCCTTTCACTAACCAATCAAATGCCCAACCAGGATGAACTATCTAACCAACGTGTACTGACACTTATTGCCCAACACATTCCCCTTGAACTTCCTTATTAACCTTCTAGGCTTTGCTTTATGGGTTGATTTTTCCAAAGGGGTTTGCCCACTTGCTTGTCATTGGTTGTTGACTACCTGGCTCGCAATTCCAACATGCCCTAGCTCCCACTACCCGACACTTCCACTTTCTACACTTAAAAACATCACTGGGCTCCAACCAGTGGGATGGCATCATGCTAACATCATCAGTGCCATATGGAGCCTCCTGAGTGGTGACAAGTGGCTCCCAGATTTGGCCCATTAGGTCCCCCAAAAATGTCGAATCTTCCTTCCACATGTCCCCCGTATAGCTATGTCATGCTAACATCATCTTCCACCATCATCTCCTAAGAGCCAATAAAATGTTGCCACCTACTTTCTTTGAGGAGAGAGAAAAGGGTCCACAAGACCTTTTTTTTTGGAGCAATTTCCTTTTTAATTCCCTCCTCTCCGCAACCTCAAAAATTATAAGGAAATCATTTAACAAGATGCTACGGGGTTCTCAACTTCTTGGATTCCGAGTTTCTGGGTCTTATGGGGTTCTGAGCTTCCCGCTTCCCTCACTCATAGTATTCCCAGAGTCCTTTTTTAAATATCCTTTTGAGCTTCCATCCTTACAGGGTTACGGGGTTCTAGGCTTTTCGGGGTTCTAGGCCTTCTGGGGTTCTGAGCTTCCCACTTCCTTAAATCATTGTATTCCTGTAACCCTTTTTTTAAATATTCTTATGGGATTTCATCCTTCTAGGGTTCCAGGGTGACTCTTCCATGTGGGACCCACTTGAGCCAATAAAAAATGCTTCCACTACTCTGCTATCATGCCACGTACGTCTCACCCTTCCATCCTGGCCTCCTCCTTTGTGCACTCAATAAATCTTCCTAGAAAACTCCACCAGGATTGCATGTTAAGTGGGTCCTCTACTGGCCAATGAGAACTGTCTCCACTACTTTGTTGTCCATGTCACGCCCGCTCGACTATCCATTAGCGGCCTTGCTAAAAGGACTTTCTAACTCTCTCTAACTACCAATCTTGGTCACTACTTTGACCCAAGGCCACTTTTAACGTTTCCATCTAACTTTGGGGAACCCCAACTTTGACTGGAAATAAGTTGTGATCCAAGAGGCCATTTGCAGACTTCAATATACCGTTATAAATCTCTTTCTGAGAAATATCCAACTGTGTAATCTCCAAGAGTATCTAAGCTGATCTCTTGAGGAAGGATCTCCTCCAAACCTTGGGACTCCTTAACCATCATAGTCATCACATTATGGCTTCTTCATTAATCCTGCTACTATGATGATTCTGTACAAGAGACTATAGAAACCATGGGACTCCCCTTGAGCTTGACACATCAACCACATCTGCTACCACTAAACATCCGGGCTAGTCTAGTTGACATTGTTGGAAATAATACTGAGAGGGGGGGTGAATCAGTATTATCAGGTCAATTATTTTTCATTTCACAATCAGATTTGTATACGCTACTTCAGTTAGTAAATACCGCGTATGTACGCAACTTTAGTTAAGGAGACAAGCGTATATCAGTAGAATTTAAATTATTCTTTTGATCATTAATCTGTGCATCAAACCATATAAACAGTAACCAGGAACAATGAAACAGAACAGGCAATCACACATAAGAACACAAGATATAAGGTGGAAACCCAATGTGGGTGAAAACCACCTGCTGCAATTCGTCTCTATCTCCTTTTAATTAGAAACTTCTTTTTACAATGTTTCTGTATTGGTGCAGTCTTATACTAGTATGCAGGCTACTACCTGCAGAAGGCTACAACCTTCTCTCATTCTCTAGCTTCTCCTGGAAGGGAGCTACAACCCCCTTAGCTCTTGTACTAGTTGAGGTACTAGTATGTAGGTGCTGACCTACAGAAGGCTACAACCTTCTCTTTTCTTCCAGGGACCATGTTTCATAAATTTTCAGACTGGATCCATGAATAATGTCAAGTATATCTACATCAACCAATCTCCTTTGCACCAAACAAACTGAATCAAATAATCACTTCTCTGAATGTTGTACCCATAAAATAGTAACAGTAACCAGACACCAATTCTGAACCCAGAACACTGCAGCAATAAACAAAAGTAGCTAAAACATATATTCAAGAGACGTATGCTACTTCAATGTGTACCACCTACGTGCATACGCTTTTGTATCAAAGCCAACCTGCGTATACGCTATTTTCATTCACAGAACTAGCGTGTATATGCACCTTTGCTTCGCTTAACCTGCGTACAGATCTATAAAAGATAATTCATCCTTTTCACTTATTCAGACATCCGTTATACCCAGATTATCAGATTTATAGATCAAGTCATGCACCAAAATAACAGATCAAAATCACACAAAGATACTACTATTCAAGCCTTAAGATCTTGACCCATCTATAGTACTTATCCATCTTCTTGCGCTCAGGTTCCTCCTCCTTGATTCAAATTCAGCTATGCACCATAAACCAATCACCAGTGTTCCAGATTTTTCTCTTCATCAGATATTCAATGCTTTAGTCAATACCTTTGCCAAATGATCTCCTCCTTTTTATAGACTTAGGACTTATTCAAACCATGGTCCAAAACCATAGAGAACCAATACTAGGGACCCAATACCTAGGTTCAATACTTCGGACGCAATACCAAGGTCCAAAACCATAGGTCCAAATACCATGGACCCAAAAATAATCTTTCCCACATGTACGCGCTTTTCTGTGCATGAAAGTGCGTGCATACGCATACGCGACTTTTGATCAGCAATCCCACGTGTATACGCGACATGGTTAAGAGGAACCTACGTATATGTATTTTTTCTTCCATTCTGAGAGCTTGTACTATGATCTGCCATCTGAGTGAGTTTCCATCAAGGACAACATCTGTGCCATAGTGCCAAACCTGTGTCATAATGCCGACAATCTCCCCTTTTGGACTTCCCTTGAGAACCCAAATCATTTAACTCCTCTCCCCTTGAGATCATATTCCTACAAACAGGGACTGCTACTTAACAAATACCCATTGCACCAAGAAATTGATACACATTGGATATTGTACCAGGAAAACTTCTAAGTTTCCTTTTCAAAAAGAGATGTCCAATCGCATAAAAGGTTGCTCCATATGAGGTCTGGCCACCAATTGATATAGTGATACCAATTGAAAGATAAAGGAAATTCAAAGCTTGTTCCCATAGTGTTTCATGAACACAAGACTGTTAGGTAAAATAAAATTCACAACAAAAATGAAATAAGGGTATTTCACACAAGATGCAATTTTTTCATTTCTTGTGCAATATTTCTTTCTAAGGCTAGCAATTGTTGCCTTCTACTACTTAATAAAGCAAGCCCCCCTGATCCAATGCTCTCTTATCTCCTTCAGTTGCTTCCTTGCATCTGCGTGGGGAAATATTTTGTGGACCTGTCTTGATTGTAGGCTTCCTTCCATTCCACACTTCTGCCACAACACGATGTATTTTCCACAACATAAACTATTGTTGTGTACTCCCCCTAAAACCATGTTGGATGCTCTCTCCTTTCTCTTGTTATGTTGATACATTGAAATAAACCAATTTATTACTTTAATCAACAAGGGACTCAAGCCTACCTTCAATAATAAGATGCACTTCTCTATCTATTCCTTCTAGCATCTTGCATCTAACTTATTTGGCTGCCCTTGAGCCATTCTCTTCCCTCACCGAAGAGAAACAAAGTTTTTTCTCCCCTTGAGTAGATTGTCTTATTTCTTCTTCCAAACCTTCTTTGGCCGAGTCCAAACAGAAGAATTACCCTCAAGCTTCTTCTTTGCCCATGTTTTAGCTTTCTCTCAGCTGCATGGGACAAGAGGGAACTTCTCCTACACCTCCTCTTTCTTCACCCAAATCTTCTTACATCCTTTCTCCCTTCTAGAGGGGTCCACCACAAGGGAGAGGATTATTCTTCCTGGTTTTATTTTTATTTTGTCCTCCTATTTTTAGCTAGCTCTTTTGACATAGAGAACTGAAGATAAACTCTTATTATTTTTCTCTATTATTTATTTTTATCTTCAAAACCTAATCTGCTACACTTGCATGCATATGCTGATAAGAATTATTTTAAATCTCATATTTGTAGCTTGCTCTCTTGTGCCAAAGATTTCCACAATTTTGGATTTTTCATAGTATAGGAATGGGGCAAAGAAGTTACTATCTTTGGCAAAATTCCTGTCAAAACTTCTGTTACTGCCAACATGCTTAATCCTTGCCACTTTATGCATTCTTGGGTTTCTACTATCGAACATATCTAGTTTTCTTGCATGCCATCTACAATGTACGAATTTATGTCCAAAATTATTGCAAGAAAAATAATAACCATGAAAAGGATTTTGATGAAAAAAGTGACCTTCTCTTTGAAGCTTTTGTCTTTAATGGGGAAAGGACTTTTGTTGGTTCTTTATGTGCCTTCCTTGGAATTTTTCATTGCTTCCTTCCACTCTTTCTTACATCCACTTAGCTCTCTTCTGCTTCTCTCCTCGTTGTTGTTGCTTACCATTATGTTTTTTTCTTTTCTTCTCTTATTTTTGATTTTGTCCAATAACCTCTTTTCCCTTATTGTTGTTGGAACCTCGAACTTCCCTTACCTAGATAGCTGACCCTTCAGCCTTTTCCTTCATGGATATTGTTTCTTCTTTGAAACCCAAACCAACCTGGATAGAGGGGATTTTTTCTTAGCAAGCATTTCATCCAAGGCCTTATTTCTCTCCTCAAGATTTTCATATTGAGACAAATCTTTACTAGACTTTTGTAAGTCATGTATCAATGAGACTACTTCACTATGTAGCCTCTCATAGCAAGCTTCCTTCTCACTCAATTGATTGGTTAACATCCCATTTAGTTTGCTAGCCTCTTCTTGTAAAGCATTAATATCAACTATTTTTTTCTCAACTTTTCATTCTCAAGCTCATAATCAAGAAACTACTGATTTTGCTTGAGATTAGCCTCTAATAAATCCTTGATCTCCTTTAGAGCAAAGATCAACTCATTTCTAAAGTATATTATTTCATCTAAAACCTTTTCTTCACTGCAAAGGTTCTCATTTAACCACCATAGAGATTTGAATCCATCAATTCGTCGATGGAATATTCCACAGGTCTAATGAGTATTCCACCTTCATCATTTCCAAGGGTACTCTTATTTTCTCCTATCGATGAACACACTTGGGATATCTCTTATTTCTTTGAGAATACCCTCATTAGATATTGCTACAAACGTAGATCACTCTTCACAACAACTAGATGTATGCCTATATTTATCTTCAAAAAAGGAATATGTACATCTACTGTCTAAAAGACCTATCTCTTTATAGTTATCACAAAACAAAAGCTTACCTTTAGAGAAACACGACCTCTCATCCAACTCTCTTTCTTCACCATCCTTGGAGTGAAGATCAACAGTTTGCTCATTGGAAGAAATATTTTCAATCTTTTGGGCATCTTTCCTTTGAGTTGCTTTCTTTTTCTTCTTCCTTTTCTTCTTATCACCAACAACTACATGATTTGGTTCACTACCTGAGAAGTAAGGTTATTCAATCTCCTTTGTTGCTACATATATCTCTCCTCGATGTGGACATTGTAATATATCCAATATTTCCTTAGCTATCTAATCAGATGCTAAAAAATTATGCTCAAAAATGAAAGTTGTTAGAATGGTTGGAACGTGAATGACCGCATAGTGCTCGTCATCCTAAATCGATGCAACTCATTTCGTGTGAAACAGACACTATATGCTCCTAGAAACGTGGTCTATTCACTTTGTTAAATAAGTAAAAAAAAATTGCAGGTTCTGACTGGGATGCTAACTGGGAATCCGTACAACCTAGGTGGCGAAAGGAATATTCTCAAAATATTTCTAGAATATACTCAGAATATTATATTTTGGTGGCATCGTTCTATTGGTCCATGTGTTGTTGTGTGGGCCAATCAGGAGGTGACACGTGGCTAAGTCAGAGGCTGCCATGTGTTCTCCTAATGGTCTAATAAAATTTTGGTATGAGTAGAGGCTGGGCTCGACCCCGTGACCTCCTACAGCATAGCGCCATGGCTTACTGTTGTGCCCGCAGGTGTTTCTTAACTATATGGGTAGCGGGTTTGGTTTTGTCATGTACTGACTGCCAAGTTGTGGGGGAGACTACTGATGACCCTCCCATGTGAATGTATTACAATAGACCACAACATTTTATGTTTCTTCCACGGTAACCGTCACCAAAACCACTGCATGTGACCACCATAACTGCCGGTAGATAGTTATATTATATGTGACCGCCAAGGACACTGCCAAACCCTAATTGCGTCATGTGACCGATAGGGTTGGAATTTGTAGTGATCATGTGGGGGTTATAGGAAATTTTAATAGTCCTACAATTTTTCCCACCGCATAGTGAAATTTTTTCCTATTTAGTGCTTTTTGGGGTGAAATTGTAGGATCATGCCAGAGTTTTTGCAATTTATGGAGCGAATAATGGAGAAAGTAGGAGAGGTCATAACTTCTTTAGTTTTCGATGAAGTTGGATGAAAAAAGAGGCTAGGTAGCATTTTTTTGACATTCTGGACTCATAATAGAGAGGCCTAAGCCATTGGAAGCATAATAGAGAGGCCTAAGCCATTGGAAGCTAGACCAAGGAGACGTAGCCCAAGAGGGGTGAACTCCATTATCATGTTCCTGTTGTAATATGTTTTTGATGATGTTATGTACATGTTTATGCTACTATTCAGTCTCTTGTATATGTTCAATTTCTCATAAAATTAACATAAAAACTCATTTTTCACTTGTAATAATTCATGAATCCTTAAGCACAATGAAAGCATTTTGTTTCTAATCTGAGGAGGATCTTAGCACAACAATCTAATATTCTAAATCAGATCATTTTGGTATCAGTGCAGTAGGCTTTATTTGTGAAAGAAGGATTTAATTGCTTGCAAGTTTATGTCATGCTTACAAGGTTAAAACTCAAAAGCGGAGAAGGGAAGCTGGTTGGAAGCCCTGAAGTTGGTCAAGGGGTAGGCGAGCAAGGTTTTCACAATCTCCAAGACCAGTTTAGCCTAAAGTTGCGATTGAGACTCCATATATCATGTCTCATGAAGGAGAACCTACAAACATGAGAGAAGATGAGAAGACCTTTAGAAAGGCTTTCTTTGATATGACAGAGATGGTGAAGGTTCTTTATGAAGAGAGGAATACTAGGTTGCAAGGGGAAAGTTCCAAACCTCCCAAAGAAGAAGGTTCTTTAGGGGGAGGTAATGGAAAGGGAGACAAACCTCTACCCTCTCCACCATCTTCTTCATCTTCATCTTCACAAGCACCTTCACCCTCTTCTACTGACACAACCCTTACTCATAGTCATCATCATACTTCAAAAGGAACTGGTAAATCACCATTTTAAAACTTGATGTTAAATTTGAGCTACCCATGTATAATGGTGAATTGAATGCAGAGAATCTTGATAATTGGATTCGTCAGTTGGAGGTCTATTGCTGGATTCAAAACCTTCAAGAGGATGACATAAAGATTCAGTTAGATTCCTTGAGAATGGAGGGTGCAACACTAGTATGGTGGGAATCAAAGACCCACGAGGAGATTAAAAAATATGGTAACATCTCAATTTCTTGGATTGATTTCATTATTGCAATCAAAAGAAAATTATACCCTCTAGCTTATATTTAGAAAACCACCATGAATTGGCAGAACTTTAGACAACTTAAAGGTCAAAATGTGCAAGATTACACCCAAGAATTTAGAAAAAGGTCTTTAATGTAGGTGTAGATTTGCAATCATAGGACACATTTTTGAAGTACATAGGGGGTTTGCACAGTTACCTTAGTAATACTATCTTAGTGTTTAATCCCAATAATCTAGATGATGTGTGTGTGCAAGCCACTCATATTGATGCAAGAGGGGAAAACACCCTAGAAGAAGGTAGTAAAAAGCCATTTAAGGGTAAAGAGAAAGAAAAGGGTTTCAAGGGAAAGAAAAATGCATCCATTAAAAAGGAAGGAAATAAAACAATATGTAAACATTGTTCTAGAGAGGGTCATGATGAAGCTCATTTTTGGAAGCTTCATCTCGAAATGAAACCAAAGAAATTCAACAACAAAAGAAAGGAAAATACAATTGTCGTCATTCATGAGGATTTGGGATCCGATTCAGGTGATGAAACTAAAATTATAGCCATGGGTATTAAAGGAAAATAATCCATTGCTAGCACTAGTATATGAAATTGTCACACTTGTACTCCAAATGAAGAAACAAGGATTGAATTATTTCACATGAGGGTAATCTCAAAACATACAAAAATCGACACACTTTTTGATAGTGGGTCTCAAGCCAACTTGATATCTGGTGACCTAGTCAAACAAATTAATCTTGAAACCATTTTACATCCCAAGCCATATCCATTGGGTTGGATATGCAAGGACACAAACTTACAGGTTACAAGAAAATGTATCCTTCGGTTTGCAATCACAACAAACTTCATTGATGAAGTTGAATTAGATGTTGTACCGCTTGATATATCAGGCACTGTTTTTGGTAGTCCTCACCTTTATAATAGAAAATAAATATTCTATAATCATGAAAGCAAGTACCACTTGTTCAAGGATGGTGTGGAGTATATCGTGAGAGCTCATTGTAAGAAACTAAATCTTTCATTAGTTAGTGTAGGGCAAATGAAAAGACGAGTGAATTCAAGTAAGAATTTAGTGCTTCTTATGATCAAAACCAATGTTGATATTGATTATGAAGCATTTGATGGTTGTAATTCAAACTTGAAAACTGATTTGGTTTATGTAGTTAACCATGATGATGAGGTGTTTCAAAAAGTAAAAGGATTTCTTTCCAAGAGGAGAATCCAACATGAAATACCATTGTAGCAAAAGTTTCTTCTTCCTACATTAACATGCACAGGATGTTAAGAAGGGAAAGTGCAGAAATAACAAAACAAATACAAGGATTTTTGAACAAAAGGATCATCTGACCTTATCCTTTACCATTTGGTGCACCTCTTGTTTTGGTGCCCAAGAAGAATGGTAAGCATTTTATTGAATGGGATTCAAGAAGTGGTTTTCATCAAAGTAGAGTTGTTGAAGGAGATATATGGAAGATGACATTCAAAACCAAACAATGTTTGTTTGAATGGCTTGTTATACTTTTTGGTATTTGCCATTATCCTACTACTTTCATGCATATGAAGAAATATGTGTTGAAGCCATTTCTAGACATGATAGTCTACTTAGATGATATTTTCATTTTCAGAAAATTTCATTATGAACATGTCACGTGTGAGAAAAAAAACTTGATGTCATATGTTAAGAACATTTGTTTTTGAAGATGTCAAAGTATATGTTGAATAAAACTTATTTGATGTACTTGGGCCATGATATTGGAGAAGGTGAGCTGAAGTTAGACCTCTCCAAGATTGATGCCATTATGGATTGGTCAATGCTCAAGATATTCATTTGGATAAGAGGTTTTTTGCGAGAAGCCCAATGTTGGAGGAAAGATTTTGTTAATTTTTCTTTTATTGTAGCTCATTTTCATTCTTTGGCAGTTGGGCAAAAGGTCTTCCAATGGGGAGGCAAACGACAAGAGGCATTTTATGTTTTAAAACAAAATATCAGTTCAACCTTTATACTTTCTCTTTTATACTTGAAAAACTCATTTAAGTTTTAGGTTGATGTATGTGACTATGCCATGGGCGCAGTCCTTATGCAACATGGTAAGCCCATTTCATTTCATTCAAAATTTTTCAATGGTGTAGTGTTTAAGTTTCAGCGTCAAAGACACTTTCATTGGATGGGTTTTCTTATACTCTTCCACTTGGTCGAAAGGTATAAGAAAGGTATAAGTGACAAGTTTCTTGATGTACTTTCTAGGCCTATAGTTTGTATAATTACTTCCTCAAGCATTATTTTGTTTTACATGAAAGTTATGTTCAGAAAAATACATACTTTTAAGATGTATATTCAGGCTTGATTCAAAGGAATCAAGTTGAGGAATTTGTTTACCATTTGTATCATAATGTGTTGTATCAACTTGGTAAGAAGGATGTTTCTACTGATAGTAACATGGAAAAAGCCAAAGAGTTCATTGAACGACTCTAAATGGTACATCAAACAATGCAAGATCATCTTGAAAAGGGCAAAGGAAAGTACAAACCAGGGCACGACAAGCATTGTGTAGATCACAAGTTCCAAGTCAGTGATAAATGGATCGAGATTGGAAAGTTGAGAGAACTGTACCCTCCCCTGCTAGACAAATGAAGGTGATATTTTAGGGTCCAAAAGGCTTCCAGTGGGGAGGAGTGATTAGGTGCTCAAAATTATGCTCAAAAATCAAATTTGTCAGAATGGTGTGGAACTTGAACAACAACATAGTTCTCGTCATCTTGAATCTGACACAACTCGTTTCTCATGAAATAGACATTTTATGCTCCTAGAAACACAATATGTTCACTTTGTCAAACATGTAAAATTTTTTGCAAGAGCTGACTAAGAATTTGTACAACCTAGGTAGAAAAAGGAATATTCTTCAAATATTTCTTAGAATATTCCATTTTGCTGGCATTGTCTTATTAGTCCATATGTTGTTGTGCTAGCAAATCATGAGGTGAGACGTGGCTAAGCTAGAGGCTGCCACGTGTCCTCCTAAGGGTCTAATCAAATTTTGGCATGTTAGACAGGGTGGAGGCAATACAATATGCAAATCATGTCAGTTTGGGAAGCAAACTAGAACTAATTTTCCTGAGAAGGAAGGATCAGCTAGTAGACCACTTGAACTTGTCCATACTGATGTATGTGGTCCAACTAGGAAGAGGTCACCTCGAGGAGAAGAATACTTCATATTATTCATTGAAGACTTTTCTAGGATGTGTTGGATAGGACTTCTGAAGCATAAAGATGAATCTTTCGAAAAGTTCAAAGCATTCAAAGCCTTGGTTGAAAATGAATCAGATTGCAGAATCAAATGCCTCGGGTCTGATCGAGGAGGGGAATTTACCTGACATCAGAATTCTAGACAATACAATATGCAAATCATGTCAGTTTGGGAAGCAAACTAGAACTAATTTCCCTGAGAAGGAAGGATAAGCTAGTAGACCACTTGAACTTGTCCATACTGATGTATGTGGTCCAACTAGGAAGAGGTCACCTCGAGGAGAAGAATACTTCATATTATTCATTGACGAATTTTCTAGGATGTGTTGGATAGGACTTCTGAAGCATAAAGATGAAGCTTTTGAAAAGTTCAAAGCATTCAAAGCCTTGGTTGAAAATGAATCAGATTGCAGAATCAAATGCCTCATGTCTGATCGAGGAGGGGAATTTACCTCGGATGAATTTTTCAATTTTTGTGAAGAACATGGAATAAGAAGGGAATTCTCTATTGCAATGACTCCTTAGCAAAATAGAGTAGTGGAAAGGATGAACAGAACGGTTCAACAAATGTCTCGTGCTATGCTTGATGAGTCTGGAACTCTCGCAACCTTCTGGGGTGAAGCTGCATTTGATGCAGTTACTATTCTCAACAAGACAAACGTCCGGGTGAATAGCACTCAAACTCCTCATGAACTTTGGTATGGTAAGACTCCCACGGTTAAATACTTCAAAATATATGGAAGCAAATGTTACATCAAAAGGACTGATGAAAACCTTGGCAAGTTTGAACCTAGAGTAGATGAAGGCATTCTCCTTGGTTACTCTCCCCACAGCAAAGGATATAAGTGTTACAATAAAAGACTTGGAAAAATTGTTGAAAGTATTGATGTAGTGATTGATGAAGAAGGAAACATTCCTAGGCAGGTGAAATTCGAAGTTTTTTAAGATGATGAGGACTACCCTTCAACATCAAATCAAACTTATAATGAAGAAGAAACCCATGAGGCACTAGAAGAACAGATAAGGATAGAAGAAAATAATCCATCCAGGTACGTTCAGAAGAATCATCTAGAAACTCAAATTTTGGGGCAGAAAGAGGTGGGTGTACAAACAAGAAGAACTATTTCAGAAGCTTCAAGCTATCTAGCATTGCTCTCCTCCACTGAACCACAAAATGTAAGAGAAGCATGCAAAGATGAATGCTGGGTCAAGGCCATGAATGAAGAACTTGAGCAGATTGAAAAGAATAACACTTGGGAGTTGGTTACTAGACCAAACGATAAGAATGTCATAGGGACAAAATGGATATTCAAAAATAAGCTGAATGAAAATGGAGATGTTATTAGAAACAAGGCCAGACTTGTTTGTAAAGGGTATGCTCAACAAGAAGGTATAGACTTTGAAGAAACTTTTGCACCGGTTGCTAGACTTGAAGCCATAAGAATGTTCCTTGCTCTTTCTAGCTTTCAGAAGTTCAAAGTTTTTCAAATGGATGTGAAATCTGCCTTTTTAAATGGCGACTTGGAAGAAGAAGTGTATATTGAGCAACCAGATGGATTCATCCTTGGAAATGATCCAAAACTTGTATGCAGACTTAAGAAGGAACTTTATGGTCTTAAACAGGCTCCAAGGGCTTGGTATTATTGTTTGGACAGATACCTCCATCAACAAGGTTTTTCAAAAGGATCAACAGATAGAAATCTATATGTAAAAATTGATAATGATAAATTGCTAATACTTGTTGTGTATGTTGATGATATCATCTTTGGTAGAAATGAAGAAGCCATAAGTCAAAATTTTTCTTTGCTAATGCAGAAAGAATTTGAAATGTCCTTGCTTGGTGAGCTGACATATTTTCTTGGTTTACAAGTCCAACAAAATAAAGATGGTAACTTTTTGTCACAAACCAAGTACCTCAAGGAGATCTTGAAGAAATATGGCATGGAAGATTCAAAACTAGTATGTACCCCTATGGTAACAAGATGCAGCCTCAGCGCCAATGATGATTCAGTAGCAGTACATCAACCAACCTATAGATCCATGATTGGTAGTCTACTCTATCTGACAGGTACCCGACCAGACATCATGCATGCAGTGGGAATAGTTGGAAGATTTCAGGAAAATCCGAAAGAAGCACACCTTCAGGCAGTTAAAAGAATTTTCAAATATCTTCAAGGGACACAAAACTATGGCTTATGGTATCCTAGAGATATAGATCTCACACTTCATTCATATACAGATGCAGATTGGGTAGGAAGCGTGGATGACAGAAAAAGCACTAGTGGTGGTGCATTCTTTATGGGTTCCAGGTTAGTCTCTTGGTTCAGCAAGAAGCAAAGTTCAATTGATTTATCTACAGCTGAAGCGGAATATGTGGTTGCTGCATCTTGCTGCACACAACTCCTTTGGATGATGCAAATTCTGCAAGATTTTCAAATCACTTGTACTCCACCTATCTCTATTTTATGTGATAATACAAGTGCAATCAGCATTTCAAAAAATCCAGTCATGCATTCAAAGACCAAGCACATACTTATCAAATATCATTTTCTCCGAGAACAAGTGCTTGAAAAAAAGGTCAAATTGGAGTATGTTCCCTCCAAGGAACAGGTTGCTAATATACTCACCAAACCACTGCCCAGGGAGACATTTGAATACCTCAGACAGAAGCTGGGGTAGTTGATGCATCATCTTGCTGTTGAAACTTGTCTGTTTCAGAGAAAAGTGGTTGTACACGAGTTTAATGAGGAGAATCCACGTACATACGCTGGTTTATGTGGATACAGTCGTGTATATGTTGGTTTGAAGACAAACAGTGGGCCAGGCTCAGGATAAAAGGAGTCTGATTTGGGTCTGACAGAGACCATCTGGCACAGGTTCAGGGGGAGCATATATATTCTTCTAATAATGCATTGTTGGTATTATCCTGGAAGATCTTGGTTCAAGATCACATTGTTTCAGGAGGAACAGGTGCAGAAGAAGAACATGGTTGTTGGTCTGAATGATGATTGACAGATGCTGCTGATGATAGTTGTTGATAACTATCATAGTCTGGTTGTAGATATTTCATCTCTATATGACATGTATTTCTTTTCTTATCAAGGTCATGTAACGACCTACGTTGGTTTCCCCACTATGCCTAAGATGGATAATGTAATGTTTTTGTTTTATCTTGTGTAAACTTTTGGTGTATCCCCACTTGGTTGGGTGAATGAGTCAATCCCCACTTGGTTGGGAGATGGATGTATGTATGAGTCTTTGGTGAGAGGAAGGTCATTTATGATGTATAAAGTTATGTATCTTCTTGTAGAACATCTTCTTGTAGACCTTGCATACAATCAGGGGGAGCATAACCCTTTGCCCTTGATGTCAAAGGGGGAGAATGACTTTGAGTGACTTGGGGTTGCCATCAAGTCCAAAGGGGGAGATTGTTGGCATTATGACACAGGTTTGGCACTATGACATAGGTGTTGTCCTTGATGGAAACTCACTTAGATGGCAGATCACTGTTCAGGCTCTCAGAATGAAAGAAAAAGACATATACACAGGTTTCCTTTGACGAAGTCGCGTATACATGCGGGATTGCCAATCAAAAGTCGCGTATGTGTATGCGCGCACTTTCATGCATGAAAAAGCGCGTACGTGTGGGAAAACTTATTTTTGGTCCATGGTATTTAGTCCTTGGTATTTTGACCTATGGTTTTGGACCATAGTATCTCGTCTGAAGTGTTGAACCCAGGTATTTGGTCCAAGGTATTGATTCGTTATGGTTTTGGACCATGGTATTGTGTAAGGCCTAAGACTATAAAAGGGGAAGGAGATCATTAGGCATGGACATTGACTTAACTATTGAATATCTGATGAAGAGCTAAATTTGAAATACTGGTCATTGGGTTATGGTGAATAGCTGGATCTGAATCTAGGAGGAACTTGAGCGCAAGAAGAAGGATAAGTACTATTGATGGGTCAAGATCTTAAGGCTTGAATAGTAGTATCTTTGTGTGATTTTGATCTATTATTTTGGCGCATGACTTGATCTATAAATTTGATAATCTGGGTATAACTAATGTCTGAATAAGTAAAAAGGATGAATTATCTTTTATAGATCTATACGCAGGTTTAGCAAAACAAAGGCACATATACACGCTTGTTCTATAATTCAAAATAGCGTATACGAAGGTTGGCCTTAATTCAGAAGCGTATGCACGTAGGTTGTACACATTGAAGTAGCATACGTCTCTTGTTTTAGCTACTTTATTTATTGCTGCAGTGGTCTGGGTTCATAATTGGTGTCTGGTTAATATTACTGTTTTCTGGGTATAACATTTAGAGAAGTGACTATTTGATTCATTTTTGTTTAGTGCAAAGGAGATTGGTTGATACAGATATACTTGATGTTTGATTGATGTTATTCATGGATCCAGTCTGAAAATTTATGAAACGTGGTCCCTGGAAGAAAAGAAAAGGTTGCAGCCTTCTGTAGGTCAGCACCTACGTACTAGTACCTCAGCCAGTACAAGAGCTAAGGGGGTTGTAGCTCCCTTCTAGGAGAATATGGAAAATGAGAGAAGGTTGTAGCCTTCTGCAGGTAGCAGCCTGTGTACTGGTATAAGACTACACCAGTACAAAATCATTGTAAAAAGAAGTTTCTAATTAAAAGAAAATAGAGACGAATTGTAGCAGGTGGTTTTCACCCACATTAGGTTTCCACCTTATATCTTTGTGTCCATGTGTGTGATGATCTGTTCTGTTTTACTGCTCCTGTTTACTGTTCTTATGATTAATGAAGTTTTGATGCACTGATTAAAGATCAACAATTAATGAATCTTAAGTTTTCTGATATACACTGGTTTCTTTAGACATAGTAGCGTATATACGTCGTTTCACATAGCTGAAGTAGCGTATACAAATCTAATTGTGAAATGAAAAATAATTGATTTAATAATATTGATTCAACCCCCCCCCCCCTAGTATTATTTCCAACAACAATATCAAAGATGATGATATCGAATATCAATATGCTTGGACCTATCATGAAAAATTGGATTTTCAAAGAGTTTGATACAACTCTGATTATCATAGTAAATCACTATCAGATCCATCTGCTGACCAAACAGATCGACCATAATCTTCCTCATCTAGATGGCCTCACCTGTTGCCTGACTTTTAGCCATGTACTTTATGCCTTTGTTGAACTGAGTGCAACCAATCTTTGTTTCCTATTGTACCAAGGAATTGTCGTTGATCTAATACTGAAAATCCCTCCTGATGTGGTTTTTTGGTCGAATGGACTTCCCACCCAATCTGCATTTGTGAAGCCTTGAATCTTCACTCCCTCTATCCATCTGTATCATAATATGTACTGAGTAGTTCCCATAAGATATCTCAATACATGCTTTTCATCCTTCCAATACAACTTGTTAGGCCTAACCATCGCTTGACTAAGCTGGCTAATTTCATAGAGTAAATCTGGTCATGTTTTCACCAAGTAATTAGTGAACCCACAAGCTATGTATAAACAATAGCTTCCACTACCTCTCCTGAGGTAGCATCCTCCTTCCTCCAGTTACCAACTAGAGGAGTGTCCATAGGCTTGCAACTCTCCATGCAAAATCTCCTGAGTATATGATTGGTATACTTACCTTGAGACACAAATCACTACCCATCACCTTGCTATACTTCCATACCCAAAACGTAATGCATGAGCCCCAAGTGCTTCATCTCAAACTCTCTTGCAAGTTCCTCCTTGCAAGATATGATCTGCAATCATCACGTGTTAGTATGAGATCATCAACATAAAGTACAATGATAAAAAAATTACCTTCCACCACCATGTGGTATAGGTTTGCATCCACTTCACTCTTCATGAAGCCCAACCCGATGAAGTAACTACCTATCTTGGTGGACCAAGCATGAGGTGCTTGCTTCAACCCATACAAGTCTCTTGATCTGACACACATGCGACTCATGGTCAAAGGTTTTAAAACCTTAAGGTTGATCTATGTACATCTCTTCCTCAATCGTGCCATTAAGGAAAGATGTCTTCACATCCATCTAATGTATCTTCCAACCCATCTGCGTTGATAGTACTAATATAGATATAATCGACGAGTAACTTGCAACAGGTCTCATCATAGTCAATCCCCTCTACCTGTGAAAAGCCACGACCACAAATCTAGTCTTGTACTTCTCCACACTACCATCTACAACTTTCTTTACCTTGTAAACTCAATGGGAGCTCACCACACACTTATCGTCCGGTATTGGGACCACATCCCAACCACTGTTACAAACTATGGAGTTATACTCCTCCACCATGGAATTAACCCAAATTGGCTATTGCATTGCCTCCTCAAAGAACAATATAAACTTTTAAACGGGAACTATAAACTCAAAACAAGAATTCTAGCTAAAAAACCCCAAAAAATCATGAAAAACAATGCTAAAAACAAAAATTGTGTATACTGGAATGATGTTTTTTTTTTAGGGTCAATTTTCAACATTTAAAAACAATGGTAGTAAAACCAATTTTTTTTGTGCAAAAAACAACTATTTTTGAGGAAAAAAACACACTAATGTTTTTGGTAGAATAACATTTTTCTTTCTAGGTATAATTTCAACATTTTTTAGTAATGATGATAAAGATAAAATAATGGGATTTGAAACAAATGAAAATTCTATCAGTTTTCATCCATTTTGTTAAACATATAATAACATGACACTAAATATCACTAAAATTCTAATTGTTTTCAACCATAACATTAAAGATACAAAAAAAATTGGAAAATTTTCAACCACAAAATTAAAAAACCATGACATTATGAAAAAATTACATGACTAAATTAATTAAAATGTCATTACTTATAGATTGAATGAAACATACATTATATCTCTAAGTTATTGTTTCATTGTAGATATTCTAAACAATAAAAATCATCATAATTAAAACATATAATCCAACAAACATAAAAATGACTCATAACTTCATTTAACACCATATGGAAATTAAAATTTTTATTTCAAGATACGATGCAAACATCAATTATATAAATTGTCTTAGACAATTATTCAAAATCATTCATATTTTCTTTCACACCTTCAGAATTCACATCTTCAGATGAATGACTGGATGCAGATGAAGATGTTCAATATTCTTCTCTTTCATCAACTAGTGCCCTATCTGAGTCCGCATGCATGCTCACCATTTCAGGTTTCAAAATTCTTTTGATCTACAATTGGTTTCAGCAGACTCCAATCTCAAGATTGTTCCTTCTGGTAACAACCTCTTCAGAATATCTATCGTCTTCAAGTGAAGAGTTCCTCTCGTTAAATTGAAGCCATAAATAAGTATGTCAACATCCTCCAATTTTAAGAGGTCTGTGTGGCGACGATTTATATTTGTATCCTTTCTTTTTCTCTTTCCGCCATTTCTTTTATCAACTACCATCTCTAGCTTATACACACCATTGAATGGGTGTGTATTTGTGGCATACCAATGTAGTTCAACACCTGCAACATCTTCATTTTCTGTAATGACATTTTAACCCGAGCAACCCAGAATGGATAGCCATTGGGATATCCATCTGATAGCACTACGATCATGCAACCCTCCTTAATATCCTATATTGAACCCTTGTAAAGGGTTTCCATGGCTTCACGTTGTGCATGAGATCTTTTGGAGCCAATATACATTCCTCTTTCCTCTTCCTGTGAAGAATTATAGTACCTTGAGATTGTTGTTGTTCAACAATGTTTCTTTGCTCATGTTCATTTGGCACATTTTTTGGCCAAATAAATGGATTTTTTTAAAGGTATATCTTCATTTGTTGTTCTTGAAATAATATCACTTTTATTATTGACAAACGACTCCCACCAAACTGAATCAACAATATCAAAATACTCATGTGTATATCTAATACATTTTTTAATTTCTTCTAGGAAATCAAAATAATGTATATCTCTATTCTGTCTGTGTGCATTATGAACTTCAGCAACTAATTGTAATAACAATATTTTTGATGCAAATATTGGATGATCTAGAATGAACTTCAAAAATGCCAAACCTAATGACAATGCCCATTATGCAGTAGTTGAATACTTCTTGCTTCATATTAGTGTTTTCCCATCAATTTTTTTGATACGAAATTGATGTTGGAAGCTAATTCCATTTATTTGTTCAATGAATTTCCCCTCACCATGCAATCCCAGAATAAACCTTCGCATGTCAAGAGTTTCATCCAACACATCAAAAGTAGGCTTTGGCATGTATGATTTCTTAATACATTCAATTAATGATGGCAAGATCCCAACTTCCTTCCTCCTCAATGTGACTGAAAAATGATTGAACATCTGATCAATATGATCATGAGTGTGCCCAACAAGAAGGAAACCAAAATTTACCTAATGAAAAATTATCAATTCAACAAGCATGTTTAGATATCCAAAAACAATATGATTTTTGTTTTCACGACAAGTGTTGTCCAATTGTAGATACAAAACTTTAGGAACATTACCAAAACATTTAGAAAGCACATAAGGAATTATGGTTATTATCAGATTTGCATCATTATGAATATTTGGAGCTATGAAGTATACTCTTGGCAACATTTTCCCATTGAAGACCATACAACCGACCAAGTGATATTGAATAAAATTTACCCCTTGTAAATTTTTGGGTGTGCGAACAAAATGTGGTAGAAGTGTTTTCTTCTGGTCCATACCATCAATTATCAAACCCAAATATTTATTTGGATTATCATAACACTTATTTCGATTCTTGTACAACTTTTTCCTTTCACTGATTTGTTGTCCGCGATGCTATTAAAGTGCTTTGACAATGGAATCTACACAACATAAAACAAAGTCATTAAGAAATACATTTTCATAGTTGATGAATATAAAATTTTAAAAGTTAAATTTATGAATACTTACCTCTTTCTGGCCCTTCACATTTATCCCTTTTTTATTTAAGAGAAGCACATGTACTGCAAATCCCTATCCTTATCTTCTTAGGAATAAATACATTGTTGAATTCTTTCTTCCATATCTTCACAAAATATTGATATGTAAGAAATTGACTGTGTCCCTCAGCACCTTCTTCATATTCTTTGTATAAGTTGTAGACTTATCGTCTTGAGAAATTATCTGAAATATGTATTGTCTCTTTATTTGGCATACACTCTCCATGCTTTGAAAATAAATCTTTCATACATGGCATTGCAGTATTTGAGAATGGCCCAAACTGTCGTTTATGATGTACTTTTGAATAAAATGTGGGATCCCTTTCCAAATTTTCTTGGATTCTTGATAATGAAAATTACCCATTGAATGAAACATTTTGAAAGCCTTTCTACATATAAATAAAGACCCAATTTGATAATCATAACTTGACAATGTAGATTTCATGCACCCCACTAAATATGAATTTTGAATGATTTTATTCCTTGACAAATATCTCTCCCTTTTCTCTAATGAAAACTTGAAATCCATATGTTTCAAGCAATATCTTTGATAACATTCACTTGAAATGAGAGCGCTGATAGAACTTCTTCTCGTCAGATATTTTGCTCTACCCCTTGTATAACTAGAACATATTGGATTGATATGAAAAGGTCTGCTTCTACTCCTCGATACAATATTTCCTGGCAACATATCCATCATTGGATCATCATTTGTATAAGAATTTTCATCATTATTATGAGAAATGTTATCCTCACTATGATCATATGTGCTTTTGAAAGACTAACTTGGAGGATATTCTTCACCTTTCCCTTCTTCAGTGCTACTCTCATAGTCCTTAGAATTAGGACTAAGTGGAAAATTTGACTCGATGTTTATTTGATATTCTTCGTCATGTGCATTGTCAGTGCTGCTTTCATAGTCCATAGGATTAGGACTACATCGAAAATGTGACTCTTTACTTACTGAAAACTTTTCATCCTTCTCTTCATCACTGTTGCTCTCATAGTCCTTAGGATTATGACTAAGTGCTTCATCCTGTCCTTTGTCACTACTACTCTCATAGTCCTTAGGATTAGGACTAGATGGAAAATGTAACTCAATATATTGGAAATTCTTCATTCTAGCCTTCATCACTACTGCTCTCATAGTCCATGGGATTAGGACTAAGTGGAAACCGTGACTCTTTATTTATTTGAAAATCTTCATCATGCTCTTCATCACTACTACTCTCATAGTCCATAGGATTAGGACTAAGTGGACACTGTGACACTCTATTCATTTGGAATGATTTATCATGTTCTTCATCACTACTGCTCTCATAGTCCATAGGATTAGGACTAAGTTGACACCGTGAAACTCTATTCATTTGAATTCTTCATCATGTTCTTCATCATTGCTTCTCTCATAGTCCATAGGATTAGGACTAAGTGGACATTGTAACAATCTATTCATTTGAAATTATTCATCATGCTCTTCATCACTGCTGCTCTCATATTCCATATGATTAGGAATAAGTGGACACCATGACACTCTATTCATTTGAAATTCTTCATCATGCTTTTCATCATTATTGCTCTCATAGTCCATAGGATTAGGACTAAGTGGAAACCACGAATCTCTATTTATTTGAAAATATTTATCATGCTCTTCATCACTACTGCTCTCATAGTCCATATGATTAGGACTAAGTGGAAACCATTTGTTGAGCCTTGAATATACCCATTTTTCCATCATACGAAACCACCATTTATAACCTAAATTCAGACACTAGTATACTCATTTCACGTCATAATTCCATCATTTATCTCCAAATGATATCCTATGCCTCGTGGTTGATTATCATTAGTTTTATTATATTTTCTATGATTAAAGATGATTATGCCATGATTTACTAATGACAGTTTCACTAAGCTCATCTTTTCATAGGGTTTCATCGTCGAGTCTCTTTACAAGCCAATATAGTACGAAAATGACCAATTTGGGGCTTTGACACTTTCGACATGCTTCCAGAGAAACCGAGAGAGGTTATTATCAAAAATAATGTTTTAATACCTTTCCATAACCTGGATTGCACCTAGGTCACTCATGTGGGTCTCTAGAAGGAAATTCACAAATTTGCCCAAATCTACAATAAGTTTCAAACTGCCAACTTCTGCCTCGATTTCTGTGCAGGTGAAGGAAAATGAAGAAAATATGGCACATGGGTTTTGGTCCCAGTATAGAACATTGACTAAGCCACAAACGGATTTATAAAATTCATCACGGTTTGGGAGATACGAAGAGGTCTTTGAGGCAGATCTGTATAAAAATCAAGTAAAACTCAAATTTGTAAATTATCCAAACAACCAACTCTGGGCATGCTTTTTGAGGAGATGGAGTTGAATTAGAAGATTTCAAGACATGGGATTTGTCAAAAATATGGCCAATTATGTTCCATATGAACAATTTACCAAAATACATTATGGTTGAGGAGATCAATCCAACTCTTCATCACTAATTTGTGTAAAATCACAACAAACCCAAATTTTTGGCATCTCTTCGAAAATTGAAAATTCATTTGGGAATTCAGTTTAAATGGCTTTTGTGTATATATCAGAACTCAGGGAAGGAGTAAGGGAGTAATGATACTATTTTAATTGTTGTAAGGCTCCAGAACTATTGATTAAGAACTTATGTTATTCCAGACTTTGTATTCCATCATTTTGATTTAATACAAGTTCCAACACTCATTCCACTGTGAGTTATTTATGATTTCATTTTAGATTTCCATTTCACTACAGTAAACTAGCTTACTCTAGGCATGGGAGGGCCCACCACTCTTGGAATTGAGCCCAATAGCTAGTATATATTAGGAATTGTGTGATTTTACAGAGTGAGTCTTCATTGATTTAAGATTGCAGAGTGTTTGAATGTTGTTGTGTGATCCTGTGATTATGTTTTGGTTTGATTTATAAATGTTTAGAAATCGTTTACATTGAATAATTGATCGATTAAAAGACTATTTTTATGAGACTGTGGAGTTACGATTTGTTATTATATAAGGTCTGCATATACATATCTATCTTAGAGTCATACTCTGCATTTTTATAAACAAGAGAGCAAGAATACATTAAGAGCCACAGTTGAAGTATTAGTGATAGGGAATGAACATGGAATTAAACAATTTCTGAACGCATATATATTTTGTCCTGTAGCTTAGATTTGGGTGAGGTGCTTTCTCATTTATGCTTGAATAGTTGTTTCATGATTACATTGTGTAGTAACTGTAAGTTAGAATGAATTCGTTTTTTACAATGATAGCATTTTGAATAGGAATAGTTAGCATAGGTGTTGTTCTTTGATTTTGTTCTTGCAATTCGAATTGGTCAAAGTAATTTCATTATTTGCAGTTTGATTTGATTTGGGTAACTTCGAGGGTTATTGTCATAGAATAGAGTAGTTGATTTTGTTTCAGAATGGTTATTGCAATAGTTTTAAATCAGAATAAGATTTGATCATTAAGTCTTTTAATTTGAGTGTGTTAATTTAGGGAACATAGAAATATTTATTTGAAACTATCATTTTGAAGCTTTGAAGGTGTGAACTAGATAGGATTAAGAGATAAGTTTCAATGCTTATTTATTTGTGTGATCTCGGGAATTAGATTAGTTACAATTTTGTTTGAATTGTGGTTATTTTTTGCATTAGAATAGGGTTTATTTCAACTGCAAGTGTGATTACTTTTCCGCATTAGATTAAGCATGTTTATTTTCTGGCATTAGATTATGGTTACTTCATTGCATGTGTGGTTACTTTTCTATACTAGATTAAGTTTCATTCCATTGCAAGATTGGTTACTTTTGATAGTAGAGTTCCATTTCCTTACATGTCATTTGTTTCGATTGCTTTGAGTTTTATAATTCGATTGCTTGAGTTAGCGTTAGTTTAGAAGCCTTTTCATTCTGCACTTAATTTTGAAAAAGGAATTTGATAATAAGTTAGGTTAGATTCTCTATCTTGCGTTACCTATGCTTGTGTCTCTAATTCTTACGACGCCAAATTGATATTTTAATGTTGGAAACTATAACACATATAACTTCCCCAACATTTTTGGCACCGTTGCTGGGGAGGTTCTAAAGGGATCAGAGCATAGTTTCTTTCACAAGTTTTTGTGTGATCTTAGTTGCAGGGCACTTAGAGGGCAGAGATGACGGTGAGATGTGAGTGAAAAGCCATGCATCCTCTTTTGTTAGGGTCACTCCAAAGTTTGGCTGTCCAAGTAAGCGAGGAGTTCAAGTTTGGTGAGTTTTATTGCAATCAGTTTTTATTCATTTAGATTAAAAATTTCAAGCTCTTAAATGAAAAAACATTTTTGGGGTGTTGTAAGAACCCCAGGTACTAATCCGTGTGTGGAGACAGGGATTTATAAACTAGCAAGCATGATTCAAGGATGATTAAGAATTTGAAGGAGTTATCTCAAATCCTAGCAGCAGCTGGGGTCTCTGCCTCTCAGGAAGAGCAGATCTTGATAGCAGTCAAGAACCTTTCTACCTCTCTAGAAGTGATCGAAGAACCTCATTTCCATGAGCCACAACCACATGAAGAGCTATAATCCTCCAATAATCACATTTTCCAATCTTTAGAGGAAACTGAGGACTTATGGACAACATCTATTGGAGAGAAGCCCCTAAAACCAGAGATCGAAGAGGCCAACGAAGAGGACATGCAACATTGTCCAAATGAAGAAATGAACCAAGACCACTATGATTACATCGAGAATTGGTTCCAAACCAGTACTCCAGCAAGGCATCATTCTCTTCTTCACACTCTCGTGGCATCATATAATTTGCAGCTGCTAGTTTGACATGCTCATGTACACTGTAAATTTTATATGTTAAATCTGAGCATGAATGTATCCTTGTACCTGATCCACACATGGATTCACTGGAAGTTCTCTTTCACTTGAAGGAGGACATATTTTCTCCAGTACAGTAGGAAAGTTAGTAAATAAATAAATGAAAATAGTAAAGAGAAAAAATAAGTCCTTTTGTGAAAACTAGATAGTCTGGCATAACTAGATAGGGACTTTGCTTGAAAACCAGGTAATTGGAGGGCAAGGTTCCCAATAAAGTTTGTAAATTTGTATGAGTTATTCAAATCATGTATTTCATTATGCTTTGTACTCGTGTTGGTTGATGTGGGATTCCTTAAGTCCCACCTGCCAACAAGCCTTGTCCCATCGACGTCAACACATTATCTAGGATTAGGGTTACGGTTAGATAAGGTACCTCAGAGCCTGCATGCCTTAATGACAGGTATCCTTGTCTTCTTCTAAGGAAATACATCAATGTTTCTTAGTGGATGAATTTTGCAGTCCATTCGACTTTGACAAATTCATTCATGGCTAGTAGAATGTACCTAGTGCCTTGATTCCCATTAACATCAAAGGTGGGATATCTCGCATTGGTTAATGATCTCCTCAATGGTCAGTAATCCAATTATTATTGCTTATGTTCGACATCGACACCATTTATTCACATAAGAAAGATTGCACATGGGTTTTTAGCAGTTGAAGACTATATGGTTTTGAGATCTCGACATGGATTTGCAGCAGTTTGAATTTTTGTATCAACATTTCCATTATCATTTGTAGCAGCAGTCACCTTTCCTCAATTTTTGGGGACATACAACTCCTCAGGCATGGGGGAGAAGGGGACCTTCAATTCAACCTTCATCTTTTTAGTTCATCCTTCATGTCTCTAGCTTCCTTCAGTAGTTCCAAATCAGCCTCTATTGCAGCTCTAACTCTTCTTTAGTAGATCAGATCAGTGATCACATTAGCTCTAGCCATTCCATCCTCCACTTCATCTTGTAGCACTGAGCACATCAATGATAAAGGTAAAACTTGAGGTAGATTTGACTTATGATTCTCTAATTGATTAGAAGGTTAAAGAAACTTAATGATTCACCACTTCTCATTCCATGCATTTCATCTTTCATAAACCATCATCCTTTTATTATCCTTCCATTCACTCCACATATACTCTGATTACAAGACCATGTTAAAAGAAAAAACCTTATGGTGAATTGATAAAGAAGCCTCTATGATGTCTTCTCCTTCCATGATGAAAAACATTAGGATGAAGTCATTACTGCCCTGAAATGATAAAGGAAATCGCCTATAGATGTTGGTCTTACGAAGACAGAGTATCAATCGCCCATTCACCATCTCCATCACTCATCTCTCCTTCACTCATCCCTTTCTTGTCCTCAATTTGTATTGCTCAGTAAATTAGTGTGACCTATTAAGTATCAAGAGTGTTGCACCACAAGAACCAACACCTCCAAACATTCAAGTACGTGTTGCTCCACAAGAACCAGCACCTTCAAATATCCAAATAATTTTGTCCCACAAGAACCTATCAAAGGGAAAGAGATTTGTTTGCATGAGGACATGCAAACCCTCAGGCATGGGGGGATGTTGGGCCTCGAATATGCCCATTTTTCCATCATACAAAACCATCATTTATAACCTAAATTTTGACACCATTATACTCATTTCACGTCATAATTCCATCATTTATCACCAAATGATATCCTATGCCTCGTGGTTGATTATCAATAGTTTTATTAGCTTTTCTATGATTAAAGATGATTATGCCATGATTTACTAATGACGGTTTCGCTAAGCTCATCTTTTCACAGGGTTCCATCACTGAGTTCCTTTACAAGCGAGTAGAGTATGGAAATGACCAATTTGGGGCTTTGACTCTTTCGGCATGCTTCCGGAGAAACTGAGAGAGGTTATTATAAAAATTAATGTTTTAATACCTTTCCATCACCTGGATTACACCTAGGTCACTCATGTGGGTATCTAGAAGGAAATTCACAAATTTTCCCAAATCTGCAATAAGTTTCAAACTACCAACTTCCGCCTCATTTTCCTTGTAGGTGAAGGTGAATGAAGAAAATATGACACATGGATTTTAGTCCCAGTATAGCATATTGACAAAGACTCAAACTGATTTATAAAATTCATCACGGTTTGGGAGATATGAAGTGGTCTTTGAGGCAGATTTGTATACAAATCAGGTAAAACTCAGATTTGTAAAATATCCAAACAACCAACTTTGGGCACGCTTTCTGAGGAGATGGAGTTGAATCAGAAGATTTCAAGGCATGTTATTTGTCAACAATATGGCCAATTAGGTTCCATACGAATAGTTTTCCAAAATGCATTATGGTTGAGGAGATCAAGCCAACTCTTCATCACTAATTTGTGTAAAATCACAGCAAACCCAGATTTTTGGGATCTCTTCCAAAATTGCAAATTCATTTCAGAAGTCACTTTAAATGGCTTTTGTGTATATATCAGAACTTAGGGAGGGAGTAAAGGAGTAATGATTCTGTTGTAATTGCTGTAAGGCTCCAGAATTGTTGATTAAGAACTTATGTTATTCTAGACTTTGTATGTCATCATTTTGACTTAATACAAGTTCCAGCACTCGTTCCACTTTTAGTTATTTATGATTTCATTTTATATTTCCATTTCATTGCAATAAACTAGCTCACTCCAGGCATGGAAGGGCCCACCACTCTTGGAACTGAGCCCAATAGCTAGTATATATTAGGAATTGTGTGATTTTACAGAGTGAGTCTTCATTGATTTAAGATTGCAGAGTGTTTGAAGGTTGTTGTGTGATCCTGTGATTATGTTTTGGTTTGATTTATAAATGTTTAGCAATCATTTACATTGAATAATTGATTAATTAAAAGACTATTTTTATGAGACTATGGAGTTATGATTTGTTGTCATATAAGGTCTGCGTATACATATCTATCTCAGAGTCATACTCTGCATTTTTATAAACAAGAGAGAAAGAATACATTAAGAGCCACAGTTGAAGTTTTAGTGATAGGGAATGAACATGGAATTAAACGATTTCTAAACGCATATATATTCTGTCCCATAGCTTAGATTTGGGTGAGGTGCTTTCTCATTTATGCTTGAATAGTTGTTTCATGATTCCATTGTGTAGTAACTGTAAGTTAGAATGAATTCGTTTTTGAAAATGATAGCATTTTGAATAGGAATAGTTAGCATAGGTTTTGTTCTTTGATTCTGTTCTTGCAATTCAAATTGGTCAAAGTAATTTCATTATTTGCAGTTTGATTTGATTTGGGTAACTTCGAGGGTTATTGTGATAGAACAGAGTAGTTGATTTCGTTTCAGAATGGTTATTGCAGTAGTTTTAAATTAGAATAAGATTTGATCATTGAGTCTTTTAATTTGAGTGTGTTAATTTAAGGAACATAGAAATATTTATTTGAAACTATCATTTTGAAGCTTTGAAGGTGTGAACAAGATAGGATTAAGAGATAAGTTTCAATGCTTATTTATTTGTGTGATCTTGACAATTAGATTAGTTAAAATTTTGTTTGAATTGTGGTTATTTTTTGCATTAGAATAGGGTTTATTTCAACTGCAAGTGTGATTACTTTTCCACATTAGATTAAGATTAATTTCTTGCATTAGATTAAGCATGTTTATTTTCTGGCATTAGATTATGGTTACTTCATTGCATGCATGGTTACTTTTCTGTACGAGATTAAGTTTCATTCCATTACAAGATTGGTTACTTTTGACAGTAGAGTTAAACTTCCTTACATGTCATTTGTTTTGATTGCTTTGAGATTTATAATTCGATTGCTTGAGTTTGTGTTAGTTTAGAAGCATTTTAATTCTATACTTAATTCTGAAATAGGAATTTGATATTAAGTTAGGTTAGATGCTCTGATCCTGCATTACCCGCGCTCGTGCCTCTAAGTATTATGACCCTGAATTGATAATTTAATGTTGGAAACTATAACACATATAATTTCCCCAACACCATGACTCCTTATTTATTTGAATTTCTTCATCCTGTCTTTCATCATTGTTGCTCTCATAGTCCTTAGGATTAGGACTAAGTGGAAGATTTTACTCTCTATTCGTAGTGGAATAATTTCCATTATATTCATCAATATGAATAGAGTTGTTACACGATGATGATGTTGATGCTTCAAAAAGAAAAACTTCACTATTAGAAGAATCCATGCCTTTCAAAAAGAAGAGTTTGAATGACAGAAATGAATTCTCTCCTAATGATAATATATAACTTAAAGAATGAAAATTTCCCTCCAAAGTTTCCGTCGAAAAATTTAGTTTCATGTATTTTCCTCCATAATTTTCTTCTAAAATTTATTGAAAAATTTTAACGGCGGGTTGGGGTGGTGAGTCGTTGGGCCACCGCGGTGGGGCAGTAGGCTGGGCACCAGCCCCCCTGCCCCACCCAGCAGCCCAACGGCTAGCTGGGGTGGCGAGCCGATTCCCAAAATCAAATCACCACCTTGACCGACTGTTGGCCCACCAAGGTGGTGGGCTGATTCTCAGAATTGGACCGCCACCCCGACCGACTGTTGGGCCACCGGGGTCTGGCTGGAAGGGGCTGCACGGTTGGGGCCGCCAGGGTCGGGTGGGAGGAGGCTGCCTGGTTGGGGCCACCATGGTGGGGTGGGAGGGGGCTGCACGGTTGGGGCCATCGGGATAGGACGGTAGGGGGGCTGCACAGTTGGGGCCACCGAGGTGGGGCAACAGGGGGCTACATTTTTTTGATTTCTTATTTCTTTTTTTTTTAAATGGTTATTTTTAAAAAAATTATTTATCATTAATCATTTTGTTTGTTAATTTAAGCTATTATTTTTTTGTAATTTACTGATTTATATATATGTGTATTTTTTTGCAGGAAAATGGCATCAAAGAAGATTTATGTGAATCTTTCTAGACCAAAGACTGCTAAAATTAAAGGTGGATCCTCAAAAATCACTATTCAATGAACCCAACCTGAGCTAATAGCTAAAAATCTATCAAGTGACTCAAACGATAAGAAGATGATTTCATACTAGAAGAAATCAAATGAAGTGATACTTCTAGAAAATGTATGGTATGTGAAAGAAAGAGAAGGTGAAGATGTACATATATATCTATATGTTGATATCCCTAACCATAGTGGAATTTATGAGGTGCTAGGAAAGGTCATAGACATGTGTTTGATACCGGACACTGATGTTGTTTATATAATTACAAAACTGCCCAAGTCACATGATAAGATTAATATCAGTTATCATATTCATTGCATGACATGCGAGAGGTATCTACAAAGTTGTCTAACCAAATCGTAAATGGGATTGCACAAGGTATCATAAGTACTGTTTTTTTTTTGCTAAGGCAAGAGCAGATCCTTCTTATTCAATTAAAAATAGAAATAGTGTACAATCAACAACCTCGGCGGTGGTGCACACCAAAAGGACAGGCCTACCCTACTCCCCAGTTGCTAGATGACAAAATGAACCCAGAGACGCGGTCAAAACAAACTAGCAGTCCAAAACTGACTGTTGGATCTTAAGCTAAAGATCTAGTGGATGAAAAACATATCAGGTGGCTAACATGCTTACCTTTTAACCAACTCATCGGACCCGATGCATCCTGTAAACCATAATTTATAATCATATCGGGTCCATTTTTGGCATAACCAGTGATCACTTTTACCGCCCGAAATCCACCATTTGTGCACGATTCTCATGAGGTCATGCAAACATCTTGAAACATAACTATTGTATCAGTCCCACCAACATGCACGTTCAATCCTTGCCGTTGAATTCCCTCGCTTGATCCAACGGTTCGGGATCATATTGCGCAGACTAAAAGCGCTGATAGTTAGCGTGCAATGAAGGCGGTATTTCCTCCCCATCCAAAGCCACATGTCGCTTGGTGAGTGGAATCGCTCTCGATTGTGAAAAACTGCTTATAGCCTAAAGAGCTTGTGATAAACCAGAAATCACCCAGAGGGTAGTAAAGCGATCACCGGAAAACAAACGAGGATTTTGCGCTTGCTGAGAAAGTCTGGATTCTTGCGCAAGGGTCAAAGGAATATGAAGATCCCTCCTTCCAACCGTCCCTCTGAGATTGTTGGTTTACTATTACCTAGGTTAAGGAGATCGACATAGACTTGCATTCTAAAAAGGACGTCACATATGTCATAACATTTCATATTGAATCCAGATTGACAAGACCCCTTCCGTGTGACTCTGCTTTGAAAATTCTGTCTCTTGATTTTTCCTGATGCTGTTGTTGGTCGCTGATGGCCCTGAATGAGCATCCCTCCTTCAACCTGTCATCCATAATCTCTGCCCACCAGTAGCACAAGTCGATATGCTTGTTTCATACTCCCTCATTTGCAAGCCAGTCCGCAAATTTGTTGGCCTCCCTATGAACATGCAGCAACCTAAGAGTTCTTAGCCTTCGTAGGTGCACTTGGATTCTTTGGTAGACTTGCAGAAGCCACCAGTGTTCTGAGATTTTCTTAGGAGTAGCGCCAACATTTATCCTTTTCACTGAGTTGATGACTAATTCTGAGTCAGCTTCAATGATGACATTGTGAATGTTGTGCTTGAGTAGTATTTCCAGGCATGACTCCATCGCCGTGACCTCAGCCATATTGTTGGTTTCTTCTCCTAGATAACTTTGGAAGATGATTGCCTTTTGAAGCCCCGTCTATGTTGAATTTTAGAAAGCCATGAGAAGGGGGTTGCCAAGAAGACTTGTCTCTTGAGGTCTTCTTGTTAATCTACATAGAACCCCGAGGGGGATGAACCTTGAGCTCTAACTTCTCCAAAATTTTGGCCTCTCTTTGACTGATGGGTTTTCCAGTAGTTGCACCTCCCATGGTATGAATAGTCTCTTTAAGTTTTTTAAGGATTAGCTTTAGGATGCTGCTCACCGGACTCGTTTTCTCCTTGAAAATCCTATTGCTTCACTCCTTCCAGACATTCTAGATTATGAATCCTGGGGTCAGCATCCAGGCGGAGTTAATGATCTCAATGTCTGAATTTCTTTTTTGCCAATTCTTCAACATAGTAGTGATATCATTAACATCTCTGTTTGTCTGCTCAAAGACTTCTCCAACCCAATTCCAAAGTATTATGGTGAGAGTGCATCTATTCAGTAGATGATTTGTAGTTTCTTCTTGTTATTTGCATAAATGACATCTTGAGGGGCCAACAAAGCCTCTTTTTCTTAGGTTATCCCATGTCAGAATCTTGCCCTATTGAACCAGCCACTTGAATAGTTTTACTTTCATCCAACGGGGATTTTCCTAGATTTATTTCCACGTCTTATCAGTGTTTGGAAGGTTTAGCCCTGCATCTATTCTTTTGGCTTCCTTAAGGTTGAAGAGACCTGTCTTGTTCTTTCCCCATCTTAGTTGATCATTCAAGTTTGAGTGCAAGATTTGTCTCTTGTCTAAAAGACCTTGAAGGGTTGTAGCTTGAGTATGCAACATGCCCATTCCACTATAATCTCGAAGTTTCCAATTTCTCCATTTCTTATCATTCCTTGCTTGGTCCCATTAGTTACTTACCCACCTTAGTCATTTTTGATGGTATCGGTGTGAATGTCTACTAATTCTTCACTACGAAGATGGTCCTCCTGCTGCCAATTGTCCTCCCAGAACCATGCCAGGTTCCCATTTCTAATCTCCCAGAAACTATGGTTTTGGACTAAGGACCTATTCTCCCATGCCCTATTCCAAATAGTAAAACCTTTTACCTGTCCTGTCATTCTGATTAAATTTTCCTCCTGCCATTTGCTAGCATATTTGTGCTTCCAGAGTTTTGCCCAAGGGGCCTGAATTCCTTTTAGCCATCACCACCAAATTTTGGCACCAAGAACTCTATTTAGAATTCCTGGGTCATGAGGACCCAAGCCTCCATGGGACTTAGGTTTGCATACTCTATCCCATGCCATTTCTTCTTTTCTTCACCTTTCAGCTAGATAAAGTCTCTCTGAATGTTTCTTATATTAGTCATTACACCAGCTGGTGCTAGAATGGCAGACAACATATAGATAGGGATACTTTGTAGGAAAACCTTGTTATAGACATATTTGGGCACTGCAACCCCAATCTTATATGTCGATAAACCAAGGGCTCTTTAACCCCTAAAAGTGTTGTTTCATACCCTAAAGGACCATGGTCAACTGAATACATCATTCCCCGGAAGTTCCACTTGAAAAACCACTCTGAATTGGCCAAAACTGGACCATACTAACTGCTCCACTGTGAGGGTGCGATGCATACTAACTCCTACACTAGCAAGGTGCGATGCATACTGAAGAGGACTTCTGTGGGGCGCGATGAGTGAGAATGGACAAATGTCCAAGACATTTTGCTAAGTGGATGCTCATGGAATATTCTAGAAACTTCTCCTATGACACTTGCCTCTCTGAATTTGCCCAGGGATGAGTAAGAGATCGAATAAATCTCCAAGTGGAACTAAGAACAACAAGTGGAATTACACTATTCAAAAACCTAGAGGTGACTCACACCCTTGCAGACATCTATAAATGGATCCCTCATCTGAGAGATCTAGGAGGCTGGAATTTTGTAATTTGTAAGGAACTGTTGATAGTTTGTCTTTGAGAAGGTGCGTTTTATTGTTGGGTGATCTTGCTTTTCATGAGGTGAAGAGGGCTTTGATGCTTGGAGGATGATGCTGGATCAGACAGTTGGGTTGTAATTCTCCCTTCTATTTTAATAAAGTCCTTTGAGTTTTCCTGCATACAATCGTGTATTTGTGAATGTTGTTATTTGTGAATGCCATTGTATGTTCATTGTATTTCTGATTTTGCAATGCCTATGATATAATATATCGAGATGCTTTGATGGTGTTTTGTTACTTTGTCTCTATAGGTATTCTCTAAGTAGGATAAGTAGGAGAATAGTTGCAAGCTCTATCAAGGGGGAGAGAAATCAAGCAAGGAGTCAAGTGGAAGATTTAGGTTGGTTCCTTCGCCTCTCTCTTATCTATCATACATAGAGGAAATAACAAATTTCTTTGATTATTTGTTTCTAGGATAGCTACCAATCCTAAAGGGCTAGTAGATCAAAAAGACACTAGTTTTCCCGGAAACAAAATGGTGACTCCACTAGGGAACAAATAGTTTGTTTGTTTGTTGTTGTTGTTTTCTTTATAAACTATAGACGGAGCCTGAAGTTAGCCAGATAGCCTTCGAACTACTCTTGCTCTGCAATTTCAAAGTAGATGAATGCTGCTTCAGTCAATCTCTGGTTTAGTTTATGAATTGAACATCTGACTTACAAGCATTCTAGATGCCCTTTTGGTAGCTTAGTAACCTGCCAAGATCATACGCCTTACATACTTTTCTCTTTACTGTCCATCATAGCTCAGCTTATCTCACTGAAATCAGCTACAAATTTGAGCCAAAACACGTCTCAGTTGCGCTCCCTGGCCCATCACACTGTCTGTCACTGTGAACCAGTATGCATCGCACTTCTCGAGTGTAGCAGGTGTGATGCATCCCTGTTTCTGTGAAGCACAGGTGCGATGACTGAGTAATCCTATTTCTCTCCTTGAAATTTGGGGTTTTTGTCTTTGTTTTCAGCTCTGTTTAGTTGTTTCTTGCTGCTTATGAAATGTATCTCATTGCTGAAGCTTGCTTGCATTACGTTGTTCAGCCTCGATTGATCAGGATTAGTAAATGTGTTTATGTATTTGTCCATCATTTACGATCCTTTGTTGAAAAGTTGCTTGAATCTATCTGTCGTTTTGGTGCAAAAGGTGTTGTAAGTGTCGTTTTGTGTCAAAAAGAGAAGTGTCGTAAAGTCTTTCTTCTCTAGATAGTCAATTGAACTTATTGTCATGTATTTGATTTGATTTGTTGATATTTGAAGTGTCGAAAGCATTTTATATTTGAATTTGAAAAGTGTCATTTAGTCTTCCTTTCTATTTTGAAAAGGAAATTGTCGAAATGTTGCTTTGAGTGAAATGTTTCAGATCTATACTTAGTTTTCCTTTTTTTCATTCCTCACATTAAGGGAACAAAAAAAATACATGCATTTGCATTTGCATTTAGACTGTGTGTGAAAAATGATTTAGGAAAAGTGCATTTAGTGTGTGTTGTTTGCTCTTTGTTTGAAAGAATCGTAATCTTCTTTCCTTAGTAGCTAGGATTTTCATTGCTAAAAATAAACAACGATTGTTTATCATTGTAGATTGCATTTAGGAAATTTACATCTACATCATGCGGTGAACCATTGAAAGACAAACTTTTAAGCAAGATCAACTCTAAAATAAATTTCAATGAACTTAACAATGCTTTGGAACCTAACGCAACACATCTAGAGGTCTAGGCTAGAGACGTGTTCCGGCGTCGTAAAATCTAGTAACTATCGTTTTCATTGAAGGTTGGGTGATTCCTCCTCTTTGATACGACAAGTGCTAGCACAGACTTGTGCTCCTTGTACCATTGAGTATATATTGGGAGACCACAATAGGCTTATATCCTTTATCCATAGGAAGCCGTGTCTGTCGCCCTATCGATCACAATGCATTGAACACAACATTTGGGAAGATTGACTGCCATACATAAGTCCTTGGTAATTTCTCTTTAATTTATCACCAAGGTGTATATTGCAGTTTTGCGATTGCTTTGGTAATACCTTTGTCTAGATTTCTAGAGTAGTCACTTTCGTTCCTTTTCGACTCCTTAAAAGAAAAGGTCCATCTGAGCACTTGTCACTTCAGGCTTATTAAAAATCGAAGGGGACTAGAGTCATCTTTAGCCTTTTCTCGACTCTTAAAAATTGAAAAAGCAAAGTTGTGTCAAAGCGTCTTTAAAATTTATTTAATTCGGAATAACATCATTTTACTTTAATTTTGAGTTGATCAAGTAATCCACAATTGTGGAAGAAAGTCAATCAAAACCCCGTCGTTCGTGGAGACTAGCAAGTCAACCTTCTTTGACTCCAGAAACGAAGCCATTCCGGGAAAAACGGTCTTGTTTAACTTAGTCCAATTCACTTGATTTATTTGAAACTTGTGTTTCAACATCGTTAGAGACTACAATTACTCCGATCATTTCTGGTACAACTACCTTTACAGAAAAAGTTCCGTAGTTACAAGAGGACATTAGAATCGATCCTAGTGTAACAGTAGACACTTCTATACCTAAAACAACTCCAACTAGAGTTGATCCAGAGATTGAAGTCCACTTACCTGAACATCTGTAAGTAGAGTCCCGGAATTCAGAAGGTGTCACCCCTCTAGTATCTGTCACTGCAGAAGCTATACCTTCTTCGGCTCTAGAAATATTTTATGGACCTGACGGTCTACCTCTTCCACCTGGACTGATTGCTATAGAGGAGATAGTAGAGGATCTTCCATCTAGTACCTCATTACATTTTGGGATTGGGATTCATCTATATCCTTCTACTCCTGAAGTTAGTTCTTTTAATCATCCTTCATCGCAAGTTCCTGTCGAATCGCTAGGAAATCTTTTGTATAGACTAAACATGTTTGAACAACCATCAACATCTAGGAATGTATCATCTGATACAGCTACGACAGAGCTTCCTGCTGCCATTCCTACAATGTTTGCTGGTATACCATCTATCCCAACTAGTTATTAATCACTAGCTAGAGTCCACTCAGGGACTGTTTCAACGACATGGTTTATTCCTATTTGTTTATCGAGAATCCAATATGGTATTTCTTATGTTGAAACTTAGCAAATTGATCCTGCATGCCAGTATCAATTTGGGCAGACTAGTATTCAAAGACCAATATATCCTTTGAACACTGGACTACCACCATATGGAGGGCATTATGCTTTTTCATTATTCCTTCTCGGGGAACAACCATATGAGAGTTCACAACAAAATTCAGGTCCAACTGGAATTACATCCAGCAGTTGGGTACCAATACTACCTCAACAACCAAGGGTTGTATATTCAATGCAACCAATCCAACCTGTGTCGAATATTCCCACTACACCTGCTATTGTGACTGTGTCACAAATACAAGCACTGCATGTTTCATGTCAACCTCAAGTCTCTTAGGTTGCAATACAATAGCCTCTTGTCTCTACGGTTCATTCACAACCTCAGGTTAGTGCTTCCATACCTGGAATGACTCAGGCTCAAACATGTATTATCACCCCAAATCTTGGTCAATCTTCTAGTATTGAGCAACAACAAATGGTCCAACAACCATGGCTAGTAGAATATCAACAACCGCAATTCTAGCAAACATACCAAGGACCTGAGCAACAAGGCTTTGTAGGTAATGGACAACCGCATTTTCAAAATAGTTATCAACACCCACACTAATGGTTACCAACAACCTTATTAGAGTTACCAACATCAGATACATTATGCTGGTATGCAAAGACCTACTTCTCAGGCGATTCCATCTTATCTTGGGTATGCTTCACCTATCCTAAATCAATAGTTTCCTTTTGTAGCAACTCTAGAATTACCAGATTTGAACTCGCTGAAAAATGATCCAATTGCATACACCCCTTAGTGGCCAGTGATTCCTCATAAACTTCCCTCCAATATTCCTAAATTCAATGGAAATCTAGGTGAATATCCATCGAATCACGTAATGAATTTTCATTTGTGGTGCTCATCTAACACCCTAAATGATGATTCGATTAGGCTTTGCCCTTTTCAAAGAATGTTCACTGGTCCAGCAGTGAAATGGTATATTGAATTGCCTAGAGCTTCGTTTGATAACTTTAGCGCCCTTGCCACTACTTTTCTAACCCACTTCCAGTTACCCATAAGGTATGAAATGGGAATAGAACTCCTTACCAATTTTAAACATACCACGGCCACTCACATATTCGACCATATTCATGAGTGACGACACCATCGTCGAATGGTAAAGACGTATGTTCCTGATCAGATTCTAGCTGAGTGGTTTATTAAGTCCTTATTGACTTCTATTACTAAGGATGTGGCAAAGGGAGGAGTTGTCATTGAAGAGCAAGTCATTGCTCATGCACAATATTTAGACTTGATCTATACTCAATCTGGCAAACTCTACGACAAAATTCCTGACGCTCGTAGACTAGAATTTTCCATTCATCCTCCTCCTAAATCGAACATGGGCTCTCACACTAGTGATGGCATGATCGATACCTCAAGCACGCAAACCACAAAGGCTCCATCTGGTAAAGACCTTGCAGTTTCTAGTAAAAAAGAAAATGATAAACCTCTTGCCTCAGAGATTAATGTCGTGTCATCTGACAAAGGCAAGAATCCAAAGCAACCAGGGGGCAAGAAGAAAGGGAAAAATAATAAGAAGAAATAGGAGAATTCAACTCCTGAAAAATATTCTAAAAAACCTACTAGGCAAAAGAAACCTCGTTATCCTTGTTACATATGAAACGATGAGAATTTCACGAAATATTTTCCACATCGAGCTGAGGTTGCGAAATTTTTAAAAATTTCAAGTACCTCGACAGTGTTGATTGATCCGTTTCCAAACCTAGAAACCAATCTAGTTGCTATCAATCATGCTTCCACATCACAAGTGCTTATGCTATCCATATCGAAATAGCAAAAGGATGCTTTGATATCGACAAGGAACAAAGATTATGGGTATCCACAGTCGTCAACAATAAGGCTACAGATCAACCTAGTAGTTCAACAACAACTTCACCAGAAGTTGTTCCGCCCATCATTCTTGAATTAAATATAAAGCCACCAAAGGTAGTAGTACATAAATCGACATTTAATCCTCGTGCTCAAGTAGCACAAAATTATAATATAGTGGAGGATTTGGCTCAATTTCCATCTGCTATGTCAACCCTTGAGGTACTGTAGAATTGCCTCTCCCAAAAGCAGGCTTTGTTATTAGCAATAGGTGGGATTGATCTAACAGATTCCAATCTTGTGGCCTTTAACCATAAAGGATGCGAATCCCAGTTACCGGCCCAACTCACTTTCCTTATATAGGTAAAATCCCTCAATAAAACTATTCATCGAACAATCATTGATGAGGGGCATCTACCTGCATTTTGTCAATGAGTTGCTGGAAAACTTTAGGTTCACCACCCTTGTCGCGATCATCAACGAAATTAAAAGCATTCAATGGAAGAATATACACACCGTATGGGATTTTAAGTAACTTTCAAGTTGAACTGGGGGGCAAGACAATAGAAATTGAGGTCAAAGTCATTGATGGAAACCTTGACTATAATATCTGGCTGGGAAGGCCCTGGATTTATGCTATGGATACTGTTGTGTCTACATATTTTAGAAAGATTGCATTTCCCTTCCAAGGTGGAATTACAATTGTTGACCAACTAACCTTTTTCCTCAATAGTTCACAAGATATTGGAAGCATTCAATTGATCCATGGAAGTTCTCAATCGCTTCAAAATTTCGGAGTAGGTCTCCCAAAAGACCCTCCCTTAATGGGTACTTTTGCCCTCCTGCCTCCAAGTAATCTGGCAGAAGTGGCCACAGTGGAAACCTGTCATATGATCTCTTCTACATCATCTAAGATAAAGAAGAACTCTTACCATTTTGATTGTGTGGATCATCGCAAGGTGTTACCCCCAAGGCCCATAGAATCTTTGTAGCAATCAATTTTCTGGGCCTGGGCGACGAACCCAAATCAACACTCAGCGAGTGTTTGGATAGATGGGTCTCTAGAATATGGTACCTCTTATGATCCTTGGTCTATTATACATTCTACAGATGAAGGAATCATTTAGTTGATAATGATAAGAGAGACGTCGTGGGAAGATTAAATTCAGTAGGTCGAGATGGCAGTCAACCCAGTTTTACCTTCAGAAGGTCCACCTTTAGATGATACCATTCCCAAAGAGAATGAGAATGATACCGTTCAAATTATTTTTGTTACTTTAGAATCCGATGAACTTGGGGGCAATTCGCCCACTCCTTCAAAATAGGAAGAGAATCCCCCAGTTCCCGTGACTCAAGAGGTTAATTCAACCATTTATTCGGTACCCCCTCCAAGCAGTCTAGTCCCTTCCTTTGATTGGAATCGACTAGCGAGATCCCGCCTTCCTTCTTACGTACCATTCTGGATCATAGTACAAGTTTACAAAATGATCGTGTCTAGCACTATCATAGATGAAGGGGCATCAGTGAGTATCCTTTCCTCAATTGCTTGGAAAGTGCTTGGTTCGCCATCACTTATGCCTGTTACTCAGAATTTGTCAGGCTTTAACAAAGGAACCAGTCGACCATTAGGGATCCTTCCTAAGTTACCGATTACTTTGAGAAGGAAAACCGTTCACTTGAATGTGATGGTAGTCCAAGGACCGTTAGATTACAATATACTCCTTGGGCATGACTATGTTTAGAACATGGAAGTTGTTGTCTCAACATTCTTTCGAGTGATGTGTTTCCCACATGAAGACAAAATTGTCACTGTTGACCAGCTTTCATTTCCCAGTTCAAGCATAACTCCAAGTCAAACATCATCCCTAAATGGTCCTTTTGTGTCAAGAATGTCTCTTCAACCTTCATTCCATCCACCTAATTACCGCGAGTAGTCTGGTGAATGTAACGAAGCTTAGGGGGCATGCACCCTTGTCTGCTTTGGCGGACGAACTCAGCTGAAAAGATAGGTTTCCCTATAAGTTATATGATTGGAAGTGTTATCTCACACCATTCACCTTTGTCTATTTTATGGACAAAGCCAAGGAAGTATTTTGTATAACCACTGAAAAAAAGAACCCTACTTAACCGCAGTGATTTCCATATGGTCACTGGAGACTCTCCTTTTCTCGATGCCTGGGGGCATGCAAACCTTTTTATGCAAACTAAAAATGACAAATTTCATTTTTTTAGCTTTTTAGCTTTCTAACTTTAAAATTCTTAGGTTAGGTGATTGTTCTAATACACCATTCACCTTTGTCTGCTCTACGGATGAAGCAAAGGAAGTGTTTTGTCTAAACTGCTGATGAAACCATCCTACCTAACATTAGTAGTTCCTTAGCTTTTTAGTTTTTCTAGCTTTTTAGCTTGTTAGTTTTGTCGTTTCTAGCTCACATAAAAAGAAACTGAGCATATGTTATCTCACGGTTCAAGCTCATTAAAAAATGAACTGGGCTATGAGCAATGTTGTCGTATGGCTCAAGCTCGTTAAAAAATAAACCTACCACCCTGAGCAATGTTAACTCAAGGTTCAAGGTCGTTAAAAAATGAACCCACCACTGAGCATATGTTCCCCTAGAGTTCAAGCTCGTTAAAAAATGAACCCACCTTTGGTAAACAACCTTTGTGATTGCCATAATATCAGTCTTTTGAACCTTAGTTGTGTTCCTGCTATCACCTCCATTCTTTTGGCTGATCATACACATCCACTTGATTATTTACCTCTTTGAGGAACAACTGCAATGAGTGGTCCTATTAGCCACCCTCTTCACATCACCATGTTTTGAGAAGTTCCAAGCTTACCCAGAACCCATTGCTACACTAAACACCACTTGTTCCTCAAAAAAACAAGTCTCCTTTAAACTTTTTTCAGACTTGTTAAATATGAAAAGATTGTCAAGCTATTGGCCTTTCTAGCTCACTAAAGTGATTGGAAGTGCCATCCCTCCTGTATATTTTAATATTTTTCGGACCTGAGGGATTATCTCATGAAAAAGTTTGAGCTCTTGTCTTTTCGGCTTGCTAAAGTTATTGAAAAATCATCCCTTTCGTATATTTTATCCTTTTACAGACTGAAGGGATTATGCTACGAAAAAGAACTACTGGAGTTTCCTTTTCGTCCCTTTTCAAATTCTCTAAACATGAAAAGGACCGAGTTATCCTTGTCATTAAACTCGTTAAAACAATAGCGACAAACTTGTCCACCCAGACAAGAACAAGTTTCATTGTCGCTAGGCTCACTAAAACATAGTGATAGGTTTTCCTGAAGGGAAAATTATAGAACAAGCATATGTTATCCTCCTCAAGCTTGACAAAAATAAAGAGGTACTAGTCAACAATGACTGGGGAAAAAGGGAAGAAAACTTAAAGAATTTTAGGTAGCAGGTCTTTCTTGATCATGACACTTTCACTTCATCACCATGATTGAGTCAGGTTGGGTTATTCCATTCACCAGTCATATCACCGTTGGTCCTTCATACCATCCATCTTTTGGGTTAATGCTACCTATCCATCTCAGTGTCGCCGATATGTTCAAGAGAAGTCATTCAGAGAATTCACCATCCAGTTAAAGCCTCACCCATTGCAATAGCTTCACCCTCCATTTTTCATGACCGCCATTCCTGAATCTTTTATCTTTAGATCGTTTTTTCCCTCCAGAAAATCATTTGCTTCGTTTCATGTCATTGATGTGGGATACATTAAGGCCCTCCTATGATGGGTCACTTCTTGTCAACATCAGCTCATTATCCAAAAAGTTGGCTTAGAAACAACCCTTTCAGTACTTTCAAGCTTGCATGCCTCAATGGCAAGTTTCTCACTTCCGGCGACAGGTTTACATCAATGGCCTTCGACCGAAAGATTTTGCATGGTGTTCGACATCAAACCATATATTCACATCACGTGAATTGTACTGTAGTACCTTGAGAGTCATTATTATTATTGGTGGTTCCTCTTGTGTCTGTTAACAACTTACATTATTGGCTGGTAATCAGGCAATGTCTATCCATGTTCGACTTCAGGACATCTTTTCACATGGATCAACTTGTACATCAGGCGAAGATTGAACGAGTTTGAAGACCTCGGATTTAGTTTCATCCATCTAGGCTGCAATATATTCAGGAATATAAGGACATCAAATGTACACAGAAGCTACACAGATGATCATCCAAGCTAAGGGATGATGACTCTACATATAAAGAATCACCAGTCTACAACTGCAGACGATTATCTGTTCTATGTACATGAAAATGTATTTATAAAGCTGAGCATGGGAATGCCCACCTCAGCCAAATCATGGAAAATTATATTGTGATGATGTATTGTATTGTATCTTATACAGGTCACCTTCCAGGTTGAATACCTCAGATCCTCATGATAAAGCATTTCACCCGACATCAAAAGATTTACGACTTCATGCTTTAGGGGGCAACTGTTATAGACATATTTGGGCACTACAACCCCAATCTTATATGTTGATAAACTAAGGGCTATTTAACCCGTAAAAGTGTTGTTTCATACCCTAAAGGATCATGGTCAACTGATTACATCATTCCCCAAAAGTTCCACTTGAAAAGCCACTCAGAACTAGCCAAAACTAGACCATACTGACTTCTCCACTATTAGGGTGCGATGCATACTGACTCCCACACTAGCCAGGTGTGATGCATACTGAAGAGGCCTTTTGTGGAGTGCGATGAGCGAGAATGGAGAATGTTCGAGACAATTTTCTAAGTGGATGCTTATGGAATCTTCTAGAAACTTCTCCTATGACACTTGCCTCTCTGAATTCACCCAGGGATGAGTAAGAGATCCAAGAAATCTCCAAGTGGAATGATGAACAACAAGTGGAATGACGCTAATAAAAAACCTAGAGGTGACTCACACCCTTGCAGACATCTATAAATGGATCCCTCATCTGAGAGATCTAGGAGGCAGGAATTTTGTAATTTGTAAGGAAGTGCTGATAGTTTGTCTTTGAGAAGGTGCATTGTATTGTTGGGTGATCTTGCTTTTCATGAGGTGAAGAGGGCTTTGATTTTGGGAGGATGATGTTGGATCAGACAGTTGGGTTGTAATTCTCCCTTCTATTTTAATAAAGTTCTTTGAGTTTTCCTCCATACAATCGTGTATTTGTGAATGTTGTTATTTGTGAATGCCATTGTATGTTCATTGTATTTTTGATTCTGCAATGCTTATGATATAATAGATTGAGATGCTTTGATGGTGTTTTGTTACTTTGTCTCTACAGGTATTCTCTAGCGGGATAAGTAGGAGAAGAGTTGCAAGCTCTATCAAGGGGGAGAGAAATCAAGCAAGGAGTCAAGTGGAAGATTCAGGTTGGTTCCTTCTCCTCTCTCTTATCTATCATACATAGACGAAATCCCAAATTTCTTTGATTGTTTGTTTCTAGGATAGCTGCCAATCTTAGAGGGCTAGTAGATCGAAAAGACACTAGTTTTCCTGGAAACAAGCCTTAGTAAGAACTAGTCTCCCTGCTAGATTTAGTGCTCTGTTTGTCCATTTGTTGATGTTATCTTTTAGCTTATTAATAACAAGCTCCCAAATATCCTTGTGAAGTGATTTGTCAGTGAGAGGAACTCCCAGGTACTTCACAGGTAGTGTCTCCCTTTGAATGCCCAAAATTTTGGAAAGATTTCTTTGAATTGAAATATCTGTATTGAAAAAGAAGATCTTTGATTTAGTGAGACTTACCTTAGTGCCTGCTGCCCTAGCAAACTCACTCAGAATCTATTTGAATGCTTTGGCTTCCTTAACAGTTGGTGCGCCTTGAAGCGTAGTGTCATCCACAAATTGCTGATGTGTCATGGTGTCCCCACCATGAATCAGTCTGAGACCCTGAATTCTCCCTTCCTCCTTAGCAGCTCTGATAGCTCTTCCTAACCCTTCCATCATTAGAATGAAGAGAAAAGGAGAAAGAGGATCTCATTGCCTGAGACCTCTAGAAGGCTTGAAGGTTTTGGAAGGAGTGCCATTGATAAGAATTGAACAGCTGGCAATGGTAACTAGCGCCATAACCCATTTAATCCAATTGTGATCAAAGCCATAGGATTTTAAAATTGCTCTTATGTATGACTAGCTAAGTTTTTCATAGGCCTTTGCTATGTCCAACTGCATTATCATTCCTGCCTGTTTGTTGGTAATGAGTGAATGAACTGTTTCATGTGCTTGAATTATATTATCTAGAATTTGTCTTCCTTCCACATAGCTTGTTTGTTCCTCTGACACTAGGGTTGGGAGGAGAGGTTTGAGATAGTTGGCAATGACTTTGGATATAATTTTGTAGATCACATTGCATAATGCTATAGGTCGAAATCTATCTGGAGAGCTGTCCTTCTCATGTTTGGGGATTAAGGCTATGAAAGATTCATTGAGTGCCTTTAAGACTTTCTTAAATCTTCGAGAGTCTTCCACTACCTCTAGGATGTCTTGTTTCACTATCCTTTACCAAGCTTTGAAAAAGTCCACATTAAAGCAATCCAGGCCTGGTGCTTTCCCATTTTGCATCTCTTTCATGGCTTCCTCAATTTCTTCCTCTGTTACTGGTCTATTGAGATTGAAATTATCTTCTCTGGTGACCAATTTAGGGATGTACTGAGTGAATTTTTCCATAAACTAGTATCTATCTTCTGAGGTTTCCTCAGCAATTTTCTGAAAATGTTGGAGTAGAACCTTCTCCATCTCTTCATGAGTGTTTCTCTCTATACCATGCTGATCTGTAAGTTTCACAATTCTATTGTTGTTTCGGTGAGCTATGGTGGATTTGTGAAAGAATTTGGTGTTTCTCTCCCCTTCTTTAATCCATTGTACTCTGGATTTATGTCTCCAGAGTATTTCCTCTTGAAGGCATCTATTATCCCACTCCTGCTGGAGTGACTCTGCCATCTCTTTCCTTTCATCTATGTAGCCTTCTGTGATAAGAATCTGGTTTATTTCCTTAAGTTTCTTTTCCACCTCTCCTTTAGCTTTGAAGATGTTACCAAATTCCTTTTTGTTCCACTCTTTGAGTCTGCCTTTAATTTGTTTGAGCTTGCAGTGAAGTAGGAGCATCTTTGTACCTTGGAGGTGAGGATCTTCCTTACACCATTGTTCAATATTTGTGAGGAAATTGAATGTGTGAACCAAGCATTCTCAAACCTGAAGGGGGTGTTCCTTGGTTTGCCAAAAAGGGAAGCTCTCAATTGGATAGGCCAGTTATCTGAACCCCCAAAAGGTAGTATGAGTGTTGTAATGCTGCTTCCCCTGAGAAGAAGTTCCTCAGAAACCATAAATCTGTCCAATTTTGAGGCCACTTGGGTAGGACCTCCTCTTTTGTTATTCCAAGTGAATATTCCATTGCTTTTTTCCACATCAACCAACTTCATATTGGTGATGAAGTTTTGGAAGGCAATTGAGTCTCCCCCAAGTATTCTAGTTCCTTCTTTCTTCTCCATGAGTGATTTTGTTATGTTAAAATCTCCTCTAAGAATCCATGGTAGACTTGGGTATCTCTTTTTCATATCCTCCAGTGTTGTGAGGAGTCAAAGTTTTTCCTCCATTGGTTGTGGACCATAGACATTGGTGATAATGTAACATTGCCTGTCACCCACCGGTTGGAAAATTAGAGAAAGGTTATGTATGGATGCCTCCACATCAATCACACCAAATTTCTATGGATCCCAGAGAGTGAGAATACCACCAGCAGATTTATTTGCCTTAACTTCAAGGTATTCATATCTATTTACCCATTTGCTATGTTTTTCACGGATTCTCTCCACTGAGCATTTTATTTCTTGTATGAATACTATGTCAGGTTTTTCCTCTCTAATCCTTTTACCAAGATTCCTCTGTTTTCTTCTACTCCCTAGTCCTCTAATGTTCCAAGTTGTGATTTTCATTGAGGTGACGTTGTAAAGGAGTAACTAGAAAGGTATTTCATCCTTCTAAATCAATCATGAGCTTGCCACACTCCTGTAGTAATTCTTTCTATCATTTTCTTCCCCTCCTTTTGCTTGGATTCTTTGTTAGTTTTCCTGTTATTAATCCTATTGACGAAGTCCCTTTGTTTTCCTGGTTGTCATGTCCTTTTTTGACTCCTGCAGCTGTTTGATGTGCCTTGTTAAGGAATATCTATTGGACTTTGTCCATGTCCTCCTGAGGGATGGAGTTTATTCCCAAGTTGCCTCCCTGTTCTAGAAACTTTTCTTGCTCTAGGTTCTCCCTTTCCATGGTCTCCTGTAAATCTTGATCCTATGTACCACTTTCACTTTGAGTCATTTCCTGGTCTCTTTCTACTTCAATGGTACTCAAAGGGTCCATCGTGTGTTCATTCTGTTCCTGAATGTACTCCATGCTGGTCTCTTTTTCTTTCCCCCTTGCTGTTTGATTCTCTGTACTCTCTTTATCCCCTTCCTCAGCTTCTTTTTCTTCTAAGATCTCAAAACTGTTGTAACTTTTTGTTTTATCATTTACACTAGGGTTCTTTTGTGCCTTCCTTCCCCCTCCTTTTCCTTTTCCTCCTACTTTGGTGAAACCTATCCGGTCTTTTCCTTTGTTGGTATTTAGGTTTTCCTCCCTTCGATTGAGAGGACAGTCTCTGGATAGATGCCCATGCTCATGACATTTGTGACATCTGAACAGGATATGTTCATAGTCAACTGCTTGAACCCATTCCTCATCATAGACTTCTAGAATGACCTCATCTGGAAGGGCTCCTGATAGGTCCATCTCGACACATATTCGGGCATGGGATGTGTATTTTCCCCTTAGAGTTGCCTCTAAAATTTTTAAGAAATTAACTAATTTATTGCCTATAGTTTTTAAAGATTCTAGCATCCAGTAATCTAAAGGTAAGGAGTATAGTCGAATCCATATCGGTACTGAAGTGAAGGTTTCTCATTTTGGTACAAAGTTCATCGTCCATGGCCTCATATAGAGTCTAGTAGCTGCAAAGAAGTATGGTCCTCCTTCAAAGATTCTGTCCCTGTCTTCCATGTTCATAAACACCACAGTGAAGAAACCTTTGGGTCCAAGATGAATATTTAACTCCCCCTTTGGTTTCCAGTTGTATTTTATCCAGGTGTACAATGCTTTCTCTGATGGCCAGACTCCCATAAATTTACATATGATGGCGTAGTTAGCCATGTGATCCCTATGTGCTTGCAGAGCTGGATCGTTCAGAATAACCTGAGGTTTAGTTGTGGTATTGGGTTTATAGGGCACCATATTAGCTATGTTCTCTGACCCTTGACCTCTATCTTCCTCTTTCTCCCCCCGATAGTCTTCTTCGTGGGCCCCTTGATCTGCATTGGTTTTGCTACCTTCCGCCTTTTGAGTTCCTGTGTCTTTTGTCTTGACCTCCAAGGGCTGTGGAGGTTTGTTCTTTTTTCCTCCACTTCCTCTATTTGCTACCATATAACTGTAGGAGGGAGTGGAGCTCCCTCCTTCCTGTGTCTCCATGAATGCTTGGTACTCTCTGCCCCTTGTTTCATTAAACCCTAGTTACTAGTTGTCGGTGGACAATGAACACATACTTTGCATTGAAATATGAAGAGTGCCCATCATCAATCAGGTATCGTAAGTACTGTTATTTATATTTGTGTTTTGAATTATTGTAACTGTCTCATTATATTTTTATAACTTAGTTTTTATTGACATATGATATTTTGTTTGACAAAATTTTGTTGAAATTCTTTCAATTATGTTGGGAGGCATACATTTCATAGAGCAAGATATTATGAATATTGTCAGTAGTTTCTACTTAGGGTAAGTAGAAGATATGGCAAACAAGCAAAAAGTAGTAATTCATAATGCTACAAAACTACATCCAAGGGATCAGAAAAAAAATGTCTCTAGTGGATAAATCTAGCACAGGTAGACATGTTACTTTTGAAGATGAGGAAGTTGAAATTGACACTAAAGAATATGTTGTTGTTACTGAGGATGGCATTGGAACTGATGTTAGAAAGGTGAAGAGCCATAAAATAAAAAAAGGTAACAATGCCCAGGAATCTCTCTATTCTAGTTAATGATGAGAATGTTAGGAGGAAGAAAAGTAAAGTTGAACATTCTCAAGTAGTCATTACCAACAGTGAAGATCCTAGTGAAAATTCAAAAGAAAAAAGGGAAATCATTGCACCAGGAGCTAATTTAGAGGATGACATTATTAAAATAGAACAAAATTCCATTCGACAGAACTTAACGAAGAGAAACTTAATTGAGGGTGGTCGTACATTTCAACTTAATGTGAGACAAATCCATAAGGCAAGTGAAGGACATTATAAATATCAAATCGGAAAGCCACACCACCTGTATGTTCACAACTTGAAGACATTGATGAGGTACAATCCATATGCTCATGTGGTTAATTATGTGCTTCTTGTTGATCTAGTTCAAGTTCTCAACAAAGAAGCATTTGATAAGTCAAAATGTTTTGAATACAATTATTATTTGCTTGGGGGGAACCATTCTGTAGATGCTCAAAGCAATTGATGGAGGAATATACCAATAAATCACATTTTGAAACATTGAAATGTATCATTTATGTTGGTTTATCAGATACAAAAGCAAAGTTATCAGCATAGGATCATAATTCAGATAATGAATATAGGATGTCTACGAATTTCATCCAAAGGGTTATTTTATTCATAGTGAATTTGAAGAAAAATGTGGCAGGGATAAGATAAACCTTACCATAGATTTCCAAAAGGAATGTTGTATGGAAATAGGTTATCAAATTGAGGAGAAAATAAATTCAAAAGGTGACATAGTAAATACTCATATATTTTGAGGTATTGATAACATTTTCCGGTTGGAATTTAGAACTGGAGATATATGGGAATTGATTAATGAGATTTTTAGCATGTGGGAGAACATTGACATTAAAAACTAGAAGGTCTAAAGGTCTAAACCATTGATATGTAGCAATAGTAAATCAAGTCTTGAAATGAAGCAGCTTCCAGAAGATATGACTATCACACCATAGAGAGAAATGCAAGGAGTGAAGGATGAAAAACTTGTCAAAGCAATATTATGTCGTGTGAGGTCAAGGGAATTATCATTGGAGGAATTGTCTAAATAATTTTAAAAGTAAGTTTGTTGAATTATTTTTACTTATTTCTACATTATAATTTTCTTTTTAATATAACATATTGTTCTTGGTAGTATTTTTTATACATATCATTATATTGAATTTTTTTACTTTATCTATTCAGTCACAAAGTTTACATGAAAATACAAGAACAAATGGTTAAATTGTTCAATGAAGATAGTTGGGATGATGTTGTACACAACTATCCAGATTCAAGTTCTACATCAACACTAAACGATTTCTATCTTTCATTTAAAAATGTATGTTGATTTATACATTCATTTTTATTCGTTTGTATACTATTTTTATTTTATAACTTATACATATATTTATTTGATTTTATTAAAGATGAGGAAGGATGAAAATGGAGCACTAGATAGTTTCACAACCTTTATTGAAAAAATTAAGATCGAAAGACTGAAGAAGCAATGCCTTAAGAATGTTGAAGTTGATCCAACTCTTACTCATTTCATTTGGAATGGGATTGACACTATTCAATATCAAGTAATACAAGGCGACTGTGAAGACATTGCTAAACTCATACCTAAAAGGGATTATTCCCTAGTTATTGTAGATATTCCCAATGGTTTCAATATCCCAAACATTGACTATGATAGTGACCATTATACTTATCAAGCTCTTATTAAAGTGTTGTAGGATTTGTAGAAGTCATATCATCACCATTATGGAGATTTGTGGCATTTCATTTAGACACACAATTTGCAATGGTATTGTCAAGCTTCAATAGGAAAACAAACTCAAGGATGCAACTTACATGGTAATACATTGAAAATGTATGTTTGATTAATGTTAAAAAATTCATTTATGTACAAGTTAATTGAACTTTTACTATTTCATGTTACAAGAAAAAGTCAACTCTTCCTAACCGTGAAGATCAACCATTTATAAATGATTGTGAGTTCACCCATATTCATAGTTGGGAAAAAGATGATAGCTATATGTCTATGCTTTTTAATCGGGTAGATGGAAAGAGTCATAGCCAAGTACTAGTTTATGATGTTGTTGTGAAAAAACTGTTATCGAGAAATCTAGTGTTTATGCAGAGCTGCTAGTCCCACTAAGGCTGGTAGCTACCTTAGAAAAAAACAAACTAAAACTACTTTCGTTTTCCTTTATGAGAAATAGATAAGAGAGGAATACAGGAGACCAACCTCTATCTTGCGCTTGGTTCCTTGCTTGATTCCTCTCCCTTCTGATAGATCTTTGCCACTCGCTTCCTCGTCTACCTAGCTTCAAAGAGTACCTGTAGAATCAAAGCAGCATACACTATCCAAGAACATAGATCTATTATAATAACAATATAGGACCAGATATATATTGACCACACAAATACATATATCATCAATCATACAAGAATGTGGAGGAAAACTTGAATAGCTTTATTAATATTCAAGAATAGCAAAGAGGATTACAACCAATTGTTCTGACCCAGCATCATCCTCTCAGCAAGAAAGCCCTTCTTCATCTCATGAAAAGCTTAGATCACCCAACACTATGATGTTGCACCAAGAAACTAGCAGCACTTCCTTACAAGATACAAAATTCCAGCCTCTGGATCTCTGGGATGAGGGATCCATATATAGATGTTTGCAAGGGGGGTCAGTCAGCTTTCGATATTTGATTAGTGTCCTCTCTCTGATAGTTCTTGATTCCACTTGGAGATTGATGATCTCTTACTCATCCCTGGGCGAATGCAGAGAGGCAAGTGTCACAAGAGAAGTTTCTGGAAGATTCCATGATCCTCCACCTTGCAGATTGACCCTGCCATTTGTCCACTCTCGCCCATCGCACCCCATAGAAGGGATTTTCAGTATGCATCACACCTCCCATGTGTATTTAGGTGGGATGCAACGCTCTTTGACCATGGAGCAGGTGAGATGGTCCAGTTTGACCAGTTCTGAGCATTTTTTCATGGAGAACTTCTGGGAGAAGATGTAATCAGTTGACCTTGTTCTTTTAGAGGTTGGAACAAAAATTTTAGGGACTTAAGAGCCCTTGTTTTATGGACATTTATGATTTGGGTTGTAGTGCCCAAAAATGTCTATAACAGTTGCCCCCTAAAGCATGAGGTCGTTAATATGTTGATGTTGGGTGAAATGCTTTATCATGAGGATCTGAAGATTTTTCGAGCTGGAAGGCGACCTGTAGTAAGATACAATAGAATACATTATCTTCATAATATTTTCATGATATAGCTGAGGTGGGCATTCCCATGCTTAGCTTTATAAATTCATTTTCATGTACATAAGACAGACAATCGTCTGAGTGTAGATTGATGATTCTAGTAGAGCCATCATCCCTTGGATTGGATGATTATCTGTGCAGTAATGTTGTACATTTGATGTCTTTATTTTCCTGAATATATATTGCAGCCCGGATGGATGAAACTAGATCCGGGGTCTTCAATCTCGTTCGATCTTCACTCAAAGTACAAGTCGATCCATGTGAGAGATGTTCTGGAGTCGAACATGGAAAGACATCGCCTGATTACCAGCCGATGATGTAAACTGTTAACGGGCGCGAGAGGAATCATCGATAATGATGATGACCCTCAAGGTACTACAGTACAATTCACGTGGTGTGAATAAGGGACTTGGCGTCAAACACCATGCAAAGTCTTTCGGTCGAAGGCCATTGATGTAAACCTGTCGCCGGAAGTGAGAAACTTGCCATTGAGGCATGCAAGTTTCAAAGTACTGAAAGGGTTGTTCCTAGATCGACTTCTTGGATAATGAGCTGATGTCGACAAGAAGCGATCCGTCATAGGAGGGCCTTAGTGAATCCCACATCAATGACACAGAACAGAGCAAATGATTTTAATGGAGGTGAAAACGATCTGGTGATATAAGGTTCAGGGTGGCGGTCATGAAAGAATGGAGCATAAATGTATTGCAGTGGATGAGACACAGGTGAATTCTCTGAGCAACTTCTCTTGAACATATCGACGACACTGACATGATGGATTGGTAGCGTTAACCCCAAATATGGATGGTGTGATGGACCCATGGTGATATGACCAGTGAACGGAACAACCCAACCCGACTTGGATGCGGAGTGAAAGTGTCATGTTCAAGAACGACTTGCTACCAATAAAGTTTCTTCAAGTTTTCTTCCCAATTTTTCCCCAGTCATTGCTAACTAGTACCTCTTTATTTTTGTCAAGCTTGAGGAGGATAACATATGCTTGTTCTATAATTTGCCCTTCGGGCAAACCCATCGCTATGTTTTAACGAGCCTAGCGATAGTGAAACTCGTTCTTGTCTGTATGGACAAGTTTGTTGCTATTCGGTTTTAACGAGTTTAACGACAAGGATAACTCGGTCCTTTTCAATTTTAGAGAGTCTGAAAAAGGGACGTAAAGAAAACTCCAATAATCCTTTTTCGTCATATAATCCCTTGAGTCCGAAAAAGTATAAAACAATACAAAAGGGATGAATTTTCGGTACTTTTAATGAGCCGAACAAAACAAGCGCTCAGCCTTTTTGTGTAATGATCCCTCAAGTCCAAAAAGATTAAAATCTAAAGGAGGGATAGCACTTCCGGTCCTTTTAACGAGCTGGAGAGGCCAATTGCTCGGCAATCTTTTCATATTTTACGAGTCAGTTGAAAAGAGCTTAAAGGAGACTCGTTTTTTTTTTTTTGAGGAACGAGTGATAAATTCGGGTAGTAGCTGATTCCAGGTAAGGTTTGGAATTTTCCAATCACGACAGTGTCACAAGGATGGCTAACAGGATCACTCTTCGCAGCTGTTCCTCAAAAAGGGTAAACAATCAAATGGAGGTGAATGATCGGCCAATACAGAGTGGAGGTGATGATGAGAACATAGCCAAGGCTTCAAAGGATGATGATAATAGATTCACGATGGTTATTTACCGGAAATTGGTTCATTTTTTAATGAGCTTAAACTCTGGGGGAACATTTGCTCATTTCTTATGTTTATTTTTTAACGAGCTTGAATTCCGCGTTAAAACTGCTCGATCCAGTCGTATAATAAGGATGTCTCATATAATTGGCATTTTTTCAAAGCTTTGCCCCACATCCTTTCTTTATGCAAGTTAGGAAACGACCAATCCTACGAGTTTAAAGGGTTAAAGGACCTACAAATTTAAAAAAATAAATGGTCGCTCTTCGCTTGCATGCCAAAAGGTTTGCATGCCCCCAGGCATAGTGAAGTAGAGTTCCCAGGTTACCCCTCAATTTGCAGACAAAACATTTGTTTTATCGGGAAAGGCCTACCTTATAACAGAGGTATCTTATTCTGGTCTAACCCCATTTTCCTAAATGGATGGGTGTATCAGCTAGTCATATATCCTCCGTGGAAACCTACCCTATACCCAAGGTTTTCCTGTCGAAACAGGCCAGGGTGCATGCCCCCTGGGTTTCAATCATATCCTCCGAATCACTCGTGCTCATCAGGAGGACGGACTGGGGATTGATGAGACATTCCTTGCGTGAAAAGACCATTCAGGGTTGGTATATGACTATTTGCTATGTGTGAACCGGGGAATGAAAGCTGGTCTACGAGCTTGACCACTCTTCCTTCATGCGGAAAACACATTACTCTAAAGAGTGAGGAGACAATGGCTCCCATGCAATAAATATAGTCGCGTCCAAGGAGTAGATTATAATCCAGGGGTCCTTGGACTACCATTACGTTCATGTGAACGGTTTTCTTTCTCAATGTTATCGGCACATTGGGAAGGATCCCTAACGGTCGACTGGTTCCTTTGTCAAAGCCTGTTAGATTTCTCATCTCAGGCAAAAGCGATGGAAAACCAAGCGCTTTCCAAGCAGTTGAGGAAAGGATACTCACAGAAGCCCCTTCATCTATGATGGTACCGGCCATGACCATTCTATATATTTGAGCAATGATTCGAAATGGTACACTAGCCGGTAAATGGGGTCTGCCTAGTAGATTCCAATCAAAGGAAACAACTAGGTTGCTTGGAGGTGGGACCGAATAGACGGCCGGATATGACTCTGACGAACTTCCTTCCTGCGGTAAAGGAATGGGTAGATTGTCCACATGTTCATCGGAGTCTATGCTTACGAAGAGAATTTGAATGGTGTCGTTCTTGTTCTCTTCGGTGACTGTATCATCTGATGATGGATCCTCTGAAGGCAAGATCGGGTCAACTGCCGCCTCGACCTTTTGACTTTTGTCTGGTGTGGATTCAGATGGTTTATCTTCATTGATAGATGCTTTGGCCGACCACAAGGGCGTGTCAGCCGGATTTTCAACTAGTGACGGACTCGGCAAGAGCTTCTTATATCCAGGAGGAAGCCGTAACTGTGAAACCAGACTGTCGTCCAAAACTCTTTTAGCCTCATCTAAGAAGGGACAACGGTGGACGGCGTGATCGCCTTCACACAGTTTACAAGGAAATTTACATCTTCCTTTTTGTCCAGGGGCTTCACTTTCACTAGTTGACGGTGTACTTTCAACATGATCATCAGAGGTTGATGACACCGGATTGTGCAAACGAGGAGACTAGTCCCTTAAGATCTGAGGGATGCAAGGACAATCTCGATGATAGTGGTCTCCTTTGCAAATGACACATGGCGATTTAGGCCTGGATGGTGCAGTGTGTGGATTTTCACTAGACGATGCCTGGTCGCCCCTTTTCGCCTTTGGCTCCTTCTTCTTCTTCTCCTTCTTCTTCTCAGTTACTTGATTTTTGGCTTTACCAGCTTCATCAAGCGAAGAGGAAGGAGGAGAGGAAGAATTGGATGAAGTAGAGGGTTGGGGGGTAACTCTGGCATCGTTTAGTTGCTGACTTGATTGTTCAGGAATCACGGTGTTCTAAACGATAGAGGTTGAGAAGAGCCATACGGGCAAGCCGATTGTCAATTCTGGAAGCGACAATGTGGCCATATGGGGTGCACCAACATCTCCCTAAGAGGAGAAAGGACTAGGATTTCCCCCAAGGGGAACTCCTTGGTTGGTGGACTCCATTTTTCTCAACCTAAGACCAACGTAGGAAAGGTGATATTTATTCCGATTAAAATAAATTTTAGACGCTTTGACACAACTTGTTTTTTCAATTTTTAAGAGTCGAGAAAAAACAAAAGATGACTCTAGTCGCCTTCGATTTTTAATGAGCTTGAAGTGACGAGTGCTCAGATGGACCTTTTCCTTTAAGGAGTCTGAAAAGGAACGAAAGAGAATGCTTTGGAAATCTAGACAGAGGGATTACCAAACCAATCGCAAAACTGTAGAATACTTTTTATGGTACGATAGTCAATCTTCTCGAATGTTGTGTTCAGTGCATTTCGATCGATAGGGCAACAGACACGGCTTCCTATGGATAAAGGATAAAGCCTATTGTGGTCTCCCAATATATACTCGACGGTACGTGGGAGGACAAGTCCGTACTGGCACTTATCGTCTCAAAGTGGAGGAATCACCCAACCATCAATGAAAACAACAATTACCAGGCTTTACGACGCCGGAATACGTCTCTAGCCTAGACTTCTAAATGTTGTGCGTTAGGTTCCAAAGCGTTTTTAGATTCGTTAAATTTATTTTACAGTTGATCTTGCTTAAGAAATTTTCCTTTTAGGTTCACCGCGTGATGTAGATGTACAATTCCTAAAATGCAATCTAAGATGATAAACAATCGTTTAATCTTCTTTTTGCAATGAAAATCCTAGCTACTAAGGAAAGAGAGATGATATTCTTTCAACATAGAGTAGAGAGCACACACTATATGCACTGTCCTAAATCAAACCAACAAACAGTCTAAATGGAAATGCACATGCATGTTTTTGTTTTCAGCCTTCTTAATGTGTGAATGATAAAAAGAAAGCTAAGTGCAAATCTGAATTATTTTTCAAAGCGACATTACTAACAAGTTTCTTTTCAAGACAAAATGAAGACAATGACGACACTTCGTGATTTGGAATTGAAAACTTGCTTTCGACACTTGAAAAAATATTAATTCAAATCAAATACAAGAGTAACAGTGTAATTGACTATCAAGAACAATCAGATTCTCTTCTATGACTGAAAACGACACTTGTGACACTTTCAAATCAAGAAACAACAGTTCAATTACGCTACTTCTTTGTAAAGAGAACTGAAAATGACTCAAAATACATAAAAACATTTATAGTTATTTGCACAATGGAGGCAGAATAATGGCAAGGAAGGGGTTTTCAATAGAGGTATACTGACTACAGACAACAAAACTCCTGAATAGAGCTGAAAAGAGTGAACACAGAAACCAAAATCTAAGAGCAGAAGAGGCCTTGTCTGATCAGCGCACCTGTAACACAGGGAAAAAGAGATGCAACGCACCTACTACACTTGAGAAGTGTGATGCATCTAGAATCCAAAGAAGAGACAGTGCGATGGTCCAGGGATGAGACTTCAACTGGGTTCCGGGTCACAGTTTGCAGCTCAGTTCAGGGATTTAGGCTGAGCAAGTGGTAATCAGTAAATAAATCACAGGGGTAGATCTAAGGAGGTTACTAGAGCCACCACAAGGGCAATTAGAGAGCTTGTAAGTCGATTGTTCAATTCATAAACAAAACCCAGAGATAGACTGAAGCAGCATTGATCTACTTTGCACTTGCATAGCAAATGCAGTTCGAAGGCTAGCTGGCTTGACTTCAGGCTCCGTCTGTAAGTTTATAAAGTAAACAAATGTAGAAAAACAAACAATCTATTCGCTCCCCAGTATGGTCGCCATTTTGTTATCGGGAAATCTAGTGTCTATGCAGAGCTACTAGTCCCACTAAGGCTAGTAGCTACCTTAGAAAAAAACAAACTAAAACTACTTTCGTTTTCCTTTATGAAAAATAGATAAGAGGGAAATAAAGGAGACCAACCTCTGTCTTGCGCTTGGTTCCTTGCTTGATTCCTCTCCCTTCTGATAGATCTTTGCCACTCGCTTCCTCATCTACCCAGCTTCAAAGAGTACCTGTAGAATCAAAGCAGCATAACACTATCCAAGAACAGAGATCTATTATCATAAACAATATAGGACCAGATATATATTGACCACACAAATACATATATCATCAATCATACAAGAATGTGGAGGAAAACTTGAATAGCTTTATTAATATTCAAGAATAGCAAAGAGGATTACAACCAATTGTTCTGACCCAGCATCATCCTCTCAGCAGGAAATCCCTTCTTCACCTCATGAAAAGCTTAGATCACCCAACACTATGATGTTGCACCAAGAAACCAGCAACACTTCCTTACAAGATACAAAATTCCAGCCTCTGGATCTCTTGGATGAGGGATCCATATATAGATGTTTGGAAGGGGGGTCAGTCAGCTTTTGAGATTTGATTAGTGTCCTCTCTCTGATAGTTTTTGATTCCACTTGGAGATTGATGATCTCTTACTCATCCCTGGGCGAATGCAGAGAGGCAACTGTCACAGGAGAAGTTTCTGGAAGATTCCATGCTCCTCCACCTTGCAGATTGACCCTGCCATTTGTCTACTCTCGCCCATCGCACCCCATAGAAGGGATTTTCAGTATGCATCGCACCTCCTGTGTGTATTTAGGTGGGATGCAGCGCACTTTGACCATGGAGTAGGTGAGATGGTCCAGTTTTGACCAGTTCTGAGCAGTTTTTCATGGAGAACTTCTGGGAGAAGATGTAATCAGTTGACCTTGTTCTTTTAGAGATTGGAACAACACTTTTAGGGACTTAAGAGCCCTTGTTTTATGGACATTTATGATTGGGGTTGCAGTGCCCAAAAATGTCTATAATAAAAACTAACATATGAAGACAAAGAAGCAAAAGGAGAGATGGTTAATATTTATCAAAAACCATAGTCGTTGATTAACTATCTTATAGACATATGTTCAAATGAAGGAGATTGGGTTCTGGATTTATTTTATGGCTCAGGTAAGTTTTATTATATAGAATTGAATTTCAATATCTTCTTTCTTAATTTATATGTCATTATACTAATTTACTTCAATATTTCTTTTGTGCTTGTTAATTAGGTACACTACAAAAAGGAAGAAATTGCATTGCAATTGAAAAATGTCCAGTACAATGAAAATTTATTCAGCAAATAATTAATTCACTTCAATTTCTTCTAGATGCAATGCAAGAAATTGGGTTGAAGAAAGGGGATTTTAGTGAAACACGTGTGGCAAAAATGCAAAGGAACCTCAACCACCATTACATGGAACGATTGGAAAGGCATATATTGGGAGATTCAGAGACGTCACAAATCCATTAGAAAAGGAAAACGAGCAAAATGATGCATAAAATATTGTGGGAGAAGACAATGATGAAACTCTAGAGGATGAAGAGTTTGGATTACGTGATATTGTTGATTAAATTTAAGTTATGCTCGGAAATCAAGCTCATTTTTTGTAACTGTTAATTAGTTATACTTGTAATATTTTTTACTTTGACATTTTATGAGAAGAATAATAATTCAATTAATGTTGTCATGTGTTCTATATTTGTATTATCTGATTTTTGCTTTAATTTTTATGTGAATCATAATTTTTTGAAAAAAACAGTGATTATTATTATTTTTTGACATGAAATTCATAAAAAAAACTATTATTTAACCATTTTTTGTTAATTTTTTCATATAAAAATTGTGATTTTGACATGTCATTTCTAGCAAAAAATTATCAAAATGTGTAATTTTTTAGTTATATTTATGTTAAAAATGGTTATTTTTATGTCAATTGTTAAAAAGTATTGTTTTTAGAGACAATTATTTGATGTGCATTGAAAAATTAATTAATTAATTAATTATTATATATATATATATATATATATATATATATATATATATATATATATATATATATATATATATATATATATATATATATATATATATATATATATATATATATATATGAAACTTTAAAATATCGACCTTCTTCTTTAACTATGCAAAATAATGAAAACCTCACTACAAAAAAAAAAAAAAAAAAAAATATGAAGAATAAGACCACTTAAAAAATTGTTAAATTTAGAAAATAGTTATTCACATTTAATACATTAGAAAAATTAAAGTAAAAAATAGGTCTTTTAAAAAAAGGGCCTGATGCAGAATCAACACTTTTTAAAATCAACATGCAAATCACTAACATTATAAAAAGTAATGTACATAAAAGAATTTAAAGTGTCGAAAACTATGCTAAAAAAATATATGTGTATTTTGCATCACCACTATTCAAAATCGGGTCACTTTTTGCTACCTCTATGAAATGGGTAATTGTATCAATTCTAATTTTAAAGTTTACATTGTTAAAGGAAGATGGATTTGTCACAACACATCCTCTCATAAGAGCCATGTATCCAGTGCTCCTGTCAAGTGACATGCTCTATCTGCGTTGTGATGTGGGTTCTCCCACATTCTCTCTAGTGTCCGATAATAATCTATCCGCCTCTATGGTGTGCTTTCTCCCATCTCTAGAAGACTCTACCTGAGTGGATGTCTCCACTCCCATATCCTTTGCATGTGGCTACTCCACATCAATCTGAGGCTCCTCAACCTTAGGAGCTAAAATCTCCTCAACCACATGTAGCTGAAGCTCCCTCTCAAGGGAAACTTGCATGGCCTTCTCCTCATTGAAATATGACATCCCTGCGAACCACTCACATAGTACACCTGATAGTTGTGAGGTGTATCAATGTATGCCACAGATATCCTCAATTATTTTGTCATCTCAAGCTTCATTCATGCATCTTTGGTCACATGGAAATATACAGATGACCCAAAAATCATGAAGTGACCAAAATTTTGCCTCTTATTGGAATGAGCCTCCTCTAGTGTCTTCATCCCAAGTATCCAATGTGGGCTACAGTTCTGAACATAAACCATTCTATTGCATGCCTCAACCCACAAGTGTATTGGGAGACCCTGATGATGCAACATTACCCTCGCTGCCCCTACTATGCTTCTATTCATCCTCTTTGCCACCCCATTTTGCTAAGGGTTATGCGGTGTTGTCAACTCCCATTTAATCCCTTCTGTTGCACAGAAGTTCTTAAACCCGTTTGAGACATACTCACCACCATTATCACTCCATAGAGCTTTAACCTTCTTTGTCGACTTTTTCTCCACCAATAATTTAAACTCACAAAACTTTGTGAAGGTTTGATCCTTTTTCTACATGAAAAATATTCAATATTTTCAAGAAAATTCATCCACAAATATAACATAATACCTGTGTTTGGTCATGGATGCTTTTGAGAATGGTCCACAAACATCTGAATGGACTCGCTTTAGAATATCCTATGCTCGATTGTCTCTGTCTTGAAAGGAAGACTTGGTGTATTTACCTAAATTACACCCCTTGTATGTATCAACTTTCTCTAGTGTTCCTTTGTGAAAAAAATGGAGATCTACGGCATGATCTTCAATGTCCCATGATGCAAGTGACCTAATCACCCATGCCACAACTCACCAACATCTCATATCTACACCATCTCTACTTTCATGATGAAAGCAACACAATCCTCTACCTGCATCTTATAGAGATTCTTCACCTGAATCTCTATCCTCTTTACCTGACCTGTGGCTATGTGTCGAAGGAAGGCCTTTCCTTTTAAGAAGATCACATCATAGCCTCTATCCTCAAGCATGGCAACAGATACCAAGTTCTTCTTCAACCTGGCCACATACATAAAGTTCTTCAAGGTGAGTGGAGCCCCATTCTCCCTCTAAAAAATAACTGTGCCCAATCTAGTAGCACTATACCTCACATTGTCACCCATCTTGATATGCATTAGAGATATTTCTCCTCTAGGTCATTGAATAAATCCTTGTCACCAGTCATGTGTAATGAAGCTCCATTATCTAAGTACCATACACTTCCCATCATTGATGACATGATGCATGAAATGAGGGAAAAGACTAATTTGAATTGAGAGGCCAAAGCCTCACTCGCTGCTCTTCTTGAGGATTTCTTCTTAGACTTCTTGAGTGGACAATTTGTAGGAAAGTGTCCTAGATAATGACAATGAAACCATTTCACTTTCGTCATGTCTTTCTTCTTGACTCCATGACAAGAATGTGATTTGGAATGGGAAACATGCCCTTCTTGAGGATTTCTTCTTGGACTTCTTGAGTGGACAATTTGTAGGAAAGTGTCCTGGATAATGACAATGAAACCATTTCACTTTCGTCATGTATTTCTTCTTGACTCCATGACAAGAATGTGATTTGGAATGGGAAACATGCCCTTTCCATTGCTTTGCCTGAATCGCTAAGGCATGGTTCTATTCATCTTCAGTCCTTAATAAAGAGCCATCCCTAGTGTTCCTCCTAATCTACTCTTACATCAAATCTGACCACATGTGTTCCCAATCTGGAAGCTTCTCCCGACCATTGACAGAGTCTTGATAACTATGCCAACTCTTTGGGAGTTCCAAAAGAGCAAGACTTACCATACCATCCTCGGCAACCGTGATTCCAACACTTCCAAGTTCATCATGAAATTGAGTGAATTTGGCCAAGTATTTTGGAATAGTCTCACCTTTCTCCATTTTTAATTTTCGCATTTTTTCCTTCAGTGCCAATCTCCTTTAGTCACAGTTGTTTTTATACAATTCCATCAATTCTTTCCACATAGCATACAAATTTTCCTTGCCATGGATACTTGAGACAATGTGGTCTCAAACTCCCTCAAGGGTTATCCACCTCACCTTTGCCACACACTTCTTCCATTCGGCCATATTTTGTGCATTCGATGCTGCTGGATTAGGGATGTCTTGATCAAAGAATTCCTTCAAGCCATTATCCCCCTAGACAACCTCCATTATGTCCCACTAGGCTATATAATTTGAGCTCCATTCCAAGGCATACTTGAGCTCCAAACTATAGAACACCACTTGCCGATCCTGAATTATGTATTGTAAATTCAAATTTGTCCTGTAACCCAAAACTCAAAACTTTGAAATCTCCTCTAGTATACTATCTTCAGCTCCAATACCATGTATATTTTCCTTTAGATTCACAAGCTCATGTAATCTACTAAAACAATAGACAAGAATCTACTTCTACTTTCGACTAGCGGAAGCCAATAGATCGATGAAAACAATATGAACAACAAGAAGAAAAATCAATGGAACATAACACAATAAGTTTTTCTAGGGAAATTGACTGCTCAAAACCCCACCTAACTATATTGCATTAATAAAAAATATGAGTGAAGATACCAAGCTTGTTCTCACTAGAAAAATTCTGCACAAGTATGCTCAACTCTCTGCCTCACAAGCCTGCTCTTAGCCAACACTTAGCCAGTTTCCATTGCCTTCCAACCCCCTATTTCCTTATGCAATTCCTAGGTTGAATAACTTGTATTGATGGGAATCCAGTGCTTCCAAAACTGCACAATCCAATCCATTTCCTCTTCCTGATTGCATGCATGATCTATATAACTCAGTAAATCATACAATTGATAGTACACTGTCCTTGCACTCTAGTCTCAATTGGGTCTTTCTCAGAACTGACATGCATGATTTTCCAATGAGAGAATATTGAGTTAACTGGACTAGCATATATTGATGCACCAGTGCACTAACTCACTACTAATCCTCTACTAGTTCAAAAAACGGTTAGAACTAGTTTAATTGTCTATAACTTGTTAAACTTAGTTATCTAATTACAACTCAATATAAAAGCATACTTGACCCCTAAAATTTAGGGAGAACATATACATGACTTCCAAAATACTTCCAACTTGAAATTCCTAAGCTAATTAAGTTAATTAAACTTAATTAACTATTTAAAAGTTGCTATGAGAATAAATTCTATTTTAATTCTCAGTTTAAATTCAAGGACACATTTAAACTGAAGTTTCATGTTGCCATTTCTCAATAATCTATAGCACTTGACACTCCTTTGTGACCATAGTTCCCTCTACTATCTGAAGATATCCCTCTACCTTCTTTTCTAGATTAGATATAGTTATTGAGTTTTGACTGTTGCTATCGAGATCAGATCCAACAATTAGGGTTCTATCACGGTTATACATATCAGATTTAGTAGTTTGGTTTGTTACAACGTACATTATACTCTTTTTTCAGTGAGGGTTTTGGCCACCATAGTCCATATCATATTATCACAGCACATTCTGCAGTACAAAGACCTTGGGGTTTCTATTACTACAGTCTAGGCCCAGTTTTTGCAGGATATTTGGTAGTATCAAGATTTTTGGAATTTAATAGTTGTAGTATTGATTATTTGGGACTAAAACTCATTTCGGATTAAAAAAAAAATAAAAATAAAAACCAAAAAATGTCTCAGGCTATCTCGGGATGCTTTCAAGAGACTTAGCCCATAAGCTTCAGCACGATGAGTTCGTCCCAGTGGTACCATTCACTTATAAGCCCCTGTTGATGATGCTGGACCCACCAACATTTAGTGGATCGCCCCAATATGAAGTCCCAAATAGACCATACACTGTTTGGTGTGGGAGTCCCATCTGGTATGATGGCCCAGTTGCCATTGTCTTAAGGATTTTCCTCAACTCTTACTTGTGAGCACAAGAGAGTGGTTTGCTTTGTCTTCGAAAAGTGAGGTTCGTATGCCTGGTGAGTGTAAGTGTACTTGTGTCAATGGTTCTTTTACTGTGAGGGGAAGAAGGTGAAGAGGAGTTCCAGGTTGAAAGGGATGAGTCCCAACTCGGCTAGGAGCACACGACACAAAAGGACAAACATAGCTTCCGGTGGAGCAGTCCACTTGGATGCGGCATTCACAACATACAAGGTAATATAACATGTACAACACTCATGGAATAGTCTAAACGAGTGCAACAGTTCTTACAACAAGGTTCAGGTGAAAGCTCTATCTAATGTCCGATAGAGTAGTTGACACAGACGGGACAACATTAACAACATATAGAACACATTTCCATTAATAGATTATGCATTACAAAAAATGAAACAATTCAGATGTAGAACACAGGTTAAAGAAACATGTATTACAAGTGTTAAATATCAGTCTTAGAACAAATACAATACATGTGTGAAAACATGTTGGCCTGTTAATAGGCTTCTGAATTAAGCGAAATTTCCAAGACACATCATTACACCATACATCACTAACCTCATTAGCGAGGCATTGGAGCCACTACTTACTCCTCAAAGAAATGATTACAGACTCCCATGGCTATGTGGGAGGAGCTAAGGTGAAAATTCCTTTCATGTACAAATGAGGGGGGTATTTATAGCCAAGGGTGAAACTGACCCTTGTGGCTATTTGACTACCCTCATGACTATTTGTATTCCATGAATTTTCGACTTACATGACTCCATGTTTCAACAAGTGGGCTCTTGGACTTCCACCTTACACCACATTGATTGACAACAAGCCCATAGTGGAGATGTGGGCAACATGACTCATGACTTGACTCGACATGACTTGACAAGACAATGCTGGTACATGTGTGCTGCTGTTGGAGTGCATGTCGAGCTACAATGCTACTAAGTGATGGATGTCTTCATGGTGTATCATAGCTTCACCCCTGCATGGTGAAGTGTGTGGAGTCTTCAATGGTCCCTGGTTCACTAGATGAAGATTTAGCATGTTGTTCCTTGCTTTCATGCTGGAAGGCTTGACAGGTTCACTTGTTTGTGAAGGTGCATGTTCATCACGTTCATCCACTTCATATACTTCATTTGTTCGTCCATTGATGAACCTGTCCATCTGCATGTGTTCCCTTCATTCATCTCATTTGTCATCTTGACATGTTTGTTGGTGTACCTATACCTGCAGTCACTCATGATGAGACGACATCAAATCCAAAACCTCCTAGTCTACCATGACACATGATCATTCAGATGCAGGTGACTGGGAGAGGTAGCAGGGATGTGATGCAGAATGATGGCTTTGGGAAATTGCTAATGAAAACTCTGCAAGAGTCACTCCAAGATGGGGAGAGACAATCTGACTCGACCATGACTATTTGCAAGGTCTGGCTTGGCTGGGAGGAAAAATTGTGCAAATTTTGGGAAGGATAGTTTTGGGTTGCAGCAAGGCAAGGCAGGCATTCTCTGTGCATTTTCCAGAACAAACAGTCAGTGGGGGATGGACAGCTAGATTTGTGCAATTTTCTAGAGGAATGGTTCATGCTGCATGAAGGGTCAATAGGCAGGGAGTGCTCAGTTTTTTTGGGGAACTGCTCGGTAGACTGGCAGCCAGAACTGCACAATTCCCAGAGGGAACTGCTAGTTGGTTGTTGGGTCACTGGCAGCCAGAACTGTGCAATTCCCAAAGGTAACTACCAGTTGGCTGCTGGGGTCACTAGCAGCCAAAATTGCACAATTCTGAGAGGGAAATGCCAGTTGGTTGCTGGGGTCACTCGCAGCCAAAACTGCACAATTCCTAGAGGGAACTGGCAGTTGGCTGCTCAGTCACTTGCAGCAGAAACTGTGCAATTCTTGGAGGGAATAAGTAGTCTACTGCTAGGAGTTGTTCACTGGGAAAACTACACTGAGGCCGGGAGGCCGTCTTGCAGATCATCTCTGCACAATTTCTAAGCTAAGCTAACTGATAATTAGTGGAAGGTCTGCTTGTGACTGCCCAATTTCTAAGATGAACAGTTGGTTAAATTTCCGGATGACTGATTGGGAAAACTGTGCAATTTTCTGAAGGAGACATGGATGGGCACTTGGTGTCTGTCCAGCCTATCTACGCAATTTCCTCAGTCAGTTGACCGGGTAAGGTGGAAGGTCTCTATGCAAGTTTTGAGGGGAGTCAGTCCCGGGGTGACTACTGGGTTCCACTGTATGGGTGGCCAACATGAATGTTGATTGAGTTGCTTGCAGGCAACGCAACTTGAAAGAACTAGCTTGGTGCTTCTGTGCTGTTCTAGTTAATATTCAATCAAGTCGAAAGCAGGGTGTTGGTCTAACTATCAGTGAGGAGTCTGGTCGTCAGAACATCAGAAAAAATGACTAAGTGTGTGAATAGTCGAAAGATGCATAGGTGATCATATGAACAGACACTTGCATGACTTGACGATGAAATGACCAAACCATCCAAACACACATGTTCAACATGACTGAGCAATGCTACAAGTGACAAGTGCGATAGATTCTTTCATGGTGAACACATAAAACACATACGAAGCAAAGACTTTGAGCATAACGAGAACACGGTCACAAGCATGACTTAGACATCAACATGCATAGACTTGAATCTAATAAATAAGCAAGGTGAATGTAAAGACTGACACGAGCTTACAGAGTGAACCCGAGTGTGTGCAGTCATCAATTGAAACTCTTCAAGGGAGGCTCTGAAGTTGGTGCAAGCCAAAAGTTTGGAGGGTGGTTGTAGCCGCTACAACGCTTGGCGACACACTAGTATAACTCCAACTTATATGTTTTGGTTCATTGCTAGCATAGGGCCTTGGTCTCTCAGGGAGTATTGAATCGCTGTGTAGGTTACTTCAGTTTCCCCACTTGCCCCATGGACATACATGGTTCACCCTTTGCCAACTCAGTTAAACAAAATCAAAAGTTCATCTTAGATCTCAGTGTTTCGAATCCGGGAAGGGTAGTTTAGTTTACAAGTTGAATATTTTCAGAGTATAAGTTTTCATCTCTGGTGTTGCTTCACCACCAGTAGGCCTGGACAGTACCCCAACAGAGTCACCCAGGAACACACACATTACTCCATTGCCAGCGAGCCTGGTCAGTTCCTCAGTGGAGTTGCATGCTTCACCTCTCTGCGCAAGAAGCTTGTCTCTTCTTTCACCTTTGTATTTTTTAGGAGAACTGTGCATAGGCACTTATTTATTTTTGGGGCAGAAGAGGGATCCTAACTTATTGAGAGTAGAAGAGGTTATTAATTTATAGAAGCGTGTATGACCTCTGACATAGGTTTGATTGTTTAGATTTTTCTCCTTCTCTGTTTCTACTAGTTGGATGAGCTTGAACAAACTGAGTAGAAGGCTGAGTAGAGGCATGCAGCTTCCCAGTGTGGACATAGGTTCACGGTTGGACCAAAACTTCCCTTGCAGACAGTTTGTATTTTTCTTCAAGACTTCATCAACCAAAGGTTACAACCAAGCATAGAGAAGGCGGACACAATATTGGCTAAGTGTTGTAGTGTCACGAGTTTCCTCAAATTTCAGCCACATACTCTATTCAAAAGCCAGGATGTAGTAGTTAGTAGCACTTATTTCCAGAAACAAAAATAGTAATATATCAAAGAAACAAAAATAACATGAAAAAAATAGTAAGCAAAATCAAACAAAGAAAAAGCAAAGAAAGTAATGAAAACAAACCAAATGAAACCACAAGCAGCAAGTAGACTATGTACATGGCATGAGTGTGGCCTGACCTACTGAAAATAATGTTTGAGATCTTGGCCATTGGTAGAAAGGTTGTCAATCCTCTTGCCCAGTGATTGCAAATGATACATGTGTTGGCCAAGGTTCTCGTAGACCAATGCAAGTCCACCGGGCTCCGCTACTGGAACCTGGTGGCATTCCAAAAGACCTTCAAGTGAAGACAACACCACTGTTTCAGGTACTAAGTACAACATGGGATGAGATGATGGCATGGGGTAGTTGTTTTTATTCGGGAAGGATTCAAGTTTCTAAAGTCAATTCGTAAGCTAATTTTCCCATATTTCTTATGTGCAGGATTTAAATTAAAAAACTAAGTATGATCACGAACTTTGCAAGTAATCCAAACACTTAAACTGTTAGTGAATCTTTTCGGTGCAAGGAGTGCAAACAACATGCATGTGTTATGTGTTCTTTGCTATAATGGCTTGTCTCCTCATTTACCTGGAATCTCATGTTGGATTTCTCTTGTGTGGTGTGTACTCAGGTGATCATCTACTTGTGCAGACCCGTCCCGATACTATTCGATCAAGCGTTCAATGATTTGTCACTGCTGTAGTGTGCAGCTTGTACTGAGATTGGCCATCTTTAGATCATGGTAGGTTCCCAGGTTGCTTTGTTCATTTGTAGTGTTGGTCCTTTGTGTATTCAGTATGAGTGCTTCATCCTCAACATTTTTGTTTGTGCCTTCGAACTTAAAAAAGCTCAAAATCATGCATTTTCCATTGTTTTGGATGACTGAGATACACTTGGTCCTTGGGCCATCATGTGTTCTTGACTTGTCAAGGCTCATAGCCCTCAACTCGTCTATACATGGGCCATTTGGCCTGCTGGTACTGATGTTACTATCATTGTTGCTACTACTGCTACTATCAAAAAAACAAATTGTACAAGTTTCATTATCATCAGTTGGGCGAGGAAGGAGTCCTAACTACTTGTCTGATGAGGTTAGAGTTGGCGATGCAGGATAACACTCCAATGTATTTTCTAGGAGGCAGTTGCCAAACATAAGTTCTACGAAGGCCAACGGTTCATTCTTGCCATTAAGGGGAGTGACATTGTGTTTCATATACCTCTCAGATAACACCCGAATTTGGTTGCATCTGCCTTATACGAAAGCCACATGTGAGACTAGTTTGTAGAAAAATATCCATCTAGCTTGCTGGATCAGTCTCTGCTGAGTAGTAGGCCATATGCTTCCAGTATGTCCACAACAACTATGTTGATGCATTGGTGGAATCTACCGTCATGAGATAGTCAAATTATCATGTCTCATAGTTCACCAATGGATGGTACCGATGTTCGATCAAGTTGGATGATTCGCGTGGATGTTTTGCTCCATCATGCATTGATCGTTTACATAATGGAGAGTGGCATGACGTTGGTTGTTGTGCTGAAATCAACTAGATAGTTATGAACATTGTAGTTGAAATTTTGAAAAGATAGCAGGAATGGGGAGCAACCTGAGTGTGCTTCTTCCATCTGGAGTGTATGCATCACAGTGGAAATTGATCCGTGAGGTGTTCTTGCTCGCTTGTTGGTAGAGGCTATGCTATCTATTGTTGTCTATCGCAGTGTGCGTAACAGGATATCTCGCTAACTCTGGATCTTAGCCAACTTGAACAAACTGACGTTTGCTTGAGTTTTCCTCATGTCGTCAACAATGTTTTAGTCCATAGGTGATAGTATTACCGAGATGTTCTGGGTAGAATATATGTTCGTGTTGTCCATTGAAGTGTTTTGTAGTTTGCTGCTTATGGAAGTACTCTTGCCCACCACTGTCTTTTAGGACTTGCCTTGTGTTTTTTTCTTTGGGGTGGCTGGTGGATCAACCTTACTTATCAGCAGTCTGATCTTCTCTTGCATTTCCCTAAGTGTAGGGGCAGCCCCTTTACTCCTAAGATTGTAACAGTCATTTTTTCTTGGGGGATTCTTTTCGGTGTTTATCTTCGGCACTCCTTGCAAGCACTGATATGCGTTCACCACATGCCCAGAACTTAATGCTTCAATAGGTGCAATATCTTCATCATAATCTCTGTCGTCCGGCCGCTTCTGCATACCACTCTCTACATCGAGTGCATGACTGTATACCGAGTTTTCAACTCTCTTCTAGTTCGAATAGAAGTTCTCGGGGTGATGTTCTTCGTGGAACGAACAGAACTTGGGATCTACGCATTGATCAACATTGAACACAGAGCTCTGTGCATTTTCTTGAGCAGACCAATTGCTACCTGATGAGTTTCTTCCCTGTCTCTGTCTAGGTGGATAACTCCTTGCAAATGTGTCTGTTTTCCATTGTTTAAGCTTGGACACTTTAGTTGTTAAGTTCTTGACAAGGCGAGTGAGGGTTTCAATATCATTTTCTTCCTTGTCTCTACCCTTGCTCTCCATCGCTTGGGACTTCCTAATCGTGTCTTTGGATTCCTTTGTTGGTTCATCCTCCTTGATGAGTCCAATAATGCGTAGGTATTTTTCGACAACAATATCCTCTTCACAGTTTTCCAAGGGTGTTGGTTACACAGCTCGCTTGACCAACTTTACAATGTTGGTCGGCAGTGCAGACGTGTAGTAATCAACAGTGATGGAGTCATGAGGTTTGGTGTCCACTGCAAATTTTTTCAATATGCGTGTAAACCTTTGGTTGAAATCTTTTACCTTTTCTTTCCCCTCCATCTTCAGGCTACCCAATTCTTTCAGTAACATAGCTGGGGTCTTGTCATCAGCAAAATTTTCAAGGAACGTGTGTTTTAATACACCTCAGTTCTGTATGGAGTTTGGTGGAAGGTTGTGATACCACGCAACTGCGTGATTGTTCAAGGTACAATGGAACAATCTACAAGTTACATCATCATGTCGTACCTCAAGGGTCTGTAGCTGCAGGTAGAAGTTGTCCAAATGATCTTCTTCCTTCACCATGCTATCAGGGTTGAACTTGATGTTCATTCTCTCCATTCGCTTCGGCATCTTGTGCAAAACAACCGGGAGAGCCAATGGTCCCTGAGTCATCCATTCAATATTTGGGTCAGCCATCTCTTCTTCTTCTTCATCCTCTTCCTCTCTTTCAGATTTTGATGGTTCTGGCTCTGAGTCTGTTGGTTCATCTCCACCGCCACCTCCTCCACTACCCTCCCCACCACCTCCTATACCGGAGTCTGATCCCAAGATCACAAGAGTGTCTTGTTCACCTTGCCAGAAGATCAGAGGTTCCTATCCATCTTCAATATCTTCTGCCAAACCATCAAGTGTGGCAAGGAATTCTTCTTCCACCGATGACACAACAACTCTCCTGGGAGTGGCTTTTGACTTCTTTGATGCATATGGAAGGTTTTGTATGCTTGGGATCAATCTTACTGCTTTCGTGAACTGGCGAGTGATGGGACGAATGGAGTGAAGGTGTTGATATGAAATATCATGTTCAATTCTAGGATGTGAGGAGTAACGACCTACAAAGTTGTGTGTAGGTGAGAGGGAGTGAAAATTACTACCTTGACGAGATGGTTGATGAGTGAGTGTGAGGGGAATTTTAGCCATGTACAACTGGCTGCCCTCCTTCTAGCACTAGAAATGTTGACGATGCTAGACCCACCAACATTTAGGGGATCACCTCGATATGAAGTCCCAACTAGACCTCACACTGTTTGGTGTGGGAGTCCCATCCGGTATAATGGCCTGGTTGCCATTGTCTTAAGGATTTGCCTCAACTCTTGCTTGTTAGAACATGAGAGTGGTTCGCTTTGTCTTCAAGAAGTGAGGTTCGCATGCCTAGTGAGTGTAAGTGTACTTGTGTCAATGGTTCTTTCACTATGAGGGGAAGAAGGTGAAGATGAGTTCCAGGTTGAAAGGGATCAGTCCCAACTCAGCTAAGAACACACAACACAAAAGGACATACATAACTTCTAGTGGAGCAGTCCACTCGAATGTGGCAGACAAAACATAGAAGGTAAGATAGCACATACAACACTCAAAGAATAGTCCAAACGAGTGCAATGGTTGTTACAGCAAGGTTCAGGTGAAAGGTCTGTCTAATGTCGGGTAGAGGAGTCGACATGGGCAGGACAACATTAAAAATGTATACAACACATTTCCATTAATAGATTATGCATTACAACAAATGAAACAATTCAGATGTAGAACCTAGGTTAAAGCAACATGGATTACAAGTGTTAAAGATTAGTCTTACAACAAATACAATACATGTGTGAAAATTCACTGGCCTATTAATAGGCTTCTGAATTAAGCGAAATTTCCATGACACATCGTTACACCATACATCACTAACCCCATCAACGGGGCAATGGAGCCATTACTTACTCCTGAAAGAAAATATTGCAGACTCTCTTGGCTACGTGGGAGGAGCTGAGGTGAAAAGTCCTTTCATGTACAAATGAGGGGGGTATTTATAGCTAAGGGTGAAACTCACCCTTGTGGCTGTTCGACTGCCCTCATGATCATTCAACTTCCATGAATTTTCGACTTACATGACTCTATGTTTCAACAAGTGGATCTCTTGGACTTCCACGCTACATCACATTAATTGAAAACAAGCCCATAGTGGAGATGTGGGGTACATGACTCATGACTTGACTCGTCATGACTTGAAGAGACAATGTTGGTACATTTGTGTTGCTGCTAGAGTGCATATTGAGCTACAATGATGCTGAGTGATGGATGCCTTCATGGTGTATCATAGCTTCACCTCGAAATGGTGAAGTGTGTGGAGTCTTCGATGATCCTTGATTCGCTTGATGAAGCTTTAGCATGTTGTTCCTTGTTTTCATGCTAGAGGACTTGATAGGCTCACTTGTTCATGAAGGTGCATGTTCATCGTGTTCGTCCACTTCTCATAGTTCGTTTGTTTGTCCGTTGGTGAACCTATCAATCTGCATGTGCTCCCTTCATTCATCTTGTTCATCGTCTTGACATGTTTGTTTGTGTACCTATACTTGTAGTCATTCATGATGAGACAAAATCAATTCCAAAACCTCCTAGTCTATGATGACATATGATCAGTCTGATGTAGGTGATTGGGAGAGCTAGTAGGGCTATGATGCAGGATGATGGATTCAGGCAACTACTAATGAAAACTGTGCAAGAGGCACTCGAAGATGGGGCTGGACAATCTGAGTCAACAATGACTATTTTCAAGGTCTGGCTCAGTTGGGAGGGAAAATTACGCAAATTTTGGGAAGGACAGTCTGGCTGCAGGAGGGCAAGGTAGGCATGCTCTATGCATTTTCCGAAAGGAACAATCAATGGGGGCTGGATAGCTAGATTTGCACAATTTTCCAGAGGAATGGGTTGGGCTGTATGAAGGGCCAGCAGGCAGGGATTGCGTAGTTTTTCTGGGGAACTGCTTGGGAGACTGACAACCAAAACTACATAATTCCCTAAGGGAACTTCCAGTTGGTTGCTGGGTCACTCACAGCCAAAACTACGCAATTCCCAGAGGGAACTTCCAGTTGGCTGCTGGGGTCACTGGCAGCCAAAACTGTGCAATTACCAAAGGGAACTACTAATTGGCTGTTGGGGTCACTAGTAGCCAAAACTGTGCAATTCCTAGAGAGAACTGGCAGTTGGCTACTCAATCACGGGCAGTAGAAACTGTGTAATTCTTGGAGGGAACATGTAGTCTACCGCTAGGACTTACTGGCTGGGGAAAATTCACTAAGGCCAGGAGGCCAGCCTGCTGATCATCTCTGTGCAATTTATGATCTGAGCTGACTAATGGGCAGTGGAAGGCTTGCTCTTGAGCATTGTGCAATTTTTGAGATGAACAGTCGGTCAGCTGTCAAGATGACTGACTAGGAAAATTGTGCAATTTTCTGAAGGAGATAGGGACGGGCACTTGGTGTCTGTCTACCTATCTATGCAATTTCCTTAGTTAGTTGAGCATGTAAGGTCAAAGGCCTCTGCACAATTTTTGAGGGGATTCAGTCCTAGGGTAACTGCTTGGTTCGAATGTCCGGGTGGCCAACATGAGTGCTGATTGAGCTGCTTGTGGGCAGTGTAGCTTGAAAGAACTAGCCTTGTGCTTTTGCGTTGTTTTGGTTGACAGTCGATCGAGTCGAAAGCAGGGTGCTGGTCTAGCTGTCAGTGAGGATTCTGGTCGTCAGAACGTCAGCAAAAATGACTGAGAGTGTGAACAGTCAAAATATGCATAGGTAATCATACAAACACACACTTGGATGACTTGACGATGAAACGACCAAACCATCAAGACACACATGTTCAACATGATGGACCGACGATGCAAGTGATAAGCATGACACTCATGATTGATCATTCATGATCGAGATGACACTTGCGTGATAGTGAATGTGACTCCATGTGTGAGTGCGACAGATGCTTTCATGGTGAACACATAAAACACATATGAAGCAAAGACTTTGAGCATAACAAGAACACGGTCACAAGATGAATTAGACATCAACATGCAGAGACTTGAATGCAATTAACAAGGAAGGAGAATTTAAAGACTCACACGAGCTTACAGAGTGAAGCTGAGTGTGTGCAGTCATCAATTGAAACTCTTCAAGGGAGGCTCTGAAATTGATGCAAGCCAAAATTTTGGAGGGTGGTTGTAGCTACTACAACAACCCCCAATTTTCTGGCAGTCCCAAAATGTTTCCTAACACGGCTTCAAGTTACCCACATCACTAGACTCCCAATATTTCTCTCTTTCTAAGCATACTACTCTTAAGTAAGCTCAAAAATTTGACTGGGCTGGTGTATATTTGGTTCCAGATCTCAAGTTATGGTTGTGGAAAGGGAAATCTAGAAGGTTGATAAACTTGAGAAAAGATTCGAGGCATTCGAGGAGAAAAATTATGCCCATATCTCAAAACTTAAAGATGTTATAAATATGTCTCATAGGGAGGAGCCTAGATTTGATGCACACATAGAAGGAGAATCTAGCCATCACACTCACTTCCATGGAAATCACCACTCTTCAAGCCACCAAACACCCAAGCTGGACATGTACAAATTTGATGGCTCTAATCATGTAGTACGGGTAGCACAAATGGAAAAATATTTCTACCTTAACGATATTTGCGACAATGGAACTAAACTACATGTGGGAGTCCTTCACTTGGACCAAGAGAGATAGAAATGGTGGTAGTGGCATCAGAAATGTTATCCAAGGAAAGAAACTTGGAATATGTTCTCAAAATCCATTCTGATCACTTTGATTGGGAATCTAATGTTTTGGGCCGTCTCACTAAGCTCTGGAAAAGAAGTACATGAAAGGACTACATTGAAGCCTTTGAACAATTGGCCATCAGAATTGAAGGCCTAGGAGATGAATTTTACTTGGAATGTTTCATCAATGGCCTAAAAGAAGCCATCAAATCCCATGTCCAGATGCATTACCTAGCTACTTGGTTGGACGCCTGTCACAAGGCCTTAGATGCAAAAGTTACCTTAAATCCCCAGTTCGATCATCCAAATTTCGTTGCTAAGGCACATCCCACCTAGGCTCCGGGCCTCACCCAAACACTTAAGGTTCAAAAGGTCTTGCTGACATAAATTTTTGAAAGAAAGAAACAAGGACTATGCTGCTACAATGATGACAACTAATCCATCAAACATAAAAGCAAGGAACCAAAATTATTTCAAATTGATGATACTGATAACATCTCAGTAGATGAAGCTCCATCCCCTGATAAATAAGTGAGTGAAACCCAAACCGACACAAACAATGATCTCATAGCTACGCCAAATGAGCTAATTATATCACTACATGCCTTGGCTAGAATTTCTTCACCCCAGACTCTCAAAATCTGAGGTTTTATTAAACAACGGTCAGTAGTGGTATTAATTGATAGTGGAAACATTCATAACTTTGTCTATAAGAGAGTCGCAAAAGATCTTCATTTCGTTTTATGAGAGGTATCTAATTGCAAATTCCTTATCACTAATGGGGGGACCATGAAATGTGAATTATGTTGTGAAAATATTAAGCTTCAGATGGGATACTACCACCTAAAAATCCACATGTTTTCCATTGAAATGGTTTGTTGTGACATTGGCCTTGGTGCTAAATAGCTTCTCACATTGGGCCCTATGACAATGGATTTCCAGGAGTTATATATGAGCTTTAAGAAGAACAACCACATTCATACATTTAGGGGACTCTAGGCAGGTGCTCCTACTATCATCATATTACATCAAATTGAGGAGCTTTTAAAAAAGGGCCATCATGGAGTAGTTGCCAAATTTAGTTGCATCCAAGCCATTGAATCCACTACTCCTCATATTCATCCTAAGATGCAGCAAATATTAAATCACCACCAGTGGGTCTTTGACAAACCTAAATAGCTTCCACCCCCTAGGGGTGAACATGATAATAGAATCCCTTTGGTCCCGGGTGCCCAAATGCCAAATGTCCACCAATATCAATATCCTTTTTCCCAAAAAAATGAAATTGAAAAACTCATCAAGGAACTCCTCAAAGTCAGTGTTATCCATCCCAACACTTATTCATCCCCAATGGTCATGGTTCTAAACAAATATGGAGAATGGGACATGTGTTGAGACTTTCAGGCCCTTAACAAGCTCACTATCAAGGAAAAAATTCCTATTCCATTTGTTGATGATCCTCTTGATGTTATGAAACCAGCTTACAAAAATATAGAAAAGATATATCAACGCTTTAGAAATCAGCATCTTCGAGGGGGAAACCTCCTTTACATTACACAAATGAACAATTCTTGGATGATACAAATGACAAGACCTCCTTTCTATATATAGGAGTCTAAGGGGTCCCAATACATTCAGAGCCTACATAAAAATAATATTGTATGGGCACAACAATAACAATAGTGGGCTTCTATGGGGCATAATAATAGCAACATGGGGACTATATGGGCACAATAATACAATAAGGGGGTTTTAATAATAACAATAAGGGGTTTCACTAGTATTATAGGGACCTAACATGCCCCTCTCCTTCAAAAAGTGTTGGCCTCAATGCTTGAGTAGTTATGGATGCTTCTGTACAAAATTCTCATCCTCCCATGTGGAATCTTCAGCAGGTAAGTTCTTCCACTTGATGCGATACTCTAAAATTGATCGATTCCGTAGTAGTCGATTTCTTACTTTTGTGACTGCTTCAGATTCGAATATGATTTTTCCTTCCTCGTCAAGTTCTGAAATATTGTTTGAACTGGGATCTTCTGCAACGTTTGAATGAGTTCCCACCTTGCTTCGTCATTCTTCCATTTCTTTGTTTATCGAATTTGGTTGGATAATTATACCCACCTCTAGCATTTCTGCAACCATACGTTCAATTTCACTCATTTGGGCATATGGATATCTGTAAGGCCTAACGTTTGGAGGAACACTTCCTAGAATCAAATGAATAGCATGATCATGATCACGAATAGGTGGGAGGCCTTTGGGAGTCTCAAATACTTGGAATGATTGTCCAAGAGTTTTTGGAGATCTAGAGAAATAGATGATTTCGACATGGGAACCTTTAGTGGGCATAATTGTGCAATTACACCTCGTCGTTATTTATTTAGAATCTTTGTCATTCTTTTAGAGCTAATTATATTTCCTGGTTTCCCTGTGATACCCCTTAATTCAACTTCCTTTCCTTCCACAGAAAATTTCATGAAACATTCTTGAAATTTAAAAGCTATTGTACCCAAGGATTGTAGCCATTCGAATCCTAGTACAATATTAGCACCACCCATTGTAATGGAAAGCATTGGGCTATTCAATACATATTCTCCCATGGATAGTTTCATATTATAGCACTTTCTGAATTAGTAACTGGAGAACCCACAGTAATACCCATATTCTTTCAACGTTTCAAATCCCAACAGGGATCCGTCATCAGGACTATTTTTGAATGTTGATAGTAGAAGAGCTAAAATGCGAGTTTTAAATAGTTATGAGGTGAGCTGTTATGATATAATGTCTGAAGCTCTTCTTGCTATCTCCACTCTAAATTTTTTGAGTAAAATAATTTCACTCCATGTATCCCCTCCGTACAGGGAAATGATTCTAGATTTCAGACATCTGTGGTTTATATTTTATGAATTAACTCATAAAATATAAACCACAGATGTCTGAAATCCAGAATCATTTCCCTATACGGAGGGGATACATGGAGTGAAATTATTTTACTCGAAAAATTCAGAGTGGAGATAGCAAGAAGAGCTTCAAACCTTAAATCATAACAACTCATCTCATAACTATTTAAAACTCGCATTTTAGCTCTTCTACTATCAACATTCAAAAATAGTCCTGATGATGGATCCTTGTTGGGATTTGAAATGTTGACAGAATATGGTTATTACTGGGGGTTCTCCGGTTACTAACTCAGAAAATATAAACCACAGATGTCTAAAATCCAGAATTATGGCACTTTCCAGAGCAATTTATGGTTCCTCCACTTGCAACCATCACTTGACACTCTGGTGCTCGATATAGGAAGCAATTCAATTCCTTTTCTATCTCACAATGAATAAAATTATGAGTACTTCCCGAATCAATCAACACTATTACCTTTTTCCTCTTGATATGTCCTTTTATATTGATAGTTTGAGGAGTGGTAATTCCAGCCAATGCATTACAAGATATGGTTAGATTCATTTCTTCTTTCTTCAGGGTTGGTTCCTGGTGAGTATCCTTTTCTTTTGATGTTTCTTGATCCTTTTCTTCCTGTTATTTCACTGGTTGAAACTTGTTCTTCTTGATATGTCCTTATATCTTGAGAGTTTGAGGAGTGGTAATTCTTGCCAATGTAGTACAAGATATGGTCAGATTCATTTCTTCTTTCTCTAGGGTTGGTTACTGGTGTATATTATCTTCTTTTAACATTTCTTGATCCTTTTCTTCCTCCTCTTCACAATCTATGTAAAATAATTTCTTCTCTGCACACCTATGACCTTTAATGATTTGCTATCACAATTGTAACAAAGGCCTTTTGCTCTTTTTTCTTCCAATTGTTGTGGTGTCAAGCTTGTAGGTTGTTGAAGGTTAGGAGAAACAACACTTCCGTCTTTATAGTTGTGAGTGGTAGACTTCCTTGTTGTCATAATTTTTCTTTCCACTTTTCTTGCCAACCTATATGACTTCTCCAATGAATTAGGTTCCCAAAGGTGAACCTCATGTTGGATGTTATCTTTTAAAGTCCCCATGAAGACACCAATCCTCTGCTTCTTGGAATATCATTTACCCATATATTCAATTTTTGGAATTCCTCAATGTGCTCTTCCATTGAACCCTTTTGTTTGAGATTTATCAATTGGCTAAAGAAGGTGTTTCTCTTTGTCTCCTCATAATGTGTTATCATCTCCTCCATGAAAATTGACCAGGTGACAAGTGCTTTACAAAAAAAAATCCCTCTATACCATACAAAATAATTCGGTTCTAAATATAAAGATACAACACATAGCTTTTGTAATAGTTTCACATCATGTAGATCAAAATATTGCTCCATTTGTAGTATCCATGTTACCAGATCCTTATCATCAAACTTCTTCATATATCATTTTCTTGCTTTTAGGAGCTCGATCTTGAAATCAATGTAACTATGTAGTTACGGATCTCCAAGGTCTGAAACTTCTTCTTGCGGTAGCCCTCTAATTCCTCCTTCCAATGCGACCAGTATGATCAAAATTGGATTCTCCAAAAGACAGTTATGCCCAATATCCCAAGAATACTTGATTATATAATTTTTCAGTAGAGCGAATTTGTACAACGTGCCACGTGTCATTGCTTCGACCTTCGGACCTAAAAACAATACACAGAAAAGTATAGTTTGTCCTATTTCTGTAGCTTCTTACGAAATTTCAATCTGATGCTCAAAGAGAAAGTTATGACGATATGACCCAGCTCACTTATTTGGGATGTAATTCAAGAGCCTGTAGAAACCCTAAATGTCTTGGACTGTGTCTCTAAAAATATAGCAAAACAAGATCTAAAATTCGGTCCTGAGCTTCACCAAGATTTCGGCTAAAACGGGTTTTAGTTTCAGAGTTTGAACCTTTGTAGCAAACAAATTATAGCGAAAATTCCATGATAACCTATTTGAGATGGAATTCTGGAACTTGAAAAAATGCTAACTTACTCAGATCATAGCTCCGAAAATATAGCAGGAAAAGATTTGAAATTCTGACCCGACATTTCAAACGATTTCCTATCAAATGGTTTTTTCTTTTTATCTTCTGAAACTTTGTAGAACTAAAGTTATATCGAAAATGTCACGATGACCTATTTGAAGCAACGAAACCCTAGAATCCAAAGCTCTGATACCAAATGTTATGAAACCAGCTTACAAAAAGATAGAGAAGATAGATCAATGCTTTAGAAATCAGCCTCTTCGAGGGTCAAAACTCCTTTATATTACACAAATGAACAATTCTTGGATGATACAAATGACAAGACGTCCTTTCTATATATAGGAGTCTAAGGGGTCCCAATATAATCAGAGCCTACATAAAAATGATATTGTATGGGCACAACGATAACAATAGTGGGCTTCTATGGGGCATAATAATAACAACATGGGGACTATATGGGCACAATAATACAATAAGGGGGTTTCAATAATAACAATAAGGAGTTACACTAGTAGTATAGGGACCTAACACTTGATGAACTGCATAGTGCTAAATTCTTTACCAAGCTAGACCTCCACTCAGTGTATCACCAAATACGCATGAAGGAAGTAGACAAGATAACCTTCTAAACTCATGAAGGCCATTATGAATTCCTGGACATGCCATTTGGTCTTTGTAATGATCCATCCACTTTTCAAAGCCTCATGAAGGACCTTCTGAAACCATATCTCAAAAAAATTTGTCCCGGTCTTCTTCGAGGGCTTTCTCATCTACATCATAACATGGGAAAAACACCGTCAACATGTAGACCAGATATTGCAACTACTTTAAGATCACAAATTATTTGTCAAATTATCCAAGTTCTCCTTTGGTTTGGAAGAAGTAGAGTATTTGGGATGCATTGTGGGTCGTGAAGGAGTGAGGGTTGATTTGAAAAAGGTTCAGGCAATGCAAAATTGGCCCCAATCAAAAACCTTGAAGAGTTTGAGGGGATTCTTGGGTTGCACTAGCCACTATCACAAATTTGTCCAACTATGGATGCATTGCCAGACCCTTCACTAATATTCTCAAGAAAAAGTCATTTCTCTAGACTGACACAACTCAGTAAGCCTTCTTATCTCTCAAATAGGACATGTGCTCCACTCTAGTATTGGACTTACCAGACTTCACCAAATCTTTTGTGATTGAATATGATGCTTCAGGTATCGGTATTAGCACCGTATTAATGTAGGAAGGTAGAAAATTGGCTTTCACTAGTCAAAAACTCAGTGAAAAACATCTAGGTCAATCTACTTATGAGAAAGAAACGAATGTCATCTTACATTTAGTAGGCACCTGGTGAACATGTACTTATTGGGGCAACATTTACAAATCCGCATTGACCATCATAGCCTATAATGTTTTCTAGAGCAATGTCTATCATTGCCACAACAAAATAAATGGCTTGCAAAAATGCAGGGATATGATTATGAGATAATTTACAAGAAGGGGCGTGACAATGTAGTGGTTTATGCCTTATCACATCAATTTGAGGATGAGATCACCCTTCTATCACTCTCTCTACCCATACCAAATTGGATTGAATAGGCCCACAATGAATTCTTCTCTCACCCCTGTTTGTCCCAACTCATTAATAACTTAAGAGAAGATCCTAATTCCTCAACAAACTACTCTTAGAAGGATGAGATTCTTCGCTACAAGGATCAGGTAGTGTTATCCCCAACCTCCACCCTCAAAATCTTCATCTTGGATGAGTTGCACTCATCCCTAATTGCAAGACATTCAGGCTTTCAGAAGACTTATACATGAGCACATTGTTCTTTCTTTTGGACCTGCATGAAGAAAAAGATTCTTAATTTTTTAAGTGAATTTGATGTGTGCCAACACAACAAAGGGGAAACTATTAAGTTACTGGGAACCATACAACCATTGCCACTCCCTGCTTCTATCTGGATGGATGTTTCCATGGATTTCATCATTGGTCTCCCAAAGTCAGGCAAAAAAATAGTCATCAAGGTGGTTGTTGACAGAGTTTGCAAATATGCTCAGTTTTTCTCTCTACCACACCCATTTACCCCAACATTGGTGGCTCAATTTTTCTTGGACCAAATCTTCAAACTACATGGCATTTCAACTTCCATTGTATCTGATTGTGATCCCACTTTCACCAACAAATTTTGGAAGGAATTTTTCAAGCTACAGGGAACACAAATCCAACTAAGTATTGCTTATCATCCCCAAACTGATGGTTATTCAAAAGTTTACAACAAATGTTTGGATACCTATCTGAGATGCTTCACTTCAAACAAGCAACATCAATGGGTACAATGGCTACCTTTAGCTGAATGGTGGTATAATATTAACTATCATGAAGCCACCAAGCTGATGATGTATGAGGTAGTGTGTGGCCAACTCCCACTTTCACCAGTTTCTTATATCCCTAGATGTTGTAAAGTACATGAAGTCGATCAACTCCTACAAAACAGTGCCACCATGATCGCTCATCTCAAAGATAATCTACATCAAGCTCAGAACATAATGGAGCAATAGGTTGAACAACATCATTCCAAGTTCTCATTTCATGAAATGGGTTAGGTATTCATGCATATATACCAAGATAAGAAAAAATCTCTCAAAGAAAAGGGTTTCCAAAAAATAGCACCAAAATTCTATGGGCCTTATTAGATATTTCAGCACATAGGAGTGTTATAGACATACTTGGGCACATCAACCCCAAAATTATATGTCGATTTATTAGGGCTCATCAACCCCTAAAAGAGTTGTTTCGTACCCTAAAGGAACATAATCATCTAAATGCATCATTCCCAAAAAGTTCCATATGAGAAACCATCCAGAAACTACCTAAATTGAACCATACTGACTGTTCCACTGCCAAAGTGCGATGCATACTGAGTAGTACACTGCCAGGGTGTGATGCATACTGTTTAGGCCTTCTATAGGGTGAGATGGGTAAGGATGGACAAATGTCCGGGACATTTGTCAGTTGATTGTTCATGAAATCTTCCAGAACTTTCTCCTATGCCACTTTCCTCCCTGAATTCGCCCAAGGATGAATAAGGGATCTAAGAAATCTCCAATCCCTTCTCTTGTGGAACCCATTGTAACAAGTGGAATGACACTAATCAAACCCCATGGATGACTCACACCCTTGCACACATCTATAAATGGATCCCTCATCTAAGAGATGTACAGGCTAGAATATTGTGAATTGCAAGGAAGTGTTGATAGTTTGTAATTGTGGAAAGAGCATTGTATTGTTGGAGTGATATTGCTATTTCATGAGATGAAGAAGGATTGAAGCTGGGAGGATGATGCTGGATCAGACAACTAGGCTTTAATTCTCCCTTCTATTAATAAAGTTCTTCAAGTTTTCTTCCATATGATTATGCAATTGTGAATGTTATCATTTTTTAATGCTATCATTTGTTCATTATATATCTGATTCTGTAATGTTTATGTTGTAATAGATCACGATGCTTTGACGGTTCTTTGTTGCTATACTTGTGCAGGTACTCTCCAAGCATGTTAAGTATGGGAGGAGTTGCAAGCTTTGTCAAAGCGGAGAGAGATCAAACAAGGGATTAAGTGGAAGTTCCAGGTTGGTTCCATTATCTTTCTCTTACCTGTTACACATAGAAGAAATCGTTGAATTGCTTTAAGCTGTTGTTTCTAGGGTAGCTACCAAACCTAGAGGGCTAGCATTCTTTAGGAATACTAGTTTTCCCAGAAACAAATAGGCCACTCCATTGGGGAATGAAAATATGTTTGTTTGTTGTTATTGTTTGTTTTATAAACTATAGACAGAGTATGAAGTCAGCCAGGTAGCCTTCGAACTGCTCTTGCTCTGCAATTGCATAGTAGATGAATGCCGCTTTAGTCAATCTCTGGTTTAGTTTATGAATTAAACATTTGACTTCCAAGCACATATAGATGCACTTTTTGGTAGCTTATTAACCTCCCAAGATATTCCTTCATACTTTTCTCTTTACTGCTCATCAAAGCCCAGCTTAACTCACTAAAAAAAGCTGCACATCTGTGCCAAAACCCATTTAAGTTGCGTTCCCTAGACCATCACACTGTCTTCCATTGTAACTTAGTATGCATCCGACTTCCTGAGTGTAGTAAGTGTGATGCATCTCTGTTTCTGTGAAGCCCAGGAGTGATGACTGATTGAACTCTTTTTCCATTCTAGAAATTGAGGGTTATTGACCTTGTTTTCAGTTTTGTTTAGTTGTTTTGCTGCATATGAACAGTACCTCTTTATTGAATCTTACTTGAATCACTTAGATCAACCTCAATTACATTAGGATTAATGAGTGTTTTTGTGTGTTTGTTCATCATTTACAATCCTTTGTCAAAAAGTTGTTTAAATCGATTTGTCGCTTTGATACAAAAAGTGTCGTAATTGTCGTTTTGTATCGAAAAGAGAAGTGTCGTGAATTCTTCCTTCCCTTGATAATTGATTGACTTTTCTTCACATATTTGGTTTGAATTGTTTATATTCTAAGTATCGAAAGCATTTTTATTCAAAATTGAAAAGTTTCGTTGAGTCTTCCTTTCTCTTTTGAGGAAGAAATTGTTGAAAATGTCATTTTCAGTAAAATATTTAAGATATTTGCTGCATTTAGTTTTCCTTTTTGGCATTTTTCACATTAAGGAGAATGAAAACAAATACATGCATTTGAATTTAGCATTTTTTTTTTGTTTTTGTGCAAAAATATGATTTATGGAAATGCACTAGTTTGTGCTCTTTGCTCTTTGTTTAAAAGCACTGTAATTTTATTTCCCTAGTAGCTAGGATTTTCATTGCTCAAAATAAACAAAGATTGTTTATCATTGTAGATTGCATCTTAGGAATTTAAGATTATCATACATGGTGAACCATTGAAAGGCAAACTCTAAAAAAGATCAACTTTAAAATGAATTTCAATGAATCTAACAACGCTTTGGAACTTAACGCAACATATCTAGAGGTCTAGGCTAGAGACGTGTTCCGACGTCATTAAAACTAGTGGCTATCATTTTCATTGAAGGTTGGGTGATTCCTCCTCCTTGATACGACAAGTGCTAGCATGGACTTGTGCTCCCTGTACCGTCGTTTATATATTGGTAGACCACAATAGGCTTACATCCTTTATCCATAGGAAACTAAGTCTCCCGCCTTATTGATCGCAATGCACTGAACACAGCATTTGGGAAGATTGACTGTCGTACAAAAGTCCTTAGTAATTTCTCTTTAATTTATCACCGAGGTGTATATTGCAATTTTGTGATTGGTTTGGTAATCCCTCTGTCTAGATTTTCCAAAGTAGTCACTTTCGTTCCTTTTTGACTCCTTAAAAGAAAAGGTCCATCTGAGCACTTGTCCTTTCAGGCTCATTAAAAATCGAAGGAGACTAGAGTCATCTTTAGCTTTTTCTTGACTCTTAAAAACTGAAAAAGAAAACTTGTGTCAAAGCGTCATTAAAATTAACTGAATTTGGAATAACATCATTTTCCCCTTAATTTTAAGTTGATCAAATAATCCGCAATCGTGGAAGAAAGTCAATCAAAACCCCATCATTCACGGAGACTAGCGAGTTAGCCGTCTTTGACTCTAGAAGCTAAGCCAATCCGGACAAAGCGATCTCATTTAACTGAGTCCAATTCATCTGGTTTATTTGAAACTTTTGTTTCAACATTGTTAGAGACTACAGTTACTCTGATTATTTCTGGTACATCTGCCTTAAGAGAAGAAGTTCCGTAGTTGCAAGCGGAGATTAGAACTAATCCTATTGTAACGGTAGACACTTCTGTACCTGAAACAACATCTAGAGTTGATCCAAAACCCATCTCAATTCAAACCAAGGCTACATTTGAACTAGTAGTTGTTCAAGAACCTCCCTTTGAGACTGAAGTTCATTTACTTGAACATCTGGAAGTTGAGTTTCAGTGTTCGGAAAGTGTCACCCCTCCAGTATCTGTCACTGTAGAAGCTATACGTTCTTCAGCTCCAGAAATCTTTTACGGACCTGACAATCTACCTCTTCCACCTAATCTGATTGCTATAGAGGAGATAGCAGAGGATACCCCATCTATTACCCCATTTCATTTTGGAATTGGGATTCATTTGTATCCTTCTACCCCTAAGTTTGGTCCTTTTAATCCCCCTTCATCGCAAGTTCTTGTTGAATGGCTTGGAAATCTTTTGGATAGACTAAACATGTCTGAACAACCATCAACATCTAGAAATGTGTCATCTGATGTAGCTCCAGCAAAACCTTCTTCTGTTATTCCTACAATGTTTTCTGGTATACCATCTATTCCAGCTAGTTATCAATCATTAGTTGGAGTCCGCTCAGGGGCTGCTTTGGCACCATGGTCTGCTCCTGTTTATTCATCCAGAGTCCCATCTGGTCTTTCTTATGTAGAAACTCAACAATTTGATCCTGCATGTTGTTATCTCTTAGATTTTCCTTGAAGTTGTTGGGAAGAGGAAAGGGGTCCAAGGTAACCACAAATCAACTTTTAAGTACAAAATCTAGCTAATCTGTACTCAGAGAGGGCTCTCTCTTTATGATTTAGCTTGGTTTTGAAAGATGTTAGGCTAGTTGTGAAGTTTAGGAGTTTTGTTTGAGTTTGGGTGGTGAGATTCAATAGCAGAGGGTTAGGACTAAATAGTTTAGGCCATTGGGCTAATGGAGTCAAAGAAGATGGCTTAACTAGATTTGGTTTCTTAACAAAAGATGGTTTCATAGGGCCAGATGCTCAAACAGGGAACAAATAAAGACTTGGAATAGATGGAATGGACTCAAAATGGGTGAAGGGTAGTTAAGAATCCTTCAGAATATTTGAAAAAGGAACTTGAATGATTACTAATAAAGAGCAGTTGAGTATTCTTTACTAAATAATCAAAATGAATAAACTATAAAACATGAGCAATTAAGATTTCACTATTTATGCTAGTTCAGAAAAAAACATTGAGAATAATAATGACTGAAAACACAGTGTAATCAAGAATTTTCCAAATTATTCTTTTTTGTTTATCATTCAGATATGAAACATATATGATATAAGAAATAAGGAAAACCTTAAAACATAAGGTATAGAGGACTTATTGATCCGGCTGTTTGATTCAAGAAATCTATGGAAAGTCCTTTGCATCAATTCCTTATCCAATAAGCCATACAAAAGTTGGTCCAACAACACTTGTTGGACACCTAATCCGAAATGGGTTAGTGTGGAAGCTGAATAGACTAAGTAGTCCAAGAGACCTTGGGATGTGAAACCCAATGGTCACATAATGTACTATAAATGTATATCTCTTGTTAATAAAAATTGTACTCTCATGATTTATCTTTGATATTGTTCTTACTACCCATGTGTGTTTAACATGGTATCAGAGCAGGCGTATTCCTGCCCTGCATAATTAATTTGAGCCATTTGTTTTATGGCCTTTCTGTGGAGTTTATTTCTGCCATGAAATTCATGAATATTTTCTCATGAATATTTCTTCAGCTCAATTTTAGTTGCAACCTGATTATACTGTCGCTGGTGTCTGCTCTCCATATAGAAGCGCCTCCATACCCCTGACAATGCCTGTGCTGCTCCTCCATATAATTAGCTGCTCCTAACACTGCATGTGCTCTGTCCTGGCCTCTGCCTCTGCCTTATTCCCCTCTGTCCTGAAATAACCTACCTCTGCCAGCGCTGCACATCTGTCCATACTGTCAATTTTTATAGCACTGTCATTTCCTGTTTTAGCACTGAGGCTGACATGGAATCAAAGTAAAGCAGAGATACGCCACCATCGATGAAGGTCCAGCTCCTGGTATGCGGTATTGAATCATATTAACACTTGGAATCATGTGTTGAATGCGTTTTGAATATTAACGTTGTGGTATTGAATGCGTTATTGAATGGCTGTTGAAATGCTGTGCGCTGTGCGTTAGAATGGTATGCGTTGAAACTGACTTTGGTATATGCGTTGTTCAAATGTCATGTTGAATGCGTTTGAATTGTTGTGTGGTATCAACATTTTAACACAGCGTTTGAATATGTTGAATGCGGTATGTATAGAATGGTATTAACGCTGCGTTTCCTACCATGGTAACTGTTGAATGTGGTATGGAAGTGGTATCGACATTTGAATGGTGTTGAACTATACAGCGCTCTGTTGGTGTTGAATAATATTAACGTTGTGCGTTATATCAGAGTTTGTCTTTGCGTTGAACTACAGTGGTATATGCGTTGAATGGTCCAGCGTATATATTGAATATGAACTGAGTTTGTAGAATGGTCCAGCGTATATATTGAATGGTGTCTCTGCGTCCGATTGGTATATGGTACTTAAATCATATTTAAATCTCAATTTTAAATTGATCCTACAGCAGCTCTGCGGTTTTATTTTGGTATACACCGCTTTTGTATATGCGTTGAACTGACATGGCGCCCACTTGATATATGGTATTGGGTAGCATATTTCTCAAACTGAAGCTGGAAAACCCCTCCAAATATGTTATCTCATATGTATATGCAATCTTTGTTAGCTGCCATCTAAATACCAGGAGGAAGGACCGCTCATCGTGCACCAGTCTACAGTCCTCCTCAGCCAGTTGTGCATGCTCCTCCTCCAGCACTCGCTTGATGTGAAATATCTCGAATATGAAACATAAGCATTGAATGTCCTGTGGTCTTTATGTGCATTCGCTTACTTTTGTTCGAGTATTGGGTTCCTACGTTGGTTTGAAAAATGGTCGAAGGGAAAACAGTTGGTGTTGTATTAAACTGATGCTGGAACGTGTGTTTGAAATCATGTTTTCAATGCAACGTAGAAGAATTGAAAGCAAATGTGTTGTTTTGGTCTCCGTTCACAGAGGAAGGTACCTTTCCTTGTTCATTTGATTCTTTGATTTTGGCGGTGTTCTGCCTCTGAAGAGTGAAGCAATTGCGTCCAACTGATCAGGACTCCATTTGAGTTACAAATCAAAGTTGCATATTTTTTCTCCGACTTTAAGACTTCAGCTTCTTGTTCTATTTCTGCCAAGCAGAGGAAACCGTGATATTTTGCGGCATTTGCATCGGTTAAATTCTCTGAAACCCAATTTGTTTTTGAAAAAAAAAATTCATCTGGGCATTCAAGGTCGCATGGTCTGGAATATGTGAAAGATGCCCAACGTGCAGAAAATATGCAAATCATTCCTTTTTCCAACTATTATTCAGCTTTCTGAAGAAATTTAAAACACCGAGCTGCCTGCAATTTTTTGTTTGTATTTTAAATATGATTTAAAACATCCATGCCCTATAAGAAGGTGTGTGAATCTTCAGCAGTTCGTTTGTCTCCTGACTTGGATATATCTGAAGAAGTGTTGGTGTAGGTACTTCAAATAATTATTTTATTAATTTCGATACTTGCATTCGAAAGGAAGATAATCCACAAGGGTATTGCCTTTTGATAGCCATCATTTCTGCTTTGAAAGTGATTATGCTGGGGGATTTTTGGGAATGACAGAGTTCAATGTTCATAAGAATTGGGGACTGTTTATATTCTTTAAAGTTGCAGCAATTTGGCATTATTTAGGAGTTCAGTGGAAATTGTTTCAAGCCAAGACTATCCTTTGTAGATCGAATTGGTGTATTTTCTTAAAGGTTGTTCATATCAGAGATTGTTATTGAACTAGATTGAAGTTGTTGCCAGGACAAGTTCCCTTGGATTCAAGGCTGGTACAGGAAAATATCTTTTTGAGGCCTAAATTGCTTGTAGCTTTGTTGGAAGTTAAATTCTCAGGTGAATTGAAGAAAATTCATTTTTTGAATGAGGAGTCTGTTTTCTGGATATCACCATTCTTTGTGTGTTGAATCTATTGCAAGTTGATTGATTTGAAGTTGTTGCCATAAGTTTATATAAAAGAGAAATTGGTGTCCATCTTTTCCTCATTGTTTTACTATTTTTTGAGGTTAAAAATGGCTCCAATTGGTGCAATATTAGAGTTAGTGGAAAATCTAATACTCTCTACTATGGATAATACAGTCAAAATCAGCAAGGATTTTCTCTCAGAAATTCAGACATGTCTACAAAATGCACAGGAAAAGATTGATTTTTTGCAGCTTGAATCTCAGCTACAACAAGAAGAATTACAGCAGTGGAGTCATCATTCTGAATCTGTTTCTGTTCAGAACATTGAGACAACCACCCATCAACAGCAAGTCAATAATGTTACTGTTCATTCAAATAAAGCAGCAGTTGTACATGCAGATGCAGAAACTCAGTCTGCACTTCCCAAGCCCATCATCAGACCTTGGGAACAGCTTGTCCACAACAAGCATAGAACTAGTCTTGGATATGACAAGGACTTGTCCTTTCATATTCCAGACTATGCCAAACCCATTCAGTTTCAGAGTGCTGGATTTATTCATGACAATTCACCTGCTCCTCATGACAGTTCACCTCTAGTTGTTCCAGATTCTACTCCTCTTCCACCACAACAACAACAAAAAATTGTAAAATGCCAACATTGTGACCGAGTTGGCCATCTGAAAGATCACTGTTTTGATCTTCATCCATGTTAGCACTATCATAAAACTAGTCATTCTTCACACAGATGCTTTAGAAATAAATGTCCTGCAAGAACAAAGATTCATCTTGGATGGATCGCTTCTTGGCAATGGGCATCAACAGCCAAGAAGATATTCCAAACACATGTCAGAACTTGTTCTAGAGTATTGAACAGTCTTGCAGTTGAGTTTTCTCCATCATCTCACCTGGTATCTGACAGGGGGGGAAATGATGGTCATCTACAAGCTTCAAAGCCACATCAAGCGAGCCTGAGCCACAACCTGCCACACCAGTTTCAGAGTTGTAGCCAGAGACAAAGATGCCCGTGAACATGCCTTCAGTTGGTAATCTGGGACACTTCCTCTAGCAGAAGACTTTAGCTTCTTGCTAGTTTCGGAAGAATTCCAGGAAAAAAATTGAGAACACTTCCTCTAGCAGAAGACTCCAGATTCTTGCTAGTTTTGGAAGAGTTCCAGGAATTGCATTAAGCATTCCAGAGTTGTTGGTTATCCTTAAACCATCACAGGTTGAGACTTCCCTTTTCAGGTTGAAGTTTTCCCTTTTATGCGGGATGAGACCTCCCTTTTATGGTTGAAGGTTTCCCTCTTCAAATCAATAGGAGCACTTCCTCTAGCAGAAGACTTCAGCTTCTTGCCAGTTTTTGAAGAGTTCTGGGAACTGCACTAAGTGTTCCAGTGTGGGTGGTCATCCTTAAACCACTGCCCTTTATACCAACATTTCAAAGAGCACATTCAGCCTAGTGCTGCCATGCGATTTTGCACATTTTGTATTACAGCTCTCTTCTTGGACTCATACATAACCCTTCGAATTAAGGGGGGGAATGTTGGACACCTAATCCTAAATGGGTTAGTGTGGAAGCTGAATAGACTAAGTAGTCCAAGAGACCTTGGGATGTGAAACCCAACGGTCACATAATGTACTATAAATGTATATCTCTTGTTAATAAAAATTGTACTCTCATGATTTATCTTTCATATTGTTCTTACTACCCATGTGTGTTTAACAACACTTTATTCCAAAATAATCAGTATTTCAGCAATGTCTAAGAATCCACCCTCAATACTCCAATTGAGGGAGTATTTATACAAAAAATTTACAAAAAATATCTCATAACAGAGTGAGATATATTCTAGGATGACTATGAATAAGTTACAAGAAAATAGAGACAAATGGTCTCGAAGATAGGAGAAAAGATAAACTGATGTTGTGTTGTTCCTATTCTTGTGAGTGTGCTGGAGGCAAGCCCTATGATTTGGCTTGCTGCTATCTTCTTTAGTAACTTTGTGGTGGCTGCCCTGTTTTTATTGATACTCTTTACTTGTTCTGATACACTTCGACCTGTTTTGATCTCTTTTGATCTCTGTTCATCTTATTTACCATCACTTACTACAATAAATAACCAAAATTTACATTTTACCAAGGATAATTTTACAAAATTTCCAATATGTCTTCCAACCATTTTGGTTCTGGCAATCTGTTTTTCTGAAATTTCCTCAGGGTCTCATCAGTTTTTGTGCACCTGAAAAAGGTAGGCTGAATCGGGAACAAGTGCTTCATCTCATGCTCGACATAGAACAAGTTCTCCAGACTGTCATAGGGAACCCTGCCTGTAGGCAATGCTTCTGTTCCTGATGCACTTGTTGATGAACCTGCTTGGTTGCCTGCATACTTATTCAATTTCTCCACATAGTTTTTATGAGTCATTAGTTTATCATGAATAACTAGAGGACTTGGAAACCCTTTACTCTGCAAAACATCAAATCTCTTCATGAAGGCATTGATTTCTTCCTGCATGTCATGGCACCTTCTTTCTAAGTTCTGACTCAGATTTCTTTTAGTAAAAACACTTTTGATCTCCAAAATTGTCCCTGTTCTATCTTGAATGCCTAGCTCTTCAAGCTAGTACTTATTCTTGGTGTTCAAAAACTGTATGAGCCTGTTGGCTTCTTCAGGCATATTTCCTAATTCTTCCCTCGTCTTTTGAATTTCTTCTTGAGCTAGTTTCACTAAATCAATTTGCTAAAAAATTATATGAATTGATGGCCAAGCATCATTTATTGATTGAGTGATGTTGGCCCAAAGAATTTTCTTGATTTCTAACAGAGGCTTGTCAAAAGTAAGATCTTTTTCCAATGATTTCACTTTGTTTTCTAAAACTTTAATCTCTCTTCTCTTTTTTGTAGCATTTACTTTTGAGAGATCATACCTTTGTTCTAAGTTGGCATATTGCTCTTTTACCTTATTTAGCTTCGAAACTTGTAGTTTCAGGTCCTCCATTGATTTGATTAGCTCCTCTGTGCTCAAATTAGCAATTCTGCCCTGTGGTCAAATTAGCAATGCTGCCCTGTGCTACTCCTGTTGTTGTTGTACCTGTAACTGCCTATGTTATGACTGTTGGAATATTTGGTGCCAATGCTACTCCAAGAGTTGATGGGACTACATTTGAGACCACTGGTATCACATTGGGAGGCTAAGAGGTCGACTCTCCCTACTTGTCCTTCAATGCTTTTTCAAGTGCTTGTTTAGTATCATTCATTAGTTCATTAAGCTTTAAGAGAAAATCCATTAGCTCTTCTTCAGATTTTTGCTTTATAACTTCAGCAGTCTGTGGATGCCTGGAAGGTGGCAGCTTTTGTTGTTTCCTTAAGGTTGCAATATCTTCATCTTTATTTTTGATCAAGGCTTCTGTAGCCTTAACATCTTTGGGATCATGGCCCAATCCAATAATTATTTCTTCTAAGGACTTAGTCTGTTATCTTTGGCCTGAGAGGAGGCCTTCTCCACGTGTAGTTGAGCAGTAGTATTATCCAAAGAATTTTGCAACCTGTGGGCCATCATTGCCTTACCAGTCAAGGTTGAGTAAATCATTTCTCCAGTTTGTTTATGCAACTCAATCTGATCCAAAGGATGAATATCCTTTGCCATGACTTCAAAATTTGTTCTGAGATAATCTGCTACTGATTTAGGCTGCTGCACCATTGGCTTGAAATAGCTCATTATCATCTTGCCTTTTTTGATGTCATAGGCTGACATCAATCTTTGTTGATTTGTGGGAGCCATCTTCAAATATTGGTTATAAACCTAAAGCCTTAATGGATCATTCCTAGCCCTTATTTCTGTAAATGTTTTCTTAATATCTGAGGCATCAGTCCCTGGTGGCCTAAAAGAAGATATCTCTGCACTTTGCTGCCTTTATAGCTCCTATCTCTATGAGCTAGTGGATGTTCCTCCTATTGGAAAAGTTTGTTGGCTTTCCACTATTTCTTCCCTCTGACTATTTGTAGTTTCTTCAACAAATTCCTCCTCTGAAAGGGGATTTAGTCTTTGTCTTTTTGTTCCAGGTTGCCCTGAAGGTTCACTGGCAGGGGTAGTTGTTTCCCTGTCTCTCTTTTTCTTTCTTTCCTCATTTAGAGGAGTTTGCAGAACTGGAGGCTCTCCCATATTGATCTGAGTGGGAGGAGTATGTATTTGAGCCTGTTCTTTGGAAGTTTTAGGTTGCTTAGACATTGCAGATTGTTCTGTGGTTTGAAAGATGGTCTCTAATTCCTTGCCCTTTAATGTTCCTGTGGCTGGTGTGCTTGTTTCCTTTGAAGTTTGCTGAGAAGTCCCAGCACTGGAGGCACCAATTCTTGATCTTTAAGATAACTCAAATGGTACATGTCCAAAAGAATCCAGGTCAAGTGTTTTGTCAAGATCTCTCATAACATTCTCAATATTGACCTATTCACTATCATGCTCTACTAGGGTTCCTTCCCTCCATTCATCCATATTTGCATATTGTTCAATTTCTGGAATCTTATGGTGAATGTATGCTGACAACCTGTTTTTCATTCTCCTATCTCAGATGAAACTATTAGGGCCAAATGGCTTCCAACTAAAACTTTTGCGCAACTTAAGATGATCATCTAGAATTTTCTATGCTTCTCTCCATGCGTCCCTATCATTGTAGACATAAGGGCCTAACTGATTTTTTATTCTAAGTTGAGCTTTCTTTTTGGCTTTGCAAAAATGAACCTGGTCTGTATGTATCATTTGTCTAAAATATTCCAATGCAAACAGTCTCATTGGAACATATTTTGGTAATTTGAAAGGGCAGAGCTCACATCCATATATCTTGATTTCTGTATGGTTCTTGTATAGGTACCAATCACCTATTCTGTACTGCTTGGAGAGCTGTAGGATTCTCTTGATGTCACCACTGATTCTAGGAGGGGAAACCCCTGTCAATAAAGTGGTTGCATGATGAACAAATTGGTCAATGAACTCACTGTATGAGTAAGGGGACTCATAAGATGCATGGAAGATGGGGCTCCAAAAGGTAACAGACCTTGGATTGCCTTTATTGTCAAGTTTCCTCACAAGGAAAGGGAAGTTCTCTGACTGATAATACAACATAAGATGATAAATGAAAGTGGTGTATTTAAAGACTCCTTCATTGTCCAGTCTTAAGAATTGGTCATGAATTTTATTGGCAATATAGGAGGCATAATCATATTTAACAGCAGGGGGTTGTCCAGGAGTAAAAATTGACAACAACACTAAGGTTACATCATCAAAACACTCACCATAGTTGAATCCCATGATTAAGGCTATCATATCAACAATGCATTTTCCTATGTCTATGAAGAAAGCCTACAGATAGGGAGGTGGGCCTTTAGGCTGATGTTTAGGCTCCGTGAAAATCTGACAGATGTGAGTCAGTTCTGACTGAGACAATTGGGTAGATTTCTCAAGTAAATATCCCATAGAAAGGGGAGTGAGAGCTTGTTTAGGGGAAAATTGCAACATTTCATTAATGGATGCAGCTGTAATGGAGAAAAGGACTGTTTGACTTGGGGACATGACAGCTCTGAGATTAGGTTCATAGTTTACCTGGCATTGATGAATCAGATCATGGAAAACATGGACTAAGGAGAGAAAATACCTGGGAAGGTTTGATTCCCATAGTCCCAGGATATCTAAACCATTTAGGTATTGGTTTCTGACTTGGCAAAAACTTTCAAGTGGTTTATGTCACTGGATAAGTCTCTTATCTGAAAGTCTTTATCTGCAAGAGGCAGATAGTCTAAGTCTTTATGAGGGGCATTCATAGGTGTAATAGATAGAGCCACAAGGGTTTCCATTTCTGGTTCTTATGGATTTAGAAAGGAATTTGGGTTTTTGGCACAAAAATTGGCAAATTAACTGGTCTAGGAATTTATATTGGCAAAATAAAGACTGAATTTGCAATGAATTTTGCCTTTCTCTTGTGGATTTTATACTGTAAAATAAAATTTGCAGGGTTTCAGTGGAAATCGACTAAATACCTGTATTTGAGGAATGAACAAAGTAATAACAGGTGATGATGGTGATTAACAGGTTCCGACTGTGTCGGCTACAACTTTCTCAGCAAGGTGGCGGTTTGAAAGCTTGGATAATTGACCTGGACGTTGTTTGCATGGGAGCACGGGTTGCAGTACAGAATAACAGAGAAAACGACACTTTGTTGGTTTTATTAACAAAGTCAAAGGTGGCAGGAATTTTATTATTCAGGCAGATGACGTAGCGGGAAAGGATGTTTTGTTGCATGCGGAGGGCGGAAAGTGGTATGATATTGCACTGCTTTTGGCGACGGGCGGGTTTCGACCAGGAGCCAGTGATTCCATAGGTTTTTCAACGTGTGGCAAGGTACTGTGCGAAAACCACTTTGCGATCGTGTGCTAATGCACGGTCACAAAGTGGTGCGTGATATCACTTATGGCCATTGGATGATGGAGGCACGATCGGATGACTAACAGGAGGGACGATATGACGAAGTTTAATGGATGCGGGCCCGACCCAATTAAAAACTCTTTTAATCATATTAGGAGTGATATAATTGGTTGGGGAGGGTTCTTAATTAATCATGAGGGTTAATTAATCCCATTTTGCAGAGCGGGGAAATTAGGCTATTAATGAATCAAAAATTAATTCATTAATCCTTTTTTAAACATGTTTATGGTTATAACTAACCAGGGGCGGGGTATATAACAATTTGGGGATTTTAATATATTTAAATAATACGGGAAAAGGTAATATTGTGCGGGATTTATATAATACATAGGTTAATAGTTAATATGACCATGTAAATGTAAAAAGCGCTAAGTAAAACATTAGGATGAGTATTTAACTTAGGCTTGAGTGAAAAAGGGGTTTTTATGTGATATTGTTTATTTTTCCTAAGTAAAATAGGATTTTACTTAGGAAAATACTTATGAGAGTGAATGAATGATGATTTTAAGTACTTAGGCTTTTAAATTATTGGGCCGAGGGTCCGGTCCCTCCAGAAGTCAGAGAAATGCTCTGAGCCCCTCTAATTTTCAAAGACCTTAATACTTAGGGGGAATTAGTGAAATCTTTAGGGAAAAATGAGAAGGGAAGTTAATTATTTGACCTTGTCTTGCTTGAAATGCATCAAGTGTAATGTCTACCTTGCACTTGTGATAAAAGTGAAAATTAACACATTTAGAGACATTATCCATCACAAGTAATTCTGCAACATCATCTACCTACCCTACCTACTTTAACCTGACATTTTTTCTTCTTTATTAGGGTGCACTTGGAATGGCAAACCCTTATCACACTTTTCTTTTCTTTTACATGTAGATATCTATCTAAGTCTAACCTTATTACATCCAAGGGATCATATTAAACTATTGAGCTCCCTTTATTCACTCTACCTATCTACTTATCTGCCAAGATTAAACAGTTTGGTCAGATTTTTATTCTCTATATCTAAAACATAAAATTGAAAATTTGAACAAGTCAAGCTTAAGCTGTTTGACTGCTCATCAATTGTGGCATAAGTTACAAGTTGCACACAATTTGTTTATTACATAAGAGTAAAAAGTAGTGGCATTTAGACTTGCACACTTTCCTTGGTCTTTCTTTTGGTGGGGTTCATTTTCTTTTCTTTTTTCTTTTTTTTGACCATTTTATTCTTTTCACCCTTTGATTTTTATTTCAGGGTATACCCTCTTTACATTTTTTTTAATTTTTTGATTTTTTAACAATATGGAAAACCTTTGCAACAAGGAAAGGTATGAACATATTACATAGCCCATCAGGTCAATCATGAAATATGACACCTATTGGTATAAGAGCATAACACATGCCAGTATCAATTTGGGCAAACAAGTTTTCAAAGACCAATATATCCTTTAAATATTGGACTGCTGCCATATGGATAACAGTATGCGTTTTCATTGTTTCCTCCTACAGAACAACCATATGGGAGTTTCCAATAGTATTCAGGTCAAACTGGAATTACATCTAGTGGTTGGATACCAATACTACTAGAACAACCAAGGGTTGTACATCCAACGCAATCGATCTGACCTGTGTCGAACATTCCCACTACACCTGCTATTATGACTGTGTCACAAACACAAGCACAACCTGTTGTGTCTCAACCTCAACCTGCTCCTTCTTCCTCACAACCTCAAGTTTTGGGACAGAAGACTCAAGTCTCTCAGGTTGTGATACAATAGCCACTTGTCTCTACGGCTCAACCGCAACCTCAGGTTAGTGCTCCTTTATATGGAACGACTCAGGCACAAACAGGTGTTGTCAATCTACAACTTGGTCAATCCTGCAGTATTGGGCAACAACAAATGGTCCAACAACCATGGTTGGCACAATACCAACAACCGCAATTCCAGCAAACCCAACCTCAGTTTGGACTTGGTTTACAAGCTAAGACTGGATTTGGTCAATATCAAGCCTATCGAGGACCTGAGCAACAAGGCTTTGTAGGTTATGGACAACCGCATTTTCAAACTGGTTATCAACAACCACACTATACTGGTTATGTCCAACAACCTTATCAAAGTTACCAACAATAGATACATTATGCTGGTATGCAAATACCTACTGCTCAGGTGATTCCATCTCATCCTAGGTATGCTCCACCCAACCTGAATCAACAGTTTCCTTTTGTGGCAACTCTAGAATTACCAGATTTGAACTGGCTGAAAAATGATCCAATTGCATATGCCCCTTGGTGGCCAGCGATTCCTCATAAACTCTGCTCCGATATTCCTAAGTTCAATGGAAATCTAGGTGAAGATCCATTGAATCATGTAATGACTTTTCATTTGTGGTGCTCATCTAACACTCTGAATGATGATTCAATTAGACTTCGCCTTTTTCAGAGAACACTTACTGGTCCAGCAGCGAAATGGTATATTGAATTGCCTAGAGCTTTGTTTGATAACTTCACCTTCCTTGCCACTACTTTTCTAACCCACTTTCAGTTACCTATTAGGTATGAAACTAGAACAGAACTCCTTACCAACGTTAAACAGACCACGTCCACTCACATATTTGATCATATTCATGAGTGGCGGCATCATCATCGAATGGTAAAAACGTATGTTCCTTATCAGCTTTTAGCTGAGTGGTTTATTAAGTCCTTATTTCCATCTATCACTGAGGACGTGGCAAAAGGTGGAGTTATCACTGAAGAGAAAGTCATTGCTCGTGCCCAATATTTAGATTTGATCTATACACAATCTGGCACACTCTATGACAAAATTCCTGACGCACCTAGACCAGCCTTTTCCATTCCAGCCCCTCCTAAATTGAATAGGGACTCTCATACTAGTGACAATGTGATCGGTGCCTTAAGCATGCAAACCACAAGAGGTCCATCTAGTCAAGATCTTGTTGTTTCTATTTAAAATGCAAATGACAATTCTCTTACCTCAGGGATTAATACCGTGTCATCTGACAAAGGAAAAAATCCAAAGCAACTAAGGGGCAAGAAGAAAGGGAAAAATAATAAGAAGAGACAGGAGAATTCCACTCTTGAAAAATCATCTGAAAACCCTACTGCGGTAAAGAAACCTCCTCGTTATCCATGTTTTATATGTAACGAGGAGAATTTTATGAGAGATTTTCCACATCAAGCTGAGGTTTCCAAACTTTTGAAGGCTTCGAATACCTCAGCGGTGTTGACTGATCCGTTTCCAAACCCAGAAACTAGTCTGGTTGTTATCGGTAATGCTTCCACATCCCAAGTGCTTATGCTATCCATCGCAAACAAGAAAAATGATGTTTTGATATCGACAAGGAATAAAGATTATGGGAATCCATCATCATCAAACAGCTAGGCTACAAATCAACCTAGTGGTTCGACAACGACTTCGCCAAAAGTAGTTCCACCCATTATTCTTGAATTAACTATAAAGTGGCCAAAGGGAGTCCTACATAAATCGACATTTAATCCTTGTGCTCGAGCTGCTCAGAATTATAATATAGTGGAGGATTTGGCTCAATCGCCATCCGCTATGTCGACACTTGAGGTATTACAAAATTGTCCCTCCCAAAAGCAGGCTTTGTTATCAGCAATAGGTGGGATCGATCCAACGGATTCCAATCTTTTGGCCTTTAATCATAAAGGATATATGCCTCAGTTACTGACCCAACTCACTTTCCTTATACAGGTAAAAGCCCTCAATAAAAATGTTCATCGAACCATCATTGATGAGGGGGAATCTACCTGTATTATGTCAATGAGTTGCTAGAAAACTCTTGGTTCACCACCCTTGTCACGATCATCAACAACATTAAAAGCGTTTGATGGAAGAACGTACACTGCATATGGGATTTTGAGTAACTTGCAAGTTGAGCTAGGGGACAAGACAGTAGAAATTGATGTCGAGTTCATTGATGAAAACCTTGATTACAATATTTTACTGGGAAGGCCCTGGATTTAAGCTATGGCTGCCGTTGTGTCTACATATTTTAGAAAGATAGCATTTCCCTTCCAAGGTGGAATCATAATCATTGACCAACTAGCCTTTTTTGTTAATATTTCACAAGCGACTAGAAGAATTCCATTGATCCACGGAAGTTCACAATCACTTCAAAATGTTGGAGTAGGTCTCCTAAAAGACCCTTCCTTAATGGGTACTTTTTCCCTCCTGCCTCCATCTATTTTCGTGGAAGTGGCCACAGTGGAAACCTGTCAAATGATCTCTTCTACATCATCTAAGTTTAAGAAGAGTTTCGACCATTTTGATAGTGAGGATCATCATGAGGATGTGCCACCAAGCCCCATCGAATCTTTGTAACAATAAATTTTCTGGGCTTGGGCGGCAAACCCGAATCAACACTCGATGAGTTTTTGGGTGGATAGGTCTTTAGAATATGGTACCTCTTCTGATCGTTGGTCTTGGATACATACTACAGACAAAGGAATCATCCAATCAATGATGATAGGAGAGACACCATGGGAAGGTTACCATCATCATTCCCACCTTCGAGATGACAATGAAGATTATTCAAACGACCTCAATCACCCCTCAATTGTTGATTTTTTATTAAATTTTGTAAATACAGTAGATTTCGAGTGAAATCTGTCCAACATTGAAGAAACTGTCGCCATTAATATTTCGACCAAACCTAATGTTGTAGAGAATATTCACGTTGGCAAATCTTGTTCTCCATCAGAACTAGAAAACTACTGTGCTCTTTGTCACGAATTTAGAGATGTCTTTGCATGGCCATATGAAGAAATGCCAGGCATTGACCCGAGAATCGTTGAACATGAAATCAATATGTATCCAGATGTCAAACCAGTATGACAATGACTTTGACCTGTTCATCCAAAGAAAGTTGCTACCATTAAAGCAAAGGTTGAAAAGCTTTTGAATGTTGGCGTCATTTACCTTGTTCCTCTCATTGATTGGGTATCGAATATTGTTCCTATGATGAAAAAACAAGGAACGATTAGAGTGTGCATCGATTAGAGGGATGTAAATCAAGTATGTCCAAAGGACAACTATCCTACACCTTTTATTGACCAGATTATTGACAAATGTGCCGAATGTGAAATCTTTTCATTCATGGATGGATTTTCTGGATACAATCAAATCAATATCCGCCCACAGGACCAGTAAAAAATTGCATTTATATGTCCATGGGGCACATTCGCATATCATAAATTACCTTTCAGTTTGAAGAACGTAGGGGAAATTTTTCAGAGGGCAATGAATTATGCCTTCTGTGACATCAAACACATCATTCAACCATATCTCGACGATCTGCCTACTCATTCGTGAAAACGGACTGATCATCTGCAACATTTGAGAACCATATTTTTACGTTGCCGACACTACAGGATACGACTCAATCCGCACAAATGTGTGTTTTGCATTGGTTCTGGTCGATTTCTTGGTTTTGTAGTTTCTAAGGATAGAATTAGACTTGACCCATTTAAGGTTCAGGAAATCCTTGACATGCTTCCACGTTCAAATTTGCTTCAAATTCAGAGACTCCAAGGGAAAGCTAACTTTTTGAGGAGGTTCATTCCACATTATGCTGAGCTCACTAAAGGTTAAACACGTCTTTTGAAAAAAGGAGTACCCTTTCACTGGGATCAGGTAGCGCAAACTTCCTTTGATGCTTTAAAAGATTCCTTGATAAAAGCATCATTAGTGTATGCTCTTGACTATAAAAAAGACTTCAACCTGTATCTTGCCGTTGCAGATACAAACATCGCCATGGTTTTAGTGTAAGAGGATAACGGAATTGAACATCCTATATATTATTTAAGTCGTAATCTTAATGATATAGAAAGCAAGTACTCCTATGTTGAAAATTTGGCTTTAGCAACCATTCAAGTAGTACAGAGATTTCGACACCATGTACTCTTTCGCAAAGCTACCATTGTGTCAGATTGCAACCCTATGACATACATTTTGTCATGTCAATTGCTGGGGGGAAAATATTCCAAATGGATAGCCATTTTGTAGAAGTTTGATCTAGAATTCACCAAATCCAAATTAAAGAAGTCTCTCATCTTTGTAGAGTTACTTTGTGACCTTCCCTCATCATCCAACGATTTAACACCCCAAGCATCAATCGTGGATGAGACTCTATTTCTAATATCATCAAGTGATCTCAAATATACTGGTCTATCTCCAAACCCAAACTTTTAGGCCTAACACCTCTCGCTCTGAACAACGATGTACTCGATACCAAGCCAAAGGCAATCTGATTGTTGGAGATACACTTTACCGTCGTGGTGTCAATACAGTTCTACGAAGGTGCCTCATGCATGAGAAGGCTGAAAAAGTCTTGAATGATTTTCATTCAGGTGCTTGTGGGGGGCATCTATTTGGTTACACTACTGCACAAAAGATCTTATGATTTGGTTACTTCTAGCCCACCATATTTAAAGATTGCATAATTGCAGTCAGAAGTATCCATGCTTGTTAGATTTTGATCACAAAACTAGATTACCACCTGAACCACTGCATCCAGTCGTTGTTGTTGGCCCATTTGCTAAATGGGGCATTGATTTCATGACATGTAACCTCACCTCAGCCGGGGGGCATGGGTATATTATAGTCGATGTCAACTATTTTACAAAATCGGCTGAGGCAATGCCTACATTGAACAACAACAGCAAAACGGCTGCTCTTTTCTTTTTCAATCATGTAGCTTTTAGATTTGGTGTACCACAGGCTATAGTTACAGAACATGGGTCATATTTTCGCAATCACATGATGATCGAATTAACTGCCAAATTAGGACTGTCCCATGATAGTGCTACTCCATATTATTTGCAGGCTAATGGACAAGTTGAGGCAATCAACAAAGTCCTTAAGCTCATGCTGCAAAGAATGATTGGAGTCCATAAATGAAATTGGAATTTAATCCTATACTCCGCTCTGTGGGCATATAGGACTTCGGCGAGAAATGCGACTGGATTTACACCCTTTCAGTTTGTGTATGGGCTAGAAGCAGTCTTACCAATTCAGTGCAAAATCTCATCCCTCAAGCTTGCAATCGATTTGCTTCCTGAAACTTCTGAAGAAGAGACTTTTTCTTGGAATTAATCCATCTGGATGAAACCCATCGTGATGCTGCGTTGGCTAACGAAGCACATAAGAAACGCATCAAGGCACAATATGACAAAAATGTCAAGCCTTGTGTCTTCTCAGAAGGTGACCTAGTCTTGCTTTACGATCAGGATTCTGGCAAATTAGGAGCAGGTAAATTTGAACCATTATGGACAGGCCCTTACATTGTTAAATGAGTATTGACAAAAGGAGCCTATGAGCTTGTCAACTATGATGGGATTCCACTGTCATAGCCCCAAAATGGGTTGTATCTTAAATGCTAATATGCTTGATTAAGTGTAGTAAACTCATTGTACATATGCTTTTATTGCATTTTGAGTGTTTTCTTTTAGAGTTTTCATTTTGGTTAGGTAATCCACTTCACATTTGTTGTGGATGTTAGAATTTTTGGAACCATTTGTTGGGTATGTTGATGGAGCTAGTCGTAGTACGCAGAACCTATCTTCTGTGCCCTGGGCCATTTTCACTCCAAGCGGCGAGTTAGTGAGTTTTAGGGGGATATGTATTGGTCGATCGACGAACAACATCACTGAGTATAGTGTGTTGATTGAACTTATCTTTGATGACACTTCGCATGGCATACGCCAACTCATTGTTAGGCTAGATTCACAACTCGTCATTCTACAGCGTACTGGTGTTTATTCCGTTCGAAACCTAGCTATTTATCGCATGTTCCTAAGAGTCAGGATTTTGGAAAGACGTTTTGATTCCATTCAATATCAACACATTTCCAGGAACTTAAACACATTGACTGATTTATTAGCAAACTATGTGTTAAATAGACATTTGCAGCATTTGTAAAGAAAGCATTTCGCATCAACATTTGCATTAGGATGTCATCACTTAGCCAAAATAAAACTCTAAAACTCAAAAGTAGATAGCTGTTTATAGTTTTTACAAAATGTTTTGAGTACAAGACAAAATTGGTCATCTGACCAAGAAAGTCAAAATGAATGCAGAAAAACAGCATAGACTAGTGATGTTGGTGATAACATGTCACCGTCTATGCTATCATGTGTAGGAGCCTAGTCCAATGACTCGGTACGGCAGTAGTAAGGCATTGTAACCTCAAAGGTAACTCATCGGTCCTAACATCCTCAATGCCGAGAGTGAGGCCCTCAGTCTAATCCTGCAACTCTCCCAGGGTATCTAATATGTCCAAATCTCAAAGGACGGCCCTCCCTACAGCCTCTCCTGCTGGAGCATCATCTGCCTCCCATGGACGTGTCGCTGGTCGCACTGGTCCAATATCTACACACACATATGAGTTTATTTAGTCTTGGTAACATAAAAAACACATAAACATTATAAAACTGAAAAAACAAAGATGTGGTCGAATCATTTTACCTATAGCACTCCACTGCTCACCAGCTGGTAAAGCCAAATCCAGATTGCTTTAGAAATCCATCCCAACATATGGATACTCTAGAAATACCATCTCCTAGTGGTTGAACCACTCAAAAAAGGCATCTAAGAAGGAGATCTGTGACTGGCCGGCATGTCTAGCCATAAGATCCACCCATCTCTGCATTTGTGGTTCCCTCGGTGCTGGCAATCCCAGTGAAATGTTTTGAGGTTGCATCAGTGGAATTCTTTCCAAAGAAAAAGCAGTAAATATGGATCCATAACCAAAGTTCTTGGTTCTTCCATTCTTTACTTTGGACATTTGTTCTTTTACGACAGGAAGTATCGCCTCACACCAATTGAACACCTTCGGTTCTAGGCATTCCAGGGCATACTGCATGTAAGATCTGTTTGCTAAATGTAAGGCCGCATTGCCAACCAATCTAGCAAAGGTAAATAAAATGGTCCTCAAAGGTCAATCAGTAACATCCCGGATATTTATATTACCATCTCTACTAGGTTGAGATCCATCCCTGCAAAATCGATGAATGTAATCTTTCACAGATTCGACCCCACGAGTAAATCCTGATGGTGAAAGAGGGGCACCACACCTCGACAAACCCGTCAGGAAATAAATATCCTCAACCGTGAAAGGAATAGATTTGCCACTGATTTGGAACACCTAGTCAATGGTAACCTAAGCATTGAGAAGATATTGCAACAAAATAATCTGTTGCCTCATGCTGGATATGCAAAAAAACTTTAATAAGCCACAGTTTCTTAATGCATCCACTGTGCCCTGGTCATGTAAAGAAATCATATCCTCCTCTTCATGTTCTCATTCACCCCATGTGACAATCATCTTAATTCAACAAATATCTGAAATGCAAACAATAGATGAGTTAGGATCCAATTTTGAGCAAAAACAGGTAAAAATTTGATGAAAAACACAGTGTAAAGTTGCCTTTCTGCGCCCATCGCACCCTACCTTTGAGCAAGGTGAGATGCATACTGACTGGCCTGTTGACAGGTCAGTATGCATCATGCCTTTTGATACTAGCTAGGTGCAATGATTGAGGAACGAAATATTTAAACCCCAGGGGCCCAGAAAAGTGGAAAATCTTTCTCAAAATCAAGAAAAGATGGAATGAAAATGGAGAGCTCAAGGATAGCTCCTACCTAGTTTGGACGGTGCGAAAAATGGTCCACAGGATCTACCGAAATCGACTGGTGAAATTTGAAGGGGAAAGCCACTCCAGAGCTCTAAAATCCCAAATTTGAAAAGAAATGATGAAAGTGAAAGGTAAAACTACTTTTTTATGTTTACTATTCATGTACTTCAAGTAAAATGTGAGTTTTGGTTCATATATATGAATTTATAATAAATTTGATGGAGTTTTGAGTAGGTCGAATGACTAATGAAAGAATCTAATGTGCTAAATAGTGAATTGAACATCTTTGACCACCCTTCAAGCATAGTTTTTCGTTTTGAGGTTGTGTAAAAATTAAACTGAATTCAAGCATAGTTTTTTCATTTCGAGCTTGTGTAAAAATGAAATTGAATCCAGGCATAGTTTTTCGTTTCAAGCTTATGTAAAAATGAAACCGAATCCAAGCATAGTTCCCCATGGTTCAAGCTTGTCAAAAAAATGAAGCCATTTACAAGTAATTAACCTTTGTGGTTGCCATTCTATCAGCCTTTTGAACCTTGGTTGTGTACATGCCATCATCACCATCCCTTTGGCCGATCATATGCTTCCACTTGGTTGTTTTACCCTTTTTTGAGGAAGAATCGCAATGAGTGGTCTTATTAGCCAGCCTCTTCATAGAAATCAACATGTTTTGATAATTTCCAACATCACTAGAACCAGTTGTTACCCTAGACACCACTCGTTCCTCAAAATAGAGTCCTCTTTAAACCCTTTTCAGACTCATTAAATATGAAAAGATTGTCAAGCGCTTGTCTTTTCTAGCTCGTTAAAGTATTGGAAATGTCATCCCTCCTGTATTATTTTATCCTTTTTCGGACCTGAGGGATTACTTTACAAAAAAGAACTTATGGAGTTTTCTTTTTGTCCCTTTTTCAAACTCTCTAAGCATGAAAAGGACCGAGTTATCCTTGTCTTTAAACTCGTTAAAAAAATAGCGACAAACTTATCCATCTAGACAAGACCGAGTTTCACTCTCGCTAGATTTGTTAAAACATTAAATAGCGATAGGTTTTCCCGAAGGGAAAATTATAGAACAAGCATATGTTATCCTCCTCAAGCTTGACAAAAATAAAGAGGTACTGGTCAACAATGACTGGGGAAAAAGGGGAAGAAACTTGAAGAATTTATGGTAGCAAGTCGCTCTTGAACATGACACTTTCACTTCATCACCATTATTGAGTTGGGTTGGGTTATTCTATTCACCGATCATCTCACCATTGGTCTTTGATACCATCCTTCTTTTGAGGTTAACACTACCAATTCATCTTAGTGTCATTGACATGTTCAAGAGAAGTCATTTAGTTGAGAAATCACCATCTAGTTAATGTCTCATCCATTGCAATACCGCCAACCTTCATTTTTTCATGACCACCATTCCTGAACCTTGTGTCATCAGTTCATTTTTCACCTCCAGAAAATCATTTACTTCGTTTTGTGTAATAGATGTGGGATACAACAAGGCCCTCCTACGATGAGTCACTTCTTGTCGATGTCAGCTCATTATCCAAGAAGTTGACTTAGAAATAACCCTTTCGGTGCTTTGGAGCTTGCATACATCAAAGGCAAGTTTCTCACTTCCAACGACAGGTTGACATCAATGACCTTCGACCGGACGATTTTGCACGGTGTTCGACATCAAATCATGTATTCACACCATGTGAATTGTACTGTCATACCTTGAGGGTCATTATCATTATCGGTGATTCCTCGTGTCTGTTAACAGCTCACACCATTGGCTGGTAATCAAGTGATGTCTTTCCATGTTCGACTTCAGAACATCTCTTCACATGGATTGATTTGTACATCGAGCGAAGATTGGATGATTTTGAAGACCTCGGATCTAGTTTCATCTGTCTGGGCTGCGATATATTCAAGAATATAAAAACATCAAATGTACAAAGGCTCTACACAGATGGTCATCCTAACCATGGATGATGACTATATATCTGAAGATTCACCAGTCTGTATCTGTAGACAGCTATCTGATCTACGTACATGAAATGAATTTATAAAGTTGAGCATGGGAATTCCTCCCTTAGCTAGATGATGAAAATAATATTATGATGATGTGTTGTATTGTAACTTGAGCAGGTCACCTTCCAGTTTGAAACTTCGGATCCTCATGATAAAGCATTTCACCCGACATCAATATTTACGACTTCATACTTTAGGGGGAAACTATTATAGACATATTTGGGCACATCAACCCCAAACTTATATGTCAATGTATTAGGGCTCATCAACCCACAAAAGAGTTGTTTCATACCCTAAAGGAACATAGTCATCTAAATACATCATTCCCCAAAAGTTCCATCTGAGAAACCATCCAGAAACTGCCTAAATTGAACCATACTGACTACTCCACTGGCAAAGTGCGATGCATACTGAGTGGTACACTGCCAGGGTACAATGCATACTATTTAGGCCTTCTATAGGGTGCGATGGGCGAGGATGGACAAATGTCCGGGACATTTGTCAGTTGATTGTTCATGAAATATTCAAGAACTTTCTCCTATGCCACTTGCCTCTCTGAATTCGCCCAAGGATGAATAAGGGATCCAAGAAATCTCCAATTCCTTCTCTTGTGTAACCCATTGTAACAAGTGGAATGACACTAATCAAACCCCATGGTGACTCACACCCTTGCACACATCTATAAATGGATCCCTCATCTAAGAGACTACATGTTGGAATATTGTGAATTGCAAGGAAGTGCTGATAGTTTGTAATTGAGGAAAGAGCATTGTGTTGTTGGAGTGATCTTGCTATTCCATGAGGTGAAGAAGGATTGAAGTTGGGAGGATGATGCTGGATCAGACAACTGGGTTGTAATTCTCCCTTCTATTAATAAAATTCTTCAAGTTTTCTTCCATATGATTATGCAATTGTGAATGTTATCATTTGGGAATGCTATCATATGTTCATTATATATATGATTCTGTAATGTTTATGTTGTAATAGATCACGATGCTTTGACGGTTCTTTGTTGTTGTACTTGTGCAGGTACTCTCCAAGCGTGTTAAGTACGGGGAGGAGTTGCAGGCTCTGTCAAAGGGGAGAGAGATCAAGCAAGGGATTAAGCGGAAGTTCCAGGTTGGTTCCATTATCTTTCTCTTATCTGTTACACATAGAAGAAATTGTTGAATTGCATTAAACTATTGTTTCTAGGCTAGCTGCCAAACCTAGAGGGCTAGCATTCTTTAGGAATACTAGTTTTCCCAAAACAAGGAGTAGTTGCTTATAAACTAGCCTTGCCACCTAATTCAAAAATCCATCTAGTCTTTCATGTATCATGCCTTAAGAAAGTGGTGGGGAAAAATTGTAGGGCTCAAACAAGTCTATCCAAATTGGATAAGGAAGGCTCACTTTGGATCTGACTAGAATAGGTCCTTGTTACACGTCATTTTGTTGCATTAGGAAAATGACCATTGTTTTGGATCTCTCGCTATCTAAAAATATGTCTTGGAGCATTCCCCTAAAATGTATTAAACTAAATCATCCCAAATAAAGTGGAATTCTGGATCCCATAGTACAAAACCTTGATTTTGGCTACCTTCATAGGTCCCTAGTTGATTTCTGCACATACAGAGAAAATACCATTAATAGTTGCGCAAAAGTATGCATTTTCTTCCACTATGACCTAGGAACTTGACTTAAAGTATGTAAAAATAAAAAGTAATGTGTAGAAGCATTTTGGCTACCTACGCGGTTCCCTAGTTGATTTGTGTGCATACGTAGAGTAGTTGCACATAAGTATGGATTGTCTTCCACTATGACCTGTGAACATGACTTAAAGTATGTAAAAAAGAAAGTAAAGTCTAGAAGCATTTTTGGTCGCATCTATCCCAACCAACAAGCTTTGAATGGGTACGTATTCAATACTGATCCCTCCTATCATGGAGTAACTCCCCTTCCTTTGTGGAACCTCTATCCCACTAATAGTGGATCTCATCCCTTAGAGAAAGGATCCAAAACTACTCGTTCTTGGCCTATAAAGCTACTAAATGTATGAGGATTGGAGAGGATTGTTGGAAGTTGGTTTATGCTATTGAGATTAGGTTGGAAAGATTTTCTTGCAAGGGAGAAGGCTGGAGATTGTAGAAGGGACTTGCAACATCAAGGCTATATGGTTGTAAGGATTTTCTCGGGTTTTATGAATCTAAAAGCAAGTTTTATTTCTCGATTACATCTTCATTGATTTAATTTATGGGATTCCTTGATCACCTACATGGATTTTGGTTGCGATTTGATCATTTTTTGATATATTATTGGTTAACTAGTCTGTTTAGCTTTTTGATTATATGTTGTATTGTTTGCTATCTTCTTTGCATCTCTCTTTCAAGATAGTATGGAGAAGCTGTTAGGAGCGACGAGAGGACATTTAGAGCATCGAGGAGTGAATGGTTGAAATATTTGAGGTACTTCATAAATAATTTCATTAAATTAGTAAGAGGCCTCTATCATTCTATTTTATTTCACTAAATCAGAGTCTAGAGAAAGGTAGCAGTTCTTGTTTTTTTGTTACTAGGGTTCTGTTGTAGCAGCTACAACCACCCTCCAAAATTTTTCCTTAGCTTCGTTTTGGAGCCTACCTAACAACCTTCATAGCAGCATGGCTTTCTTCGTCAAGTACACAAGCTACAATGATTTTCTTGCAGAATGATAGCCTGTCGATCAAGCCTTGATGCATTCCCTTCACAAGCTATTCATCCAGACTTGATCCAATAGCACGTTGAGCAACTCATCCAAGAATTTTCACAAATATGGAGGGCAACCAACCTTCCCTCCAGACATTACGCAATCCTGACTAGCAGCCTTCTGGGCCCTAGAATTGCGCAATTATGATGAGCAAGCTTAACCCAAAAAATTGTGCAATCCTTCCCAGCTGAGCTACTCAGCGCATAATTTGCACAAATCTTGGTAGCAATCAGCTACTCTACCTAGAAATTACGCAAATATACTAAGCAGCCAGCCCAGCTCCCATCCAGAAATTCACATTTTCTCCCAGTAGTTGAGCAGTCTCTTGCATGTGGAGCTAAGTTGATTGGTTCCCTTTAGGACCAAGTAAAACAGACTTGCATGCATGGGTTTCTTCTCCCAAGGCAGCGTGCAAAGGAATCCCTTGTTTTAGGGATCTATTTTTGGCAGTTGAAGGTTACAAGCAAGGGTCATTTCAGAAACCTCCCACCAAGTGTCCCTTTCCCTAGATTTTTGGCATGCACGTCACAACCTCGATTTTAAAAAAACTCATCAATCGGATGCTGCAGAGCTCATTCCTCACATCAACCTTGCAGCTCTGACATCTCACATCGCATCTAAGAGCTGTCGACACATTCAACTCAGTTGTTTTGGGGTAAGCCTGCTTTCCATGTCTTATGCTGCATTTTTGGTGCTTTTTGTGGTTCTCTTTGTATGAATGTTATCTGCTTGATTTCAGTGAGCGCTTGCTATCGTTTTGATACATACTAGCTTGTACTAGCACCGTTTCAGTTTTAGTTGCTATCTCACTGTTGTCACATGCATGAAACTATTTTGCATTAATGGTCGTTGATTCGATAACTTGCTTCACCCACATGCATGTTGATCTGTTTATTGAATATTTCATTCAATGTTTGCATACACTGGCAATCACTTCTTCTTTCACTTAGTGTCACCATCGATTCACTTAGTTGCTCATCGGCGAGTCTGGCCAACCTTGGCCTAGACTCTGCCTTTACTGAGACAACATTGCACAATCTGGTGAAGGAAGGCTCTATCTTCCTCTCTAGAAATGCACATTTCTATCCAGACACTGTCCTCTAGGACCGTTTTGCGCATTTCTAAGGGATAGTGACTGCTGGCCTAGAAAATTGCACAATGCAGTCATTGAGCTTACAACCATTGCCAGCTGAGGTTGCGCATTTCACAATTCCAGCAGTCAGTAGCCAGACTCAATTGTGCATTATGCAGTTCCAACAGTCAGTCAACCTTTCAGTAGCCCAGACTGTGCCTTGAGTAGTCTTGGCAGTTAGTCTCCCAACCTCCTAGCGGAAACTACATAAAATTCATGATCAGTCACCTAGGTATGTTGCAAGTTAGTTCTCAAGTTCATTTTGGTTTTCGACTGACCGATTGCTTGCCATGAGTGTTTCCATGTCTCTAGGTATTGCAGGTGTTCATCTGCCTCTTAGTAGTACAGGTACAATGGTTTCCAGGAGATCTGAGATGAAGACACCATTCAGAGCACACTTGGGGATGCATTTGATCAAGTTTCTATGAACTTGCCTACCCACAAAGACATCAAGTTTTTCATAGAAAAGGACATCAAGATATGATGGCAGAAGCATCACAACGAGCAACATCATGAGCATCAGCTAAAGGCAGCACCCGGAATGCAATGAATGTGAGAGGAAGGTTGCTGACAACATAGAGGTGGAACAGGCTCAAGTAGATCCACTGATGATGAAAGAAAATTTGGAGACTCAGGCTATGAGGTGATAGTGCGACATGGAGATCGCATGAAGACAAAGAGTGGAACAAAGAAGGAGTTGCATGTGCTGAAGCAACAACTTAAGGAAGAACATGAGCTGCACAAACAAGCAAATGAGTTGCAGCAAGAACAGGAACATCAGGGGGCGAAACATGCACTCATGGATGAAACTAAACCCATACAAGTTATAGATCCATCCTAGCAGCTGACACGAAGTAGACATGGTGAGTAGTGTTGTTGATCGCATGTAAGGGATTCAACAACATGCATGTCATTATGCGCAGGCATGCGATCGAACCCATTCAACACACTCACCAAGGCGAAGACAAGAAGCAAATTTGACTGGAGCTGAGCATGTAGTTGACAGTTGATGCTCATGACCACCAGCACACACTAGAAGATCAGTATAAACACTATGCATCAGTGTGTTGCTGGTTCAGTTGCACCAAGAAGACCATGCACATGCTAGTAGATGAGTTGGATGAAGGAGCCACACCAATGCACCCAGATGCAACAGAGGCAAGAGTTTGCTTCAGCAAGATGTCACCATGGAGTGCATGCACACCATCACGGATGACCAAGCTTAGAATCAACTCACCACCTTCACCATCACAAGAATGTCAAAGAGTTGGTCTCATCACAATGGACCAAGTGTCAGTGATGTCTTGCATGGCTTGCTCAAGCCATTTTTTCTCACATGATAACATGTTTATTGTAATGTAACTTCATGTCAAGTGGAAGTTCAAGTGTCAATAGTTGGATGAAACAGTCATAGAGTATATGAAGAGTCATGAGGGTAGATAAACAGTCACAAAGGGGAATCTCAAGTGTCACCCCACCCTTTGCTATAAATAGAACCTCATAACTCATTGTAAAGGATTTTGGTCAGCCAATATTCGATAGGAGTATCTTAGAGAAAGCTTGGACAATATTGTAATGAGGCTTGAATTCTCCACTGCGTAGAGCTAGTACATCTCTTTGGAGGACCCGACGGTTGTGGCTGTAATGTTCCACTATTGGAACTAGTGGTTAGACATGGATGTATTGTATGATTGGGACTTACACTTAATATAATAGAGCCAACACGTTTCATGCATATGTTGTATTGTATTCTATGCTATCTAGTTTACTCTAAATGATATATGTATTTGTTTGCTTTCGCATGCATGTATGAATCATTTTGTATAAGTATGTATGAATCTTTCTGAAATGTGATGTTGGCTTAACCATCACTTTGGATATCTTGCTAACTTTCTTTCTAGCTTGTGATGCATCTTTGCTCACGTGTTCCCTTCCAAGCCATGTACTATTACAGATTTCCACGAGGCTCACTCAACTCACCCTCAGTGTGTTAGAACCTCTCATGCACCTTCCTTGGCTTGATGTAGCTATCACACCCTTGCTACCAACAGAGACATCTTACTTGCCTCTGTAAGAAATCGTGGTTAAGGCATTACCGTACGACCCACAGTCAAGACTCCTACACCAAATGGTCTAAGGTCTAATTGGGACTTCTTACCAAGGAGATCCCATTACATGTTGGTGGGTCAAGCACCGTCAACATTTTGGAACTAGAAGGAGTGCGAAATGACAAGCTGAGTCCTCACATCTACTTTGAATCTCTACACATATATGATGACTAACTACCGAGTTTCTCTTTTGGAATGTATATCTTATGGAAACGATTTCATTATCTCGAAAAAGCTCTCCAATAAATTGTCACATAAAACATATGATGGTGGAGGCTACGTAGCATTTGTTAGGCATGCGATCAAAGTTATAGGCTCATGCGAAAGGCATGGATTCTTTGAAGAATACATGAGTTGTTTTTTGTTCATCTGCACATTTCAAGGTTACCTAATGCACTAGTGTGCCATGCTGCCTAAAAAATCTATTCATTCTCTTGTTCATCTGGTCGTAGAGATAGACTTTTCTTTCAATCAATTTGAACATGAAGCACTTGATCAAGAAATTATGAAATTACGAAAAGCACCTGATGAATCTGTTGATCAGTTTCACACACACTTTTGTAATCTTGCATACCGATCTCCTGAAGATGAAATTGATTGGGAATTTCTTTATGGAATATTTGAGTACCTTCTTCACATATCTGAACCTCACTCAACACACTTCGGTGATGGAGCTAAACAATCACAGGTAGGCACAATCACTGTCACAAGTGATTGTCTGCCTTCACCTCAAAAAATAGCTCCACCACTGCGGAGTGATGTGGGAGATAATGCACACACCTCTGTTGAAATGTCACATCCTCGCACCCCACCTGCTCTGGATATCTATGCAGATTTGGCTTCCAAGCCTGTTGGTTGTCACGTGGATTCATTCCCTCGACTTTCATCCTCGTGTTCTATTGATCCTTTGGATTGTATTGTCTTGTGTTCTCCCATTACAAACTCCTCACCTACTGTGAACTAGGATCAATTTGTCGACAGAGTTGGCATAATGCAGCCAAACTGCGCCATCATTCAAGATGAGTGTGTGTGGGAATCTAATGAAGAACTCTCGGTGAAGGATGACTCCCTTCCAACCCTGCCTCATCCGCTTCATCTTGACATCCCTTGTGATTTTTCCACTGTTGATTTCCCCTGTGAAAACACATTTCTCATTGTTTCTACTTCCAATCATTCACAGGACATGTCGAATGTCAGTCTGTCATTACAGTGTGGAGAGGATACATCTTCCTCAAAAAATATGTCTGATCGATCATCTATCCTTCCTGAAAACATAAAGGGTGAACATATTAGCTTCCCATCTACCCCTCTGCCCGATTCATCAAATCATGAGGATGTCGACAAACATCTTGAATTTTCTGATCTTGGTTGTCATGATCTATTCACTTCCTCTTCCGATCGCAATGTTGATTCAATCATTGTTAATCTATCTAAGACACTGGTCTACGATGATCTATCTGTCAATGAAGTTGAAACCTTGAAGATTATCGAGGCACTTCGGCCTGAGCTGGTGGTTATGTCAAGCCCTTGTTGTCCTGGGGTTGGTTTCACTTCCGGTCAGGAAATTGTTGAAACACTCAAGGCTCCTCATCACTCTTTGCTTTGCATTGAAGATCAACCAAACACCCATATTTCTCTTCCTCCACTCGAACTACACGATCCCATCGCTCATGCATTGGAGGAATCTTACACAGCAAGCACACATGCACAACATAAGTGGTCTACCTTTCTCACGTTTGCTTGCATGTCACAGTCAAGAGAATGCACACACTCAACATCTGCATGTAGTGTAGCACAACACCATGGCAGCTCCATAGAGTGCATGTCATGTGCTTTCACTCATCTCTGTTCTGTGGTCACTTGTAAACTCAGAGTGTGTTTGTCTTCACTGTTATATCTTTCTTGTTTGCTGGTTTACATAGCTATCTTGTTCTCAAACCATGCCTTCACCAGCATGGGTTAACCAATGCACCAGTAGCTACATTGGAAGTATCACTTCACGTGAGATGGCCCATGCATCATTAGGTTGGGAGTAGAAGTAGTGTTTTCTTTCATTATGTTTGCTTGCATGCTTGTTTACTTAATTGATTTGTTGGTTTGCTCACTTTCTTGCTTGTTTTCTTATTTTCTTTCCTTTTGCTTTTGCTTCTGTTTCTGCTTTGATTTTTTGTTTGTTTGCTTGTTTTGTTTGTAGGTTAGTTTCACATGGAACCATGTATAACTCTTGAAATAAGTTGGGTAAAGTACAAGAGGACTTGTACAACTTCATTTAGTTATCTGTTGTCCACTCTCTTATGTAAGAACTTGTTGGCTTCAGTCCATGATACATCAATGGAAAATACATATTGTTTGAAGTGAACCTTGGTGAAAACACAACACTTGCGCTCTCACTAGTATCACCTAATCTAGTTGGTTGTTTTTGGGTTAATCCTTGTCAGCTCAGTCAAGTAGATTAAGGTGAGGGGTAAAACCTTAATAGGCACGTCAGAGGTATAATAAACTACTTCTCTGCAGGAAAAACCTATTTTTTTCTCAATAAGTTAGGATCCCTCTTCTGCCTCTGAAATGAATAAGTGTTATGCACAGTTATGAAGATGAAAAATGAAAAAATGAAAAAGTGAAAAAAGTTTGAAAAGATGAAAAATGAATAAGGCAAAAGAAGAGAAAGTCTTCCTACATAGAGATGTGATGCAAGTAACTCTGTCGGGGTACTGATCAGGCTCGCTGGCAGTGGAGCCATCCTTGTGTTCCTATGTGACTCTGTCAGGGTACTGTCCAGGGCTACTAGCAGTGGAGCAACACCAGAGATGAATCTAAGACTCTGATGACTATACTTCCTGTGCACCAATATACCCCTCAATCCCAATCGAAAAAGATTTGTTGACTTGGCTTGGAATGTGTGTCAATTGACCAAGAGGATGGGAGATACTACATCTTACAATCATGCAAGTGTGGAAACCAAGATGAACTGAGAACTGAACAATAGTTCTAGAGGTGTTAGACTTGTTTTTCACGAACAAGGTCCATTCAAAGAGCTAGAGTTCTACCAGTGTGTCGCCAAGTGTTGTAGTGGCTACAACCACCCTCCAAAATGTTTCCTTAGCTTCGTTTTGGAGCCTCTCTACCAACCTTCACATCAACATATTTTTGTTCATCAAGTACACAAGCTCCAGTGATTTTATTGCAGAAAGATAGCCTATCGATCAAGCCTTGATGCATTCCCACCACAGGTTGTTCATCCGGACTTGGTCCAATAGCAAGATGAGTAGCTCCTCCAAGAATTTGTGCAAATATGGAGGGAAACCAACCTTCCCTCTAGAAATTGTGCAATCCTGACTAGCAGCCTACTAGGCTGCAGATTTGCACAATACTGTTGAGCAAGCATAACCTAGAAAATTGCTCAATCCTTCCCAACTGGGCTGCTCAGCCTAGAATTTGCACAAACCTAGGCAACAGTCAGCTGCTTTGCCCAAAAATTGAATAAATCTTCTGAGCAGCCAGCTCAACTCCCAGCTAGAAATGCACATTTTCTCCCATCAATTGAGTAATATCTTGCATGTGTATCTGAGTTGACCAGTTTCCTCTGGGATCGAGAAAACAGACTTGCATGCATGGGCTTTTTCTCCCAAGGCAACATCCAAAGGCATCCCTTGTTTCAGGGATCTATTTTTGGCAGTTGGAGGTTACATGCAAGGATCATTTCAGAAACCGCCCAGCAAGTGTCTCTTTCCCTATATTTGTGGCATGCGCGTCACAACCTTGACTTTATCAAAACTCATCAACCAGATGCTGCAAAGCTCATTATTCACATCAACCTTATAGATCTAGCATCCCACATCGTATCTAGGAGCTGTCGGCACATTCAACTCAGTTGGTTTGGGGTAAGTCTGCTTTCCATGCCTTGTGTTTCATTTTTGGTGCTTTTTGTGTTTCTCTTCGTATGAATGTTGTTTTCTTGATTTCAGTGAGTGCTTTCTGTTGTTTCGATACATACTAGATTACACTACCACCATTTCGGTTTTCATTGCTATCACACCACTGTCGCATGCATGAAACTGTTTTGCACGAACGGTCGTTGATTCGGCAACTTGCTTCACCCACATGCATGTTGATCTATTTACTGAATCTTTCATTCAATGTTTGCATACACTGTCAATCATTTCTACTTTCACTTAGTGTCGCCATGCATTCACTGTCATATTTTCTTTCATTTGCTCGTCGGCGAGTTTGGCCAACCTTGGCTTGGACTTTACCTTTACTGAGACAACATTGCAATTTGGAAAAGGAAGGCTCTGTCTTCCTCTCTAGAAATGCACATTTCTACCCAAGCACTATCCTCCAGGACTGTTTTGTGCATTTTTGAGGGACAGTGACTGCTGGCCCTGAAAATTGCGCAATGCAGTCCCTGAGCCTGCAGCCATTGCCAACTGAGATTGTGCATTTAACAATTCCAGTAGTCAGCAGCCAGAATCAATTGTGCATTGTGCAGTTCCAATAGCTAGTCAACCTTCTAGCAGCCCAACTATGCCTTGAGTAGTCTTGGTAGTTAGTCTCCTGACCTCTCAGTGGAAATTGCACAAACTTCATGATCAGTCACCTAGCTATGTTGCAAGTTAGTTCTCAAGTTCATTTTGGTTTTCGACTGACAAATTTCTTGCCATGAGTGTTGCCATGTCTCCAGGTATTGTAGGTGTTCATCTGCCTCTCAGTAGTACAGGTACAATGGTTTCTAGGAGATCAGAGATGAAGACACCATTCAGAGAACACTTGGGGATGCATTCGATCAAGTGACTATGAACTTGCCTACCCACGAAGACATCAAGTTGTTCATAGACAAGGAAATCAAGATATGACGGCAACATCATCACAATGAGCAACATCATGAACATCAGCTGAAGGCAACATACCACATGCAACGATTCTACGCAAGCATGCGATCTAACCCATTCAGCACACTCACCAAGGCAAAGACAAGAAGCAATTTTGACTGGAGCTAAGCATGTAGTTGACAGTTGATGCGCATGACCACCAACACACACTAGAAGATCAACACATACACTATTCATTAGTGTTGTTATCACCAAAATACGACCCTGATAGGCTGCTCATCAAGTCAATCTCAGTGTAACTATTTCAAACCAATGTTTTGGTTGAGGCTTAGCCTCCTCAGCCTGAGATGGCTCTCTCAAGGGTTAATGATATTGATTAAAGATATAGATAGATGGCTAACTCTATGGTTTGTGATTTTATATGTTTATAGGTTGAAAGATGGAGATTTGCTACCATTGGGCTATGGAGTTAGTGACAGAGATAAAAATAACAAATAGCTCTTCTTATAAAACTGAGGCTTGTATATACTTCAATGAAAGAGTAACACATTCAGGAAAGTCTCAATAGCTTGAAGTTCATAGAAGTCAGAGCATGTGGCCATGAATTCTAAGTAATGATACATCAAGGTATTCAAAAGGAGAGTATTAAAAGTGATTCATCAAAGTTTAATACTTAAAGGAAGTTAGAGCATGAATAACCATGAATTTTGAGTAATAAGTATTAAAACATTGAAGAAAAACATCCAAAGATAGGACCCAAGAACTCGATTCACCATAGTTTAACACTTAAAGGAAGTCATAGCATGTTCCTCCATGAACTCTGAGTAATAAGCATTAAGACTATGGAAGTAAAACATATCAAAGATAAAAGATAAAGCTCACTGAAGTACACTAAGAAATCTCAGCTTCAGAAAAGATAAACTGCCTCTGTATATGTCAGTCCCCTCCTAGCATTTACATAAAAATGGACAAAAATGTACAATTGGTTGGCATTTGTATTAGAAAAAGAAGTTGTGTTATGGGAGCAGACTGTGTGTTTTTCAACTTAATACAGAGATCAATTTTACTACTCAATATTCACAAGGAGTTTATGTGTTAGATGTTTCTATGGCCTTTTCCAATTACTTATTTGCAGTGGTAAGAGCATGTGTTACTTAGAATTCATTGGAAGCATGAGGTCCAATTCCTCAGGGTTGGCATTTGTATTAGCAAAAGAAAGTTGTGTTATTGTAAGAAACTGTGGTTTTTCAAACTTAATACAGAGATCAGTTTTACTACTCAAGATTCCCAAGGGGTTTATGTGTTTGATGTTTTTGTGGCCTTTTTCAATTACTTATTTGTAGTGGTATGAGCTTGTGTACTTAGAATTCATTGGAAAATGCTCTAACTTCCTTCACATGCTTGTAAACTGTGTTGATTCATTGTGTTATTGTTTTACTTATAAACCTAAACTCCAAGTGCCTCGACTTCAATGTTTTTCTGATCATGATGTTTTGTTGAAGACTATCTTGACCCCATAGCCCAATAGATGTTTGCTAATCTTTGATTCAACCAATTATACATTTTTGTTCATTTTTATTCCTAGAGTTAGCAATCTAATCATTAATAAAAAATATTAAACCTATTGAGAGAGCCCTCTCAGGTTGAGGAGGCTAAGCCTCAACCAAAAGATTGGTTTGAAAGAGTTACTCAGAGTCTACTTGATCAGCAGCCTTTCAGGGTCAGATTTTGTGATAACAAGTGTGTTTTCAGTTCGATTGCACCAAGAAGACCATGCGCATGCTAGCAGACGAGTTGGATGAAGGAGCCACACCAATGAACCCAGATGCAAAGGAGGCAAGAGTTCTCTTCAACAAGATGTCACCATGGGGTGCATGCACACCATCACGGATGAACAAGCTTGGCATCAACTCACCACCTTCACCATCATAAGCATGTCAAAGAGTTGGTCTCACCACAACAAATCGTGTGCCAGTGATTTCCTACATGGCTTGCTCAAGCCATTTTGTCTCACATCAGAACATGTGCATTGTAATGTAATGTCGTGTCAAGTGGAAGTTCAATTGTCAATAGTTGGATGTAATAGTCATAGAGTAGATGAAGGGTCATGAGGGTAGATGAACTGTCACAAAGGGAAATGTCAAGGGTCACTTTGCCCTTTGCTACAAATAGAACCTCATAAATCATTGTAAAGGCTTTTGATCAGCCAAGCTTCGATAGGAATATCTTAGAGAAAGCTTGGACAATATTGTAATGAGACTTGGCTTCTCCACTGCACAGAGCTAGTACATCTCTTTGGAGGAGCAGGTGGCTGTGCCTGTAACATTCCACTATTGGAATTAGTGGTTGGACATGGATGTATTGTATGATTGGAACTTACACTTAATATAACAGAGCCAACATGTTTCATGCATATTTGGTATTGCATTCTACTCTAAATGATATATGTATTTGTTTGCTTATGCATGCATGTATGAACTATTTTGTATAAGTATATATGAATCTTTATTAAATGTGTTGTTGGTTTAACCATCACTTTGGATTGCTCGCTAACTTTCTTTCTAGCTTGTGATGCATCTTTTCTCATGTGTTCCGTTCCAAGCCGCTTATTGTTACAGGTTTCTAAGGGGTGCACTCACCTCATCCTCAGTGTGTTAGAACCTCTCATGCACCTTCCTTGGCTTTCTGTAGCTGTCACACCCTTTCTACCAACAGAGACATCTTACTTGCCTCTGTGTGAAATCACGGTCAAGGCATTACCATACGGCCCACTGCCAGGAATCCTACACCAAATGGTCTGAGGTCTAATTGAGACTTCTTATCGAGGAGATCTCCTTACATGTTGGCATTTCCAACATCGCCAATGTTAGAAAATTATATATTACAGAGTAATGGAACACATAGAATATTGCAGAAATATAAACATAGAAAACATATAAAACTAGAGAGACACATATATACGTGGTTCACCCAGTTTGGGCTATGTCCACCTTGAACAGCTAGTCCTTCCTTTCTATTATCCAACAAAATGAAGAGACACAACCTACAACAGATCTGCTGTAATATCCTCTGTTTTCTCTCATAGTCTCACCTCTCTATTTCTCGCTCAGAGAATACACATCTATTACACAGCCTCAAATACAATGCCCTCATACAAAGAGAGGGGTTGCCTTCTAGGGCAAAAAACCTTAAACTAAACATAAGTTCTACCGTTAGATCATCCGCCTAATGAATAGCCCAGATTGACTAGAAATTACTATACTTTTACAAGGCAATTTTACATCTGTTTTTAGCTTTGGGGGTGTTGCCCTCGAAACCCCCACCCGGGGACCGCTGGCCCCTGGACCCCCCAGCCAGGGGGGATCGACCCCCCCCCCCGAACCCCCGCGGGGAGGACAAGTCCCCCCTGCACCCGCCCGCATGGAGGGGTGTACAAACTTCTTGGGGTATACATCTAACTGAAACAAAGACCTCTTAACAATCATGCTCCACACCCAACAGTCAACAGGTTCTTTGAAGTCTAAGGAGATCTCTCTTGTATGCAAGAGGGATAAGTCCACATAACAAATTGGAGACTCCACTGGGGAATCGTTTCAATCTCCATTAGTTTTCCTTGTTTGACCTTTTCAACTTGCTCCACAAGCCTTCTTAGAGTGTCTAGAAAGTTTAGAAATTTTGATTTTGGATTGGATTGGGTTTATTTTTAGTTTTCTTGAATTTTCCCACTATGCGCACATTTAGTTTAGGCACAATGTGCACTTATATGCATTTTCATTTTATGAATAGAGTGTATTCGCATTGGTTTACTCCGGAACCTGCACACATGCCTGGAAATTTTAAAAAACTCAGTTATATCCTCTTTAAATCCAAACTTTTGGTTTTTTCCTGTTCTTTTAGACTTGTTTGAATCTCCTGTGAGTGATTGTTAGTTTGGATGAGTGTTATGAAGACTTTTTCTTGTGACTATCTTCTTTTTGAAAATTAGGGTAAGGTCTTATCTATTCAATGGTCAAATTATCAAAAGAGAGGTTTGTTAGTCTTGTCTTCTTAACTGTCTATCTTTCTTATGTCGATTACATCAGGTTTTGAGTCTATTTTTCTCTTTTGAGAAAGTTTGATTTGTGTCAAAATCATTTATTTGCAAGATCAGGTATTGTTTGTGAAAAATACCTCTTGTGTTAGTTTCAGAATGAAAATCATTTTTCTTTCTGTTGTTGAAGTGTTCATGAACCATACATTTGCTACAAGCGAATTCATAGCATTCCATTAAATAAAATTGATTTTTAGTTATTATTGGTTTCTTTTTGAATTTTTCGAATTTCTGAGTGATTGTATGAAAAGAGAGATTTATTATTTTCTTGTGTTATTGGGAAAAGTGAAAATTTAAATTGTTTTCAATATTCAGGTGTTTTAAATTGGATATTTACATTTTAGGAAAAGGGTTATAGTGGGGTTTTGAGTTTTTGTTTAAATTTAAATTAAAAAAGTGAAAGACTCTTTCCTTTCTCTATATAGATTTTCATTGAAACAAAAGGTTATATCATCATTTTCGATTGCATTAGGATTGCGCCAAGTCATAATTTCATTAAGTTTGACATCCATTACCTTTGCGTAAACAACTATTAAAATAAACACTAATTAAAATCAATCTATAATTTTTTTATTCTTACGGATCTTTTCCACCTACAGTAGATTAAGTTGTTGGGATTTGGAATAGGAAAGTGAGTAAACTTTCCAAATTTGCAAAAAAACACTAGAATCTTGTGATAGGGATATAAATCCAATTATTTCAACTTTTCTATGGAAATCTCCCCTTACAAAGGATTCAAGAACAAGATCATATCCGACCTGTTGAAGTGATCGTACCCACTTCATTGGCTATGGTAAAATGATTTAAACGTATTACAATGGTGTCGAAATGTACTTAGGGTCACTTGAAAGTAAACCTCCAATTAACCATGTTGAGGTGCTTTCAAGGGGATTGAACTTTGTTACTTTTCCCTTGCGTGTATGTCTGATATGCGACTGCGTGCCCCCCCCAAGTAGAATTGTTGTAGTTGGTAACCTTAGTGACCATAATCCTAGGGCTATTACCCAAGGTGACGACAGAGGGATGGTCCTGTTGTACCTGCAACAAACATTGAATAGACTCACTTGGACTATTTGGAGAGTAATCTTCACTCGTGATGGCATAAGTGAAGTTACTTGCACTAGATCATTTCATTAAGCAGGTTTTCATTGTAACTAGTTCCACTCACTCTATCTACAACTACATTTTTCTTTGATTTATGTGACGTTGGATTTCATTATGAACTAGTGATTTCATTGTGAAAAACAAGTTTTCATGGTTTGAATCCTTTGATTTTTTTAGCGTGTGTTAATTGTTTGTTTTTACTTCTTAGAGACCTTAGGATTAGATTGTGAATATTTTTTAATTTTGTGATTAATTTTCATCGTGGCTAAATCACCAAGAAAGTCATGTAGAATGCAAGGAAAACCTCTTCAATACACACATAGTCAATTGGAAAAGATAAAGAATGAAAGGTCAAAGTCAACAAGATCAAAAGCCTCAGAAGAACCTGAGACATCAACAATTTTACAATACTAGATAGTAGAAACCAAAGTGAATCCAATGAAAGAAGTAGAAACAGGCTTATTTTACTCTGGTCCATATATTATTGAAGTAGTTCACATAGAATCTGACACTAGTGAAGTTTTGGATATTGAACTAACTGAACTAGATGTAGAACATCCTAAGTCTAAAGTTACTCAACCTGAATCACCTTTGGTTGTTTTATCTTCTACTCCTAAGCCACCTTCACCTATAAGGAAGCTAATAGTTACGACTGAATTACCTCCTATGTTAATTAGCATTGAAGACATTACCGAAGAGACAAAAACACCTCATTCTCCATTTATGGGTAGTGAAACATTTGACCTAGGGATTCCTTTCTATCCTTTCCGACCTGACCCTTGGTATTCTACCACTTTGAGTTTTTTAGGTCATAATTTATCACCGCCACGCATTACTTTTTATTCACTAGAAAGAAATATGTCAAAAATTCCTATTGGGAACCAAACTATTGATTCATCTATCTTTACAAGTTCCCAGAATCACTATTGTGTGCTGGTCCATTAGTTCCTCCTGGATACCAGTCACTTACTAGGACCTTTTCGGGAGCTTCTTCTTCTCCCCAACCTTATACTTGGTCATATGTTTTATCTACATCTATTGTTCAAAGAATCACTTCTGTTTTCATTCTTAGCATATATCTCCTGGCTGTGGGGAACCTGCACCCTGAGACAGATTGGAATTAATTAAAAAGAATTAAAATTAATGGAAGGATAGACTATGAGGGCTTGCAAGCAAATCTTCTAGTTTTAGAAAACTAACCTTCTAGAGTAGAATGGCCAAAGAGGCTATGAGAATTGTAGGGTAAAGGTGTATAACAAAAAATAGAAGAGATAGAGCTTTGGCATAGGCAATTAAGAATCTATGCTTTAACTCTATAGAAAGAATGATGGATGATGAAGAAAAACAATACAATACAAATGCATTGAGTCGATCCCTTAGTTTCAGGTGAGAATTATCACATATTAATATAATAAAAATTGAATGAAAGTGCACGAATCCTAGCTATATTTTGTGTCATTACGAACTCAAATTATAAACCTCTTACAGAAGCACCTTCTGGTGGTTTCTGAAAATGAATATGGTGATGCCGCATTGAATCATGGGTGTCGATCTGCAAACAATGATTCAGTCCAAACCACACTATGAAGGCACTCGCTTCATTAAAATTCATGCAGTTTATCTTCACGAGAGTCCATTGATTTAGAATTTAAGGGTTTTGGACCCTTAATAGCATTGTTACTTGTATGATTCATACCCGGTCAACTCATTTCACAAAAACGAATTCACGGTAGTCTCATTTATAGTGTCCCTATCTCAAGCTTTGACTTTCCTTGCAAATAATTTACAATTTCTATTTGATGTGAATAGAAATTTGAATTTCATATCAACATAATAGTGTCCCTAATGTGAAAACAATGAATTGCTATAATGTGCCTTGACTGGATTGAAATTGTTGAAGTATTCACATTTTGTAAGAGGAACTGTGTTGATTTTTTCCTCAAATACATCAAATTTGGTGAATAATAACACAAATGGCATATTTTTGAAATAGTGGTGATTTAACACATTCTTGAATAGCTCTTTGCTCAAGATCATCTTATTTCTTAGGTGACTATTACTCTCAACCCACATTTGGTCATAATCACTGAGATTAATGCAAAATATTACAACTCGAACATCCCTAAACATATCCAGCCATGTGCAACCATCATTCAAGTCTTTAGCATTCAGCTTGATAAGTTGGTACCTCAAAGAAGGACACTGGTAATCAACACTATCATGGTAAAATTTCGAATTTGAGTTCCTATCATCCATTAAAAATTAAAAAAAAAACTAATCCATTACTTTGGGTCACTCCTTCTACATATAAAATGTCTTCATGAGAAGGCTCATATTCATTACTCGTTATTGCAAGAACTAGCTTTGTTGGATTGTATGGGCCTGACCCAGGTTCAAAAGTGATTTAGCCAAACAAATCCCAGTACTATTGGCCCTTTTAGCAACAGTCTGCAGAGCGCGGACCGAGGTCTCACCCAAAGTAGTAGGGGAGGGTGCTCAAACCAGGTTTCCACACCCTGGGGATGTCAGATGAGCTTCTGGTAGTTTGAAGTTTGACCCTGCGCACACGTCGCTACATGCATCTATTAGTCCCTCACAACTTGTGATATTGCCTTCGCGCAGCACTACTCAGGGCATGATTCGTATTATAACCAAGTTCCTCACTATTTAGCCTATTATTACCTGATTAGTTAACTTATCTGTGTAAGACTAGTGATAATTATCAATATATCTAGAAATCATATAAGTTCGGATGATAAACAAAGCAGTATAAATGAATCGAATGCAATACACAAGTAGATGCATAGAATTTGGAATCAACTTCTCTTTATTATTCTTCGTTCAAGGTTAGAAACTCAACACTGCCCTACGCACTCAGCTACATGGGTTCGCGCACTCAGCTGCATACTCTACTAGGCCTTTGCACACTCAGCTACAGAGCCTCTTCCTACTACTACGACTCAATACACTTAGATTCTAACTCTATGCTCTATCTATACTCCACTCATCTACTAGCTATCTTTACAACTTAGAGCCTTGCTCTATTTATACAATCCCATGGTCTACGGATCATGGGTAGGCCGGCATGATATTACATTACATTACAAAACTTAGGGCGGACAACCCTATGACTCAACCTATACTTTTTGCTCTGTGCCCGCAATTTGCGGAGTCTTATAATACATTTGACAAAAACCTGGGCTTTGAGCCCCAAAACATGCTGTAGGGGGGTCTGATGCCCAACAGGTCCCCAACACAAACATTGTGACTCACCCTTGAGTCACTCTGTTGGCACGGTGATCTTAGCGTGGAGTCCCTCCAACTGGTGTCAAACGACTCAGAGGTCCGCAATGCACTGTTCTGCGGTTTGCTGGACCTGCTGCATGCGCTCTTCTGATGCTTCCTTGTGAAGATCAAATCCCTGCCTTAGCACGCAGAGCCCCTGCATCTATGCGAGCTTGCCCTTGATATCTGCCATAATGGTGAAGTCCTCGTCAATCCATGGTTGGAAGCATGCTTTGAGAAGTGCCTGTTTCTGTTTTGCGGCATCCATCTGCTCTTTTAGTGCCCTTTCTTGCTGCATCTTTGCGAGCCGCTGAGTGAGGAAGACTATCTGTGCAGTTCCCCTTACATTGTCATATTGTTCCTGAAGCTCACGCGCCTATGTTTCTAGGCGATGTATGTTGGGGTACTCCTACAAGGATGTGAGGACTCCAAAGGCTTGGTCCAACATACCGGTACAGTCCTGCACTGCCCATCCAATTTCTTCCACCCTGTTTGGATAGCACTAACACACTGCTCTCTAACTTCTAGGGGAGTGGAAGGCTATGCTTTCAGTCGTAACTCGGAAATCTGGAGATTCAGCTCCAGCTGCACTCTCATTGTTTCCTTGCATGCGTTTTAGACTCCACTTGCCAAATAGTGGATCCACACTTCTGTTGGTAGGTCTACGGTGATGGACAACTCTAGGACATGCTGGCAAGCTTCATCCATTGTTCGAACTAACTGCTGGTTTTGTGGCACTAGTTCATCACACTGTAGGCTAAGCTATTCGATGTTGATCGTTTTCTCACTCATCACCTAAATCGCAAGGCCCTCCCTGGCATGGAGCTCTGTTGTTATTCCATCCCGCAGTTGGTATAGTGTGTCTCGCAGAAGGTCAGCCAAATTAATGCCATGTCCCTTGATCCTATCAACTGCGGCTTTGTCGATCTGATTCTCTGCTGCTAGCGATCCTTTCGGTAGCACTATGGTATTGGCCATCCTTGCACGAGGCATCTGCTTTGCTGTTGATGTGCCTACTGCGATGTAGGTGGCTATGGTTCCTCCATGTGGGGGCTGCACCTGTAGTTCCTGTAGTTGCGCCCTTAGGGCCCCCAACACAGTCTGCTGCTCTGACATGACTTCTTGGAACGCTTCTTTGGTGACCTCGCAAACCATGTCGCTGATGTCGTAGAGGTCACCTTCCATTAATGTGATGGGTCGATGGCCAATTTGGAGGCCTTGACCTTTTTCCATGGACCCAATCTCTCTGTGATGCGCAACTTTTTGAGTTGGGTGGAAGTTGTGCCTAGGTCCATGCCTTCTTCTGCAAGGTCTGTGCCCTCTACCTCCTATCCTATAGACAATTCATGGCCCTCCTCTTCCTGCATTGTTGTGGCCCCTGTTGTCTGTGGTGCTGCTGCTACTTCGGTAGCCTTTGCCTACTACACAGCTGCATGTGCTACCTTGCAGACTGCCCTTACCTCTACTGCCACTTTTTCATTGTGCCTCTTCTCAGTCAGCTGCATGATGTGCAGCTTGGCCTCATCCTTTCTTTTCTATGTTGTTGTACTATCCAACTCCGCTAAATTCGGGGTGTGCCACTCGAGAGGCCATGATTCTAACACTGTAAAAATTGCATCATTAGTGGCGATGAAGGGGAGTTTGGTACACTGCTCCACCAAATCCTTTCACGCCTTAATGTAAATATTGTACATGTTTGCCTTGAAGTCTGCAAAGCTCCGTAGATTGTTGTGCACTATGGGGGACAGGCGCGACATCCTATTAATCCACATCCGGATGCTCACCTCCATGTGCACCCAGAAGATATTCGTATCGCGAATCCTCTTCGTGTCCTTGGTAGCCCACAGTGATGCATACTTTGCGGCCTCTAGTATGTCATGCTCAATGCTTGCAAACTAACTATCCTTCGGCAGTTCTCCCGCTCCGAACAAAATGGACAAGAGTAACCATGCGTAGTGGAAGGCCTTACCCTACTCCTAGGCTTCCTTGCAGTTGATCAAGAATTCCTCGTAGAGGAACTCAACCCAGTTGAATTGGACCCACTCTATGTATTGTTTGGCCAATGCAACTACCAGCATTGGTACTTCATCATCGCGGCATTTTCTCATTACCTTCCCAGCCAGGAGTTGGGTGGCTATGCACACCCCATTATCCTTGATACTACTAATGGCGTAACCCCTCTTTTTCTTCTTGAGCTTACATTTTTTCTTCATGGCTTCTGCGAGAGCCAAATTGGCACTCTTTCCTACTATCGTCATGGGGTCCTTTCCCTTACAGGGAAGCCGAGAAATTTTGTGGATGAGATCGGTCGTGATGGGAATAGGCTCTTCCAGCCATAAGTACCCATCATGCACTAAGAAAAGCAACTGCCTGATGACGAAAATAGTGATGGGCGTGCGGTGAGAGTGTGGTATCCATAGTATATGAAGTAATCCAGCCTTCTCCACACCACATAGCCATTTTCATGGCTCTAATGTTATGACTGGCCCCTCCGTGCTCTGCTTCATGAGGCTCTCCATCTCTATGTGTGGGCACTTCTCGCTGTCCATGAGGTCCTAGTCTTCGAACTTCATTGTGGGGACGTAGCCCAGGTGTGAGCCCTCAAACAAAATTCTGTCAGGGAGGAGCGGGGTCTGGAGTGTGCTCTTTGTGGAATCCAGATCGTTTGGTATCTTGGTTTTCCCTTTTCATGGAGGGACGTACTCGAGCAATTTTGCTACAGAGTGCACCGGTTGAATATCTTATTCCATGTCCTCTCTTCCTCTAGCTCATTGATGAGAGCCTATAGGTCCTCCTCCTCATCATCTATCTGAATGGTGACAACCTTGCCCTTTTCTTCCATTGAGAGCTTACCGAACCACGGATTCCTCGGGGACATGTGGACTGTTCCCATTTCTTGCTTATCTTTCTTGGGTCTTGGTGTCCGAGGTGATTTCGGGATTTCCAGCGTGACCTCAATGCCTTCGAGAACATCATGTACCATGGGGTTCTACGCAGCCTTGCCGGCAGTTCCTTCTGCAAAGCCCAAACCTCTCCTGGTAGCGGCCATCTTGTTTGAACTGTATGTGGTCATTTGCGAACTTAGGGGCTCGAATATCATTCGATGCTCAACACTATGTGCTCTAATCAACTTCTCAAATCTCAAGTGAACAAGTGTTGTCTCATGGCTAGCCCTTGGAGTTTATAGCACCTTTTGAATTCAAATTCGATCGTTTCCCCCAATTCTGGGCCATCAATGCTTTCTTGGTGGTAGATTGTCCCAAATATTGCCCTTAATTTGCATCTTAATTTCCCGTCTCCCACTCCATTTGGCATCAAATCATACATCTTTTCATGAACAGTGACACCAATGGTCACTTCCTAGCCTACCCGCGCGGCAGGATAGCCCCCCATGTGTGGGCGTGAACCTTGTGACATGCTGATTCTACGCGCACCTCCCTTATCACGCACCTCCCAAACAAACTCTTTTATAGTCCCGCACTCTCTTTCAATTGCCTGGAGTGCTGAGACTATGCTTCATATCGCTAGTCAGGTGGTCACACCACCTATGCAAGGCTTCAACTCTCCTTCCAGTATAGTCCATGGAAAATCCCAAAATTCCCTTGCAACAGTTGGCATCGTGTGTTCTATCATATGTAGTGCGCTCCCTTGGTTACTGCTTTTGGTGAGATGCGGTCGTAGCTATGGAAATAGAGTTATAAATTCTTGGTGACAATCTTCTAATTCAGTGGTATGATCATCCACACCTTGCCTTGTCATCCTTGGTTTATCAACGAGACATGCTTTCTTGATCTTGTTTTTCAGCCTCTTGACCTCGGCGTCCATCAAAATTCTTTTCTTCGTTAGTCATACCTAGTATTTTTTGAGTTTGCAAAGTCTAAGGTTCCCTCGCTGAATGGCTTCCTAAATCCTTATGTGTTTGACCTCGCATAGCTGTGTGATTTCTTCATCCTAGTCTTCGCACACTGTCACATCTGCGGGAGCTATTACGTGTGGATTCCTCTTTGCATTCTCTTTAGAAATTACGGTCTCTACTTTGTTTTGCACCTTTGGAATCATTTCCGCGGTCAGGGTTTTGCACATGGTCCTATAGGCCCATTGAACCGTTGGTACGCACAGGTCCCAATCAGTGTATCTCACCTAGTGAACCCTGTTCAATACTTCACACACCCTATCGAATACTTCTCCATGGATAATTGGTAGTGCATGTCACCTTTCCTGCTACTACAACTTGTTCTGATTCTCTATTCTGGGAGTGGTGTGCACTTGTGCGGGCTGTACAACATATGTCCGTACCCATTGGGAAAGGTGGGCGCGCAAGTTGTTCCGGCCTTGCTGACTGGATGTCATTCTAAGCTGGTGTTTTCCAAAGCATATTCACATCATCCTTCTGAATCCACGCCAGTCCTCAAAACTTCCTTGATGCATACCCCACCATCATGTGGGCGTTGCGCACAGTGCCCACTTCATCGCATCGAATAGCTATTTTTTTGGTACTGCGCTTTCAAATTTATTCAGGAATTCATCCATCGCTGTCAACCCATCATATGTAGGTAGATTCCTTACCTCTGTTGTCATGCAGTGCAGTGATCTAACCATCATCTTGCAATTAAGTGTTGTTACTTCATGTAGCCGATTCTACCATCACTCTATCTCTTCATCTGAATCCGAAATGCAAGAGCTTTCATGCTCCCACGAAATCCTTCCATTTGCAGTCATATTCACCCAATCCTCTTCTCACATGGTTATCTTGTAAATACAATCGAGATCATCATCACTATCATCATCGCACACTGGTTCAGTGTATCACACTCCTTCGACTGGATCTAGCAGTACTATGCGTAGTGACTTTTTTTCAAAGATCATTTTGAGCTTCTTCAGATTTATGACTTTGTTCATATCGGTGGCCCAGTCTATTCCTAGTAGTGCGGGATAGGGATCACTGTCATTGACAATCTCTATCACTTCAAAATCCGCCTGTGTGCTCACACCTTCAATATCTATTATTACCCCTTGCAATCTTCCCATGGGCAAGATCTTCTATTGGTTCACCATTCATAACTAAATAGGAGACCACTGTAGCATGGGTTTTCCCATGCATTCCCATGTTTGTTTTGGTAGTAAATTCACGTTTGATCCAAGATCCAGGATTACCTGATCCATTTCATACTCACTGATTTGCATAGTCAACCTCACTTCCCTTCCTGTGCGCATTGCATGCTTTCCAAGTTTCTGGACCACGTGTGGTTCTCCTGATCTCGCGCATCTAGTGATAAGTTCCTATAGTCCTTTTACTACCTTGTTGTCACATAGCAGTTTCATGCATGTCTCCAAAAAGGTAGTGAGCATTGAAGGATCCATCCCTAGTTCTAGTTGATCCTTACTACCTGAAGTGGAGGCCTTCGTGAATCTCTTCTTAGCTTCCATGAATGTCTCCTTCGTGTGTTCTAAATCAAATTTGGGTTCCTTTGTAGGATCCTTGTGAACCCACAAACTTTCTTCTAACTATTTCCCTTTATCATTGCCAGTGGTCATGCCTCTCCCGAGCATCATATTTACATTCAGGTCTTCTTCGTGCAGCTCAGACCTCATCATTTGCAAATTCTGAGCCAGAGTGGGTTGAAGTACCCCTTTTTCACGTAGTCTCATTATCAATGTAGGGCAGTGTTTTGCCTCATGATCAAACTGAGTACAATACAAACATGATGTTCTTGTTGGGTTTGTACAATCGTGGGCATAGTGCCCTAGCCCTCCGCAGTGGTAACAAATTAGTTGTCCGTGACCCCTTCCTGGTCCCATTCCACCTCGACATCAACCGCGCCCTTGAAAGCCAACATGCGCCATTCCTGCATTTGGGTCAGAGGCTCACGTTTCGGTCTGCACCCTATAGGCAGTAGTCTGATCCATCATTAGTTCATAGCTTCTGCAGGTGCGTTCGTCATGGCCTACTGACTTGTCGAAATTACAAAACAATTGCTAGGATGTCTGCAAATACTTCTGCAATAGATGACAATTATTCGTAGTGTGTTTTCCTCCTATCTGATAGATCATAGACCATAATGTAGGTGCCGCACTTGGTCTTGCCTATGCCTCAGGTCTTAACAGCATCAGCCCTCCTCCTGCCAAGTAATTCGCAAACACTGGATGGTGGTGCTTGTCATGCCCCTGGCCTTTACATTTTATACACCATACCTCCTTGCGCGCCTCAAGATGAGGTGCCCTATCCTGTTTCAAACTCTGCATCTCCAGACACAGATTTTTCAGTTGCGCATGGATTTTTTGGACTCCCAGACCAAGGTCTTGTATAGGTGTCTCATGCAATCTCATCGCCATCTCCAAAGCTTCAGGCTGGGTGGAAATGTTTTGCTGTGACAGCGCTGTCCTTAAGTGCGGTGTTAGTGACACTACAAACCATGCACAGTGTTGTCCATCTATCAATGTCATGTTGGCTTCACATGTCATACCCTTCAGTCTTTGGTCCAGATCCTAGGGGGGGTCTCGCCTGGGAGCATCGCGATCTCTTTAAACCCTATGATTGATTGTGTTTTTGACTTTGGCCTGCTAAATTTCCTGTTCAGCGCGGTCTGGATTTCTGTGATTCCTATATTTGGATGGTCCTTAGAATGCTTGATGTACCATGTTAGTGCGTGATCATGCAACGTGCTTGCCAGCTTATCATTTTTGGTATTGTCATCCATGACTCCTTGTGCTTCCCATACCACTCTTACCACGAACCAGAATTGGTCTGGATCTTCATTTCCTACTTCTCTGAATACTAGTAGTTTGATCACACTCACCATACTGAACTGTGGTGGTGGCGGAGGTGGGGTGGGTGGAGATGGAGGTGAGGAGGGTGAGACAAGTGGCAGTGTAGGTGGAGGTGGTAAGCGCGGAATTCACTACCTTATCAGATTAACCGCGCTTCTCAGAGAAACTTTCGTGAGCTCTTCCTCGCTTTCCCATGAGGGGGAAATTAAGGGACTGGTTTCCAATTCTTCGCTACTTCCGCTGTTGTAGATCTTCCCACTTCGCATAGTCCTAAAAATTAATTTATTCACATAACCCACTTTTCACACAATAACATCCTAATCCAAGTGTTTAAATATTTGATATACTTACCTTGCGGCCCCTTGAGGAAATGTCGCTCTACCTCACTGTAGCCGACGGTCGTGTCTACCACGAACTCAGTGATAAATCCTCCTATAATTTAGTCGAGCCAATGGTTCAAAGCTCATGCGATCTTATCTCCTGAAACTTCCAGTCTGCACACTAATTCCAGAGTCCACATGATTGGTTTGTCAAGCCTACACCTTCTATGACTGTCTGCTAGCTTCACGATCCACTCATACAGCTCTAAGGAAAGGATGCAAAGAAAATTTTGTGGATTTCTGTATACAAGTAGTGCTCCAATCACTGTTCCTTAGATACTTGCAGATTTCTATTTTCCTGCGCTGTGAACTCATGAATCTTCTTGCCCAACCACCCTTCAATTTCTTTCTTTTTTGGATTCCAATGGCACGACATCAGACATCCCTTATGCAGATCCTGGTCCCAGCAACGGAACCATTTTTTGGCTTGTATGGGCCTGACTAAGGTTCAGAGGTGATTTAACCAAACAAATCCCAGTACTACTGGCCCTTTCGGCAACAATCTGTGGAGTGTGGACTGAGGTCTCACCCGAAGTAGTATGGGAGGGTGCTAGAACTAGGTTTCTGCACCCTGGGGATGTCTGATGAGCTTCTGGCAGTCTGCGGTTTTACCTTTCATGCACGTCGCTATGTGCATCTATTAGTCCCTTGCAACTTGTTATACTGCCTTTGCGCAACCCTACTCGGGGCGCGATCCATATTATACCCAAATTCCTCACTATTTAACCTGTTATTACTTGATTACTTAACTTATCTATGTAATGTAGTGATAACTAATAACATATCCAGCAATCATATAAGTGCACGCGATAAACAAAACAATATAAATGAATCAAATGAAATACACAAGCAGATGCACAGAATTTGGAATCAACTTCTCTTTATTATTCTTTATTCAAGGTTATAGACTCGACACCTCCCTGTGCACTTAGCTGCAGGGGTCCGCGCACTCAGTTGCGGACTCTACTAGGCCTCTGCGCACTTAGCTGCAGAGCCTCTTCCTACTACTACGATCCAATACACTTAGATTCTCACTCTATTTTCTATCTCTACTCCGCTCATCTGATGAGCCCCAAAAATGGACAATTATTTGGGCTCATTCAACCTCCTAAGTTGACTTAATCCATCATTCTCATTTGTTTATTGCATGCTTTTGATTATTTTTATGTTAATAGAGTGAATTTGGTTAGTCATTATGCCAACAAGTCTAATGGGTGCTTTGTGTAGCCTTTTTGGTCAACTTGGAGACAAAATGGAAGGTCTTAATGAGCACTTGGCAGCCAAATTCGTGGGAGAACAAGCTAGAGGATTTGTAGGAAGGTGTCCCCCTCATTTATGGGCCCTTACCTCGAATTCTCCACCATCAGCTCGGAGTTCAAGGGCCACCGAATCAATCAACTCAAGGGCAGCCAAGCAAGTCAAGTTGGACTGCTGTTAACTACAAGTCTTGGGCAGCCAAGTCCCTAACTTTTAGGAGGACTGTTGGGTCCTCAAATTGTATAAATAAGAAGGCTTGGGGCCTCATTTTGGTTAGCTAGTGGGTAGTCATTTTGTGTAGCTAGTTAGTCAATTTGGGGATAGCTAGTTAGTCAATTTGGTTAGTCATGTTGTAGCTCGGTTTTTGCTCCTTGTAAGCCAGTTTTGGCATGTCATTAGATTCATGATTATTCAATAAAGACAGGTAGCTTTTGATCCAATTCTAAGTTTTTAAGAGAGCAATAGACCTCCTCTGTTTTGTAATGTTAATTTCTTTTTGTTTCAGCACTTTAGTTCATTGCTTTACCATGCAATTCAAAATTACAGGTTTGCTGAGTTAGTTTTTATGAGATTGAATGAGTTTAGCTTATGGTTGAATTGCTTTCGGTTGTTTAGTTAGATTAGTAGGTTGATAATACATTGGAGCTCCAAGGAAAAAGGTTGAGGAAGTCTCCACTGCCATCTCTGTTTGGAGATTGGAGTGCAGCCTATACCAACCACAAAAATACGTAGTTCTTCACTTTATACATGCTGCAACATAGTCTCGTTTATGATAGATCTTTCCATGCACTTCACTCTTGCACCATACACCTTCATCACAGCTTCATGCACATTCCTCTACACGCTTTATACTGCTGTTCATTGGTTCACCTTCCAACTCTTTCATTACCACGTAGCTTCATCCTTTTGTCCTTTTGTTGATCCCATCCTTCTATCCACCAACCACTTCATGCACTCATTCTCTGTCCTATTTCTCTGCCCCTGAGTCATCACAAGTCTCATCTCCACCTTACCTATCCACCCAAACCATTCCATCCCTTCACCATCACCCAAAACTTGCACTTACAGCACATCCTGTAGAAATCCCTGAGTTTCCTGTAGAATCCCCTGCAGACATCCTGTAGGAGTCCACTCACTCGGTTGCTGAGCCTCTGAACGTGAGGAACCTCTATGGATGGATGCTGAGGATCCTTGGGGACCTCTCCTAGCCTCCCCAACCTTTCCCAAGCTTTCCTTCCTCCTTGCACCTCCTCTGCACAACCAAACCCTAATAAGAACAAAATCACAATCACTCCATCCACTTAAAGAAAAAATACAAAAACATGTCTTTTAAGATGCAAGTAGAGTAGATTCATGCATTTTCACTTATTAGAAGTAATGGCATCATTGGTAGAAGTTTCCTTTACATTCTTTGCATCATAGAGGTTAGACTAGTTAAATTAGGTTTTCCTAGGGTTTCCATGTTTTGATTTGCTTTCAGTTCATTTTTGCCAAGTAGATTAGTCTTCTTTGAGCTAGCTTTCATCCATCATTTAACAAGCTTCTTCTGAGAGCCTATAGAAGTTGGCTTGAGCCCTAGCGGACTTGTGCCAGCTGACCAAGTGACAGCTGCGACAAGAGCTAGTACTTGTGCATACAACACTGTCGCTTCCAAGTTTGTACAAACTACTGGGTTGATAAAATTAAGAGACAGGAAGCCCCAGGAGTTGTAGCATTATTGCTACAATACTGGAGCTCACCATCTTTTTGGCACCGTTGCTGGGGAAGCGACAGAGTATTGGTGATTGTTGCTATTATTCTATTTTCCTTTACAACCTTCTACTAAGTAGTTTATTTCATTTCCCTTATGCAATTTCATTTATGCAAAAGTAGATTAGCATTTCTTGCTTTCATAGATTAGCATTTCCTGCTTTCATAGATTAGCCTTTCCTGCTTTCATAGATTAGCATTTCCTGCTTTCCTAGATTAGCATTTCTTGCTTTCATAGATTAGCATTTCAATTCCGCAATTTCATTTCTGCAAGCGTAGATTAGCATTTCAATTCCGCAATTTCATTTCTGCAAGCGTAGATTAGCATTTCAATTTCGCAAGCGTAGCCTAGCATTTCATTCCTGCAATTTCATTTGAGAAAAATAGATTATTCCTTTCCTGCTTTCATTTCACTTCCGCATTTTCATTTCAGCAAGATAGTTAGTTGCAGTTCAATCTATTTCAGTTTTGCAAGTAGAAGTAGAAAAAAGAAAAAAACAACCAAAAAGATTTCATTTCATGCTTTGTAGGAGTAGAGATAAGTTAGAAAAATGATTGCACAACCCCCCCGCTGCTTCACACAGCCAACGTTCTTCTTCGATGGCTGTGATGAAAGAACCCCTGGGTGGACATCAAGACATATCTAAAGAACCTCTAGGGGAGAAGAAGAAAGAAACACTCCTCTGAAGCAAATGGCTACAAGCAGAAATGATTGGAGCAGTCCCTTGTCCAAAGATGAATTTGAAAATCAGATCGAAGGTTTCAAGAGTGATATGAGGCAGTTTCTTGCCATGCAACTGGATACCTTGCGGATCCAAAAGAAGCAAGAAGAAGCCAAGAGGGCTTTGGCCATTTTTTGTCCTAGGTGCACTAGAAGGCATCCTTGGAACGAATGTCCAATGCACTCTCTAGAAGTGTGTTTCATCTGTGAAGAATACCATCCTACAGATCAGTGCCCTTCCTTGCCCATAATCAAAGCTACATATCAAAGATCCAAGGGAGCCACTGAATCACTCTGTTATATGAACCAAAGGAGGCCACATGGACCCATACCCTACCAGTAGGAACTACAAGGGACACTCGAGACCTATTATGACCCTTATCAAGCCACCTTCATGCCTTCTTGGGGTCCCCCTGCTCATCCTTCCTGGTTTACACCTCCTCCTTATTCCTTCATAGATCCATATTATGCCCAACCAACTCATTCGTTTCACTCTTATGCTCAGCCACAACCTCAGTGGAATGCACCTTATCAGGAGTGGAGGCCCCAGTACAACTCTCATCCCGCTCATTTTCCTCCACCACCTGCTCATCCACAACCATCGCCTCATCCTCCACCAAGGCAACCCCAAATGCCTACCCAACCACAATGCCATCCATCTCCATCTCAATTTCACACCTCCACTCAGCTACCCGTACCTCCATTTCCAAAACCATGCAATGGAGCAGCTCAACCCAATTGCAAAGCTGAGGCACAACATGTGCAAATGACTCCTTTTGAGCTCAATGATGTTCACCAAAGCTCAGGAAGAGTGTTGCAAAAGAGAGAATCTATTGACAACATTGAAGGACCAAAAGCAAAAGAAGATTCCAAAGAGGAGATCAAAGAACCACGGGCTGCACTTGATGAAGAGAAGAGATCAGAATCAGAGATCGAGAAAGCTTCCTCATGGTTACCATCAAATCCTCCATGTACTCAAGAGAAAGATCAGCAAAAAGAGGAAGATCAGAAGGTCATGATAGAAGGTGACATGAAGAATGATCCAAATCAGCAAGATGACCAAGGATATCAAAGCTATATTGAGATATGGTTTCAGAAGGTCACTAAGTTGCAGCAGCACTCTCCTCCTCAGCTATGTTTTGTACTCTCAAAGTCAGATCATTTTGTCTCTGAAAGTTGGATAGTTGTCCAAGCATGCATTTCGAGCCTTCACATCATTTTTTCTCTAATCTCGATGTGCACATGGCTCCATTGGAAGTATTCTTATACTTGAAAATGATTTTGTTTTTCAAGTAGGGTAGGGTAGGAAAAAAGAGAAAAAAAAAAGAAAAAATGAAAATAAGAGAAAAATAAAAACCTAAGGTGAAAACCTCCTTGGAGGCGCCTTAGATTGGCTCATTGATTGAAAACCTCCATGAGGCGGTCAATGGGTTGGGAAAAAAGGAAATAAAAATGGAATAAGATCTTTGGGTGAAAACCTCCCTTGGAGGCGCCCAAGGCAGGCAATTAGGGTGAAAACCTCCATGAGGCGCCCTAGTTGTTTTTCAAAAAAAAAAAGAGAAAAAGAAAAAGAAAAATGAAGCTAATCTCCATTGAATAATTTCATGTTGCAGCAATGACATTGCAGGTTTCAAGAAGGACGTTTCATGATAGGAGGAGCACTCAAATCAAGGTCAAAGGAACTTTCTTGTGCCTTCTACAGGAAAGCTCTGTATTTCTACAGGAAACATCCTGTAGAACCTATGGACGAGCCAAATCCAATTTCAAAAGTGAATCCAATGGTGGGAATCTGTTGATTAGGCCTACAAGCACTTGTGTGTCCATCCCTTGCCTTTATCCATCATTTTTCCACCTCCTTGTGCTTCTCATTGTGCTTCTACAAGAACTTCCTGTAGAAATTGTGGGAAACTAGACATGGATTTCAAAAAGTGGTTTGGCGAACATGGTAGCTTCCTCAAGGGTTCAGAAGTCCTCATGCAGTCTTCCAACTCCTCCTCCATCATCTCCATACCTGCATCACAGCCAAAATTCATTTTTTCATACCATGCAACAAAAATGCAAAGGCCTTGAAGCAAAAATACCTAGAAAAAATTTGTTTTTTCCATAACTTGAAAACCATGCATCCATTTGACAAACCGTTTTATGGGGAATTGTACAAGGATGATGGCAACATGCTTGAGCAGTTTCAGCCAATTCCGGTGCACGGTTTCCAAGAAATCAGCCTCCATCACCATCAGCCATTTTTGCATTTTCTCCATAACCATGCATCCGTTTCAAAACCTGTGTCATGGGGAGATGCACATGGGTGATAGTAACCTACCCAAGTAGTTTCAGCCGATTCCGATGCACGGTTTCTGAGAAATCAAGCTCTGAAATCTTCAGCCATTTTCTATTTTTCTCGAAATCCGTGCATCCATTGATCACGATTTTGCTATGGGAGATGCATAATGATGGTAGTAACATGCTCACCAAGTTTCAGATCAAACCGATCTATCGTTGGGGAGAAATGGCAAAAAGAAGTTCTGGTCCTGAGAAAATTCAATGGCAGCAGTTTGAGGGTGTAGATCTGAACGTGGAAATGAACTCTTGTTGCATGCATCTGGCCAGAGGACACCTGCACAAGGAAACCAGCTATGAATCAGCAACCAAGCCATCATGCAATCGTAAAATCAAATGCATGCAGCAATGATAGCCCACAGAAGCTTCACAAGCAGCCGTTTGGCTTCAGGTACGTGACAAAACCTATTCATCTATTGCATGAATCTAGTCTAAAGCATTGCATGAATGAATGGGATGGTGGAATTAAGCCACGAATTTAGGAAGGGTCACTTGATGTCCAGTTCTCTAGCAAGTCACGCAGCATGCATGGGTCAGCCATGCACGTGAAAAAAAAAACGGACAGTGTTGGTTGTTTAAACTCCAGTGCAACGGGTGGATGAAATCACAGGCATAGAACACAGTTAACAACTGCAGTTCATGCACAATTGCATGGGCCAGCACGTCTTTGCCACCTCACTCCTACAGCAGTCAACGCAGACCAGCAAGAGACAATACGCAGTGGTCATTTAAATGAGGATTTATCACAGCAATCAAAACTTTGGTTTGGTGGCAGTTTACGACAACAAATTGATGGGAGTTAAACTCCTCCTTATCTCCACTCATACTCACACCTGGCAGTAAAAATATGGCACGATAATCTTCAAAAGAAACACGCACAGCAGATCAACCTCTACGCTGGCTGCTATACACAGATTTGATTGGCTGCATTGGCATTTGGTTGCAGACGTGTCAAATCACAGGTTTTAGTTGAAGATTTGGGTGGGAGTTGTCTCCCATTTACGTTAGTTATACACATGCACTTGGCAGCCATAAAGAATATGCACAAACAGTTGGATGAACGCTGATTTTCAAGGGAGATATACACAGCTAGTTAGGGAGCAGTTTACAACAGTGATCTCCAGCTATTTCCAAAACATGTCTCGGGATGACAATATCAGAGTGTTGGCCAAAGATATCAGCCCTTCTAGCAGCGGAAGGAAGTTGCACGGCCCTAAAAGTGGATCTGATCAAGAAATTGATCAATCATATGTGAGTGAAGGCTTAGACCTTGAAATTATGTGCAAAGATCAGTCAAGATATTCACCAAGTAGCTTGACTAGAAACTCTTGTGTGAAGTTGGAAGCTTCCGAATCAAATGGAAATGAGTAAAGAGGTAGAAGGTCCAGCTGCATATCATGAGAATACCAACGAATCTAGGTTACAAATCTAATATACATCATATTTCTTTATGATGGGCAGTTTAAAATGCCTCTGTTCTTAGAGATTTATGCATGTTTTTCCGAAGCCTAGATTGTTTGGCTGTATTTGTCTTGGTTAATGTTGCCGGTATTTTTCACCAACAGGGGATTTGCATTTGTGACTTCCAAGACTGTGGAGGCTACTAAGCAAGCCCGTAAGGAACCAAACAAAACCATTGATGGAAGGATTGTTACTGTGAACCTTGCAGTTGATGGACAGAGAAGACTGTGTATGTATATTGAAGAAGTAACAAGGGTTACATCTCGGCTCTATATTCAGATCTGTTTAGACATATCACAACGAATATATGAGATATTCAGTATACCTGTGATTAAAGGAAATATCTATGGATGTATAAACCTAGGACCATATATGAACATCATCTCGTCAACCTGCAAGTGTTTTTATCAAAGAGATGAGGTTGAAGGGTCCGTCCTATGATCAAGGATCTCAGCATACAGTTATATTGGCCTGCATACCTCAGGGTGAACTGCAAATTGATATCCCTCAATGGGTATTTGAATTCCACAGTTGCAATCACAGTTTAGACACACATGGAGATCTAACCGTCAGGTAGATTGCATGGATATGATAAAGAAGCAACAGTGAGGGTCTCAATGATGATGTAACAAACACAAGAAAGACCACCACAGAAGGAACAGGCAGAGGAATGAGGGAAAAGGACAAGCTGTGAGGCCAAAGCAGGGGGTGGTAAAATAACACAAATGCCAAGGGAGAAGCGGTTGCAAGCACGAGCAGAGGAGACTGAAAAAGGCCAAACAAGTAGGGACACACCCAAGGCAGCCACAACACAGTTCAAGGAGAAGGCACCCCCAGCCAAGCAAGTAAAAGCAGTGAAATCGGTTCTACAGGAAGCTAGCAGACTGTTTCTACAGGAAGACAGAGACTGTTTCTACAGGAAGCCAGCGAACTGTTTCTACAGGAAGTTTGAAAAGAGGGAAGCCAAAGGAGAAAATCAACCAAGATGTTAGCCAAAGAAGCCACCAGGGCTATCAGATGAGGAGAGAGATTGGTTGCTCAGAGGATGAGCAACACTTTCAGTAGGGGGGTGATGATGAGCCCCAAAAATGGACAATTATTTGGGCTCATTCAACCTCCTAAGTTGACTTAATCCATCATTCTCATTTGTTTATTGCATGCTTTTGATTATTTTTATGTTAATAGAGTGAATTTGGTTAGTCATTATGCCAACAAGTCTAATGGGTGCTTTGTGTAGCCTTTTTGGTCAACTTGGAGACAAAATGGAAGGTCTTAATGAGCACTTGGCAGCCAAATTCGTGGGAGAACAAGTTAGAGGATTTATAGGAAGGTGTCCCCCTCATTTATGGGCCCTTACCTCGAATTCTCCACCATCAGCTCGGAGTTCAAGGGCCACCGAATCAATCAGCTCAAGGGCAGCCAAGCAAGTCAAGTTGGACTGCTGTTAACTACAAGTCTTGGGCAGCCAAGTCCCTAACTTTTAGGAGGATTGTTGGGTCCTCAAATTGTATAAATAAGAAGGCTTGGGGCCTCATTTTGGTTAGCTAGTGGGTAGTCATTTTGTGTAGCTAGTTAGTCAATTTGGGGATAGCTAGTTAGTCAATTTGGTTAGTCATGTTGTAGCTCGGTTTTTGCTCCTTGTAAGCCAGTTTTGGCATGTCATTAGATTCATGATTATTCAATAAAGACAGGCAGCTTTTGATCCAATTCTGAGTTTTTAAGAGAGCAATAGACCTCCTTTGTTTTGTAATGTTAATTTCTTTTTGTTTCAGCACTTTAGTTCATTGCTTTACCATGCAATTCAAAATTACAGGTTTGCTGAGTTAGTTTTTATGAGATTGAATGAGTTTAGCTTATGGTTGAATTGCTTTCGGTTGTTTAGTTAGATTAGCAGGTTGATAATACATTGGAGCTCCAAGGAAAAAGGTTGAGGAAGTCTCCACTGCCATCTCTGTTTGGAGATTGGAGTGCAGCCTATACCAACCACAAAAATACGTAGTTCTTCACTTTATACATGCTGCAACATAGTCTCATTTATGATAGATCTTTCCATGCACTTCACTCTTGCACCATACACCTTCATCATAGCTTCATGCACATTCCTCTACACGCTTTATACTGCTGTTCATTGGTTCACCTTCCAACTCTTTCATTACCACGTAGCTTCATCCTTTTGTCCTTTTGTTGATCCCATCCTTCTATCCACCAACCACTTTGTGCACTCATTCTCTGTCCTATTTCTCTGCCCCTGAGTCATCACAAGTCTCATCTCCACCTTATCTATCCACCCAAACCATTCCATCCCTTCACCATCACCCAAAACTTCCACTTACAGCACATCCTGTAGAAATCCCTGAGTTTCCTGTAGAATCCCCTGCAGACATCCTGTAGGAGGCCACTCACTCGGTTGCTGAGCCTCTGAACATGAGGAACCTCTATGGACGGATGCTGAGGATCCTTGGGGACCTCTCCTAGCCTCCCCAACCTTTCCCAAGCTTTCCTTCCTCCTTGCACCTCCTCTGCACAACCAAACCCTAATAAGAACAAAATCACAATCACTCCATCCACTTAAAGAAAAAATACAAAAACATGTCTTTTAAGATGCAAGTAGAGTAGATTCATGCATTTTCACTTATTAGAAGTAATGGCATCATTGGTAGAAGTTTCCTTCACATTCTTTGCATCATAGAGGTTAGACTAGTTAAATTAGGGTTTCCTAGGGTTTCCATGTTTTGATTTGCTTTCAGTTCATTTTTGCCAAGTAGATTAGTCTTCTTTGAGCTAGCTTTCGTCCATCATTTAACATGCTTCTTCTGAGAGCCTATAGAAGTTGGCTTGAGCCCTAGCGGACTTGTGCCAGCTGACCAAGTGACAGCTGCGACAAGAGCTAGTACTTGTGCATACAGCACCGTCGCTTCCAAGTTTGTACGAACTACCGGGTTGATAAAATTAAGAGACAGGAAGCCCCAGGAGTTGTAGCATTATTGCTACAATACTGGAGCTCACCATCATCCACTAACTATCTTTAAAACTTAGAGCCTTGCTCTATTTATACAATCCCATGGTCTGCGGACCATGGGTAGGCCAACATGACATTACATTACATTACAAAACTTAGGGAAGACAACCCTATGACTCAACCTATACTTCACACTCTGCACCCGCAATTCATGGAGTCTTACAATACATTTGACCAAAACCTGGGCTTTGAGCCCCAAAACATGCTGTGGGGGGATCCGATGCCCACAAGCTCCAAGAAGTAACCAACAACTTTATCCAAATATGAAAACCCTTATTATTCACACAACTGGAGCAATGTAGATAACATTTTGGGTTTTAATCGAGACATTGAAGCATCAATATATATTGCATCTTTGAATTTTTTCACTTTCAAGTTTAGTATTGATGCTACTAAAGAAAATACACCATCATTTTTGCAGAGTTCCTTGTTTTGTAAAGGCCATTCCCTAAATAATTTTTTTAAACAAAGGGAACAGAGGGATTCTAATGAAGCTCCACACTACTAGATAGATGTTATATTTGTGGTTGCAACAATAGGGAAAGATGATATCTTTCCTTGCTGTTTTTTACTCAATGCCTACAGTTCAAGCTCAAGAAACCCAATGTCTTTTCTCATTGAATCAAATGCCCATTTCCCTACCTTTTCCCTTTGCACAAAATCAAAAAGGTGAATTATTAATATACAAATCAAATTCTACTAAGTCACCCATAGTGTGTAGGGAATTTTTTATAAGAACTGGTTTTTGAAGGAACTCAAAAAATATGTGAAAACGCTTTGAATTTCTAGCAATTTTCCACGTTGAAGTCAATTGGGGCCTTTTTGCACCAAACCTAGATCGCGGATTTTTGAAAATTTTCTCTTTGCGGAGAAAACACATTTAAAATTAGATGCCTAAGGACCCCTCCGTTTTTTTTATCAATATAATAATGTTTCCACATTTACCCAGTTATTAGAATTACTTGAACCTTGCTCAATGGATGCAAGGATAATTCGACCTCTTGCAGCAACATCCTTTCCTTGCACATAGGTTGTCCTAATACCAATAGGAAATTTTTCTCTAATTACCGTTTCATGCAATTGCTGGTCATAGCATGCTTATGCTAACTTAACTAGTATGTAAGACACCTTGTATTGAATCTACATCTCATTATATATTGCAGATTGTGATATGTGAAATAAAACATCAGTAGAAGCAGTTCTTAGATGAAAAACAATTTTTTGAGTATACGAAATCTTGTTGTTTACAACGCATGTAGGGTTCTTTGGTAGTATGCACCCTTGAATGCCTCTAGAAATAATGTTATTACCATCCAAGAAGATGTGATTTTGGTCATTTTCGGATGATGGAGAATGACCTGAAGATGCCTTTTGGAGTGATAGATTATGAACTGACTTAGCCAAATTATCTAACAAGGGAGGATCACTTGTCTGAATCCTACTACCATCAGCATTTGAAGAAGGAAACTCATGAAAGCAGTCTTGAAATTGATTATTTACATCATCCTCTAAGTTGTCTCCTTGATTTGATCCAACAGCTGATGAATACCTGGGCTTCTTACCAAACTACTGTGGTACATCTTCAAAATTTAGTGACATCTCTAAGCATGTTTTTGGTGAACGACCTACACTTGAAAATAAACAAGGAGTACCAAACCCACTAACCCACTATTCCTTGGGAAGTTTAAAAACTGGATTTCTACCTTGTTCAATTCTTGACCCATTTACTTCATTTTCATTGCCCACTAATTTTTCTGAAGAATAAACACATTGTGGGGATTTTAGATCTGATGATGGAACTTCCTTTTCTAATGTAGCAGATATAATTTTTGGTATTTTCTATACCATTGAACCTTAGTTCTTCACCATCCTTCCCTAAAGAATATTGAAATCAAAGTATTCATTAGTAAGTAAACAATCTCCACCTTCCTATTGTAGTTCCTAGAGATCATGCATTACATGCTTTTGAGCACACTTCGAATAATCTAAACCTTTGATCTTTTTGGATTTGCTTCAAAAATCCACCTTTCCTTCACTTTTTGTTTCTTTCAAATATCGTGGCCAAAACATTTTCCGTGATTTTGAATTATGATAAATGGATAACCTTCTCACTTCCAAAAAATCTTTGACATGTGCCTCGGATTGTGCTATCACTGATGATACACTTTCACACGATGTATTAAAATAATGGCATTCCAAGTCACCCTCCAAACAGTTATCAACTATAGTCTCTTTCAGAGCATCTCCCTTTGAACTGACCTTCTATGTAGATTTTACACTTTTCTTGGAACCATAAATATATGCATTTCCCATATTAACATGCACTTCACCTTTAGCTTTTCCAATGACACCCCCAACTCCCATATTAGTAGACATTGACTGCAGGTTGAAATGATCCCCATCGAACATCATCAAAGCTTATTGTTCATGGTCCAAATCCAAGAGGAAACAATAAAATACAACATTTGGCTCCAACTAGGGACAGTGCTTTGATAGAAAGGTGTTGATAACTTGTAGATCAATGGCCTTAGTTGGGCATGGAGTCAGACCAAAATGTAAATTGATTCCAATCCAAAATCTATGAAAATTTTCAATCTCCCTGAAACCTCTATCTTCCATGATCTTTATTCTTGAACTGAAAATGGTAAGCTCAAAATATTGTACCTTCAAAATAAAATTCTCCCTGTTTGAGCTTATTTATGTACAGGTTGTATCATATTGTCGGGAGCGGGATCCCCAAGGGCAGTTTTGGGGCTAAAAGCCCATGTTTAAGTCAATTTTTGTGATATAATTGTAAAGTATCCGCATTTTGTGGTCGTAGAGCATGAAGGTATTATGTGTCATAAAGGGTAGTCCGCCCTTAGTTTTGTAAAGTAAAGTCGGCTATAAAGAGATCTACACATGGTTCGCGGACCATGGGAATGTATAAAAAGAGCTAAGCTCTAAGTAGTTTTAGAGATAAGATAGAGTGATGAATAATGTAAGAGTGTCATAGCTCTAAAGTAAGAAGTCTAAGTCTTGGGTTGTAGCGTAGGTAGAGACTCTGCAGCTGAGTGCGCAGAGGCCTAGGATAGAAGTCCGCTGTTGAGTGCGCGGACCCCTGCAACTGTGTGTGCAGGGTGGACAGAGTTTGTAAACACTTGGAAGATATTAATAAAGAAAGATAATCCACAATTCCTGTGTCTTTTTTCTTTTATTGCATCTTGATATGTTATGTATGAATTTCCTTTATTATGCTTATGTGATGCGCGAATGAATGCAATTACATTGAATAATTGAAGGCAATTATGATTATCTATTTATGCGGCAATAAATATAATTATTGGATAAGATAAGCAAGTCACTTAGAGTAATTTGGGAATTTGCACGGCACGCTGCCATAGTAGCGCGAAATTACTTGAGCAATAGGCTAGGGCTACGCAAAGGCCGATGGTACTGTTTGGTAGAGGCGGAGGTACTGAAGGCTAGAATAGAGGGCTCGTTTCGTAGACCTTAGAGCGAAGAAACCTACGTGAAGAGAGGAATAGAGGGAATAAAACGATATCAAAACCATCTCAGGGTGTGGAAACTTGGTTCCAGCATCCCCCCATACTACTTCAGGTGAGACTTCGGTCTATGCTCCGTGGGTTGATGCTGAAAGGGCCAGTAGTGTAGGGATTTGTTTGGCTAAATTAACGTTGAACCTGGGTCATGCCCTCTCAAGCCAACAAATGGTTCCATTGCCAGGACCAGAATCTGCATAAGAGATGTGTGATGTCATATCACTAGAATCCAACTAAGAAGGAGATTAGAGACTAGTTGGATAGGAAGATCCACACATTCGCGGCGTAGGAGAATAGAAATCCAGGACTGACAAAGGAACAGTGGTTGGAAAAATACCTGTATACAGAGATCGACGAGATCTTTTTCTGCTCCTTCCCTATTGAGCTATACGAGTGGATCGCGAAGTTAGCAGATAGCCTAGGAAGGTGGAAACTTGATGGTCCTATTGTGTGCACTTTGGAGCTAATACAGAAATTGGAAGCATTAGAGGATAAGATCACCCGCAATGTCGATCATTGGCTCGATTGCATCTTAGGAGGATTTGTGACTGAATTCACAACCGACACCTCAGTCAGCTAGAGCGAGGCAGAGCAACACATTTTCAAAGGACCACGAGGTAAGTACGTAAAATATTTGAATACCTGGATTAAAATGCCATTGTACGAAAAATGGGTTATGCAGCTACCTTGATGTTCAGAACTACGCGAAGCAGAAAAAATTACAGGAATGAAGGAAAAAAGGGTCTAGAGTATATCCCATTGATTTCACCTCCGCAAGGTGATGAAGAAGAGATAGCAAAGGTTTCTCCATAAAGTGTTATTTTGTTAATAAGACAAGGATTTTCGAGAATACCACCTCTTCCCACACCACTTCTAACTTCACCACCATCACCTCCATCTTCACCCGTACCACCTCCACCTCCACCACAGTTCACTATGGAAAATACAGTGAAGCTGCCTTTGTTCAAAGGCATGGGAAATGAGGACCCAAACCAATTCTAGTTCATTGTAAGGGCTGTATGGTAAGCTCAAGGTGTTACAGATGATCATATAAAGAAGGCGATGCTGGTTGGGGCTCTCCAAGATTGCCCGCTAACCTGGTATATTAAGTACTCTAATGATAACCCAAATGCTGGAGTGGTAGACATCCAGACAACATTGGATAAAGAATTTAGTGGGCCTAAATATGAGGCGCAGTCGATTGTGGGATTCAAAGAAATTGCGATGCAACTAGGCGAGATGCCTTGTCAACTAGATCAGAGGTTGAAATGTATAATCTGCAAAGCCAACATGAACCTAATGGATGGACAATATCGTGAGTTTTTTGTTGCTTCGCTCCTACCACGCTTAAGGGCTGCGCTATCGCAGCAAAAGATAACCACTCAAGCGGAGGCTTTGGAGATTTCCATGAGACTACATGAGACTCCAATGCAAGATCTAAACCTGGGGGTTTAGTAGATCCATGCACAGCTAAAGAATTTGTGCCTTGAGATGCAAAGTCTGAAGCAGGACAAGACGATTCGACCAAAGGTGCATGAGAAGGTATGGTGCTTGAAATGTAAGAGTTAGGGGCATGGCAAGGACCATTGCTCGGTCTTTGTGAACTATATTGTAGGAGGGGGATCGATGCATTTAAGGTAAAAATCTCAAGCAAGACCTAGCGCGGGGCCTACATTATTGTGCGTTATCTGTCAGATAGCCAAAAAACATGCCACGAATAACTGTCACTTGCTACAAAAGTTTGTAGAGACACCACAACAACTGTTCTATAAATTTTGTAGGTCAGTAGGGCATGATGAGCATACTTGTAGGAGCTATTAATAGATGATGGATAGAACTCCTGCCTATAGGGTTTAGACCAAAATGCGGCCCCCTAACCATATCACAGGGATGGCATGGATAGGATTTTAGGGGCACGGAAGAGGCCGAGGTTGAGGAGGACCTAACAGAGGTCAAGGATAGTTGATTTGCTACGATTATGGAGGACCAGGACACTATGCCCACGATTTCACTAATCCAACACGTCCGTCATGAAAGTATTGCATGTTGTTTGATCATGAAACAAAACACTGTCCTACGCTAATAGCTAGGATATGTGACAAAGGGGCGCTACCACCTCCACCGACTTAGAACCTATAGATGATGAGGTTTGAGCTGCACGAAGAGGATCCAAATGTAAATATAGTGCTCAAAAGTGGAATCGTGACAAGAGATGACAAGGGGAATCAACTAGAAGAGAACACATGGGTTCGCAAAGCTTCGGTGAAGGAGGCTGAGTTCGATTTGGAGCGCACGCGTGAAACCTTCATGGAAGCTAAGAAGAGCTTGGCTGAGGCCTACATCTCAGGAAGCAAGGATAATCCTGAGCAAGAGATGGAACCCTCTATGCTCACAAGTTTCCTAGAGACCTGCATGAAGTTACTGCATGATAGTAAGGCTATGAAAGGGTTGCAAGAGCTCATCAATAGATGCCCTAGAACTGCACCGGGTGAGCCACGCATAGTATGAAAGATTGGAAAGCATAAAACAAGGATGGTATAGGAGATCAAATTGACTGCGTAGATAGGACAATATGAGATGGATCAGGTTATTTTGGAGCTGGGGTTAGACGCGAACATCCTATCGAAGAAGACTTGGGAACAAATGGGGAGACCCGCACTACAATGATCTCCGATTCAGCTAAGGATGGTTAATCAGTAGAAGATCATCCCCATGGGGTGGCTGCAAGGGGTGACTGTGGATATTGAGGGAGCGAGCGCACTGGTTGATTTTGAAGTGATAGAGATAGTGGATGACAACATTCCCTATCCTGCACTCCTAGGAATTGATTGGGCCACTGATATGAACGGGGCAATCAATCTAAAGAAGCGGAAGATGATCTCTGAGAAGAAATCGCTATGCGTAATAATACCTCTAGATCTTGTTGAGGGATCATGCAAAATGGAACCAGTCCATAGTTATGAGAGTGATGACGATCTGGACTGTATCTATAAGATAATGACACAAGATCAAGATTGGGTAAATCCCACCATGGATGGATGAATTACATGGGATCGTGAGAGTTCCTACACTTCAGACTCTGATGAAGAGCTAGAGAGCTGGCTGAATTGACTACATGAAGTGACTACGTTGAAATGCAACATGATGACCCGATCGCTGCACTGTGTGTCCTCAGAGGTAATACATTTTCCTACTTATGATGGTCTGAATGAGGTAGATATGTTTTTGGATGCATTTGAAAGGGAGGTACTAGAAAAGCAGTGCTTCTAGGCGTTGGACTGGGCACTGTGCGCTATGCCTGCAAGGTGGTGGGGTATGCACAAGGGAAGCTTTGATGATTGGTGTGAATGCAAGAGAATGATGAGAACTCACTTTGGGAAGCTGAAGATGTGAATCACAGACAAGTATGATGGGTAGGATGATCCACGTGCACATTTGGCCAAATGGACCCAGGCTTAGGAGGAAAGCCCCAACCTTAATGGGTGCACTTGTTCTGTCACACCCTAGATATCATCCCGATGAATTGGTATGTAGAAATCGAGCTCTGCCATGGGACAGGAAAATGGGATATCCTACGTAAGGGATTCATGATGACATTCAGTTTTGAGGATGGGTTTGATAGTATTGATGAAGCGCTACAAGAAGCAAAAGCAGCAATCTTTAGGATACCGCAGGATCCTTTAGACCTGATTCAACCTAAATGGGCTACTCAGCTGAGGCACGCTCTAGAATGTTATAATGTAACTACTAAAGAAGAGGACGAGGATTCGTGGAATATTAACATTCCAGAAACAGAAGGTCATTGCAAAGTTCAAGGACCGCAGATTGAGAACCTTGACATAATCACGTCGTTGAAAACAAAACAAGTAAACATTGGTATGGAGGTAGAACCCAAATTCGCAAAGATTGGAGACTACTAAGATGACGCGATGGTGGATAAGGTCACTCAATTACTCTATGAATACTAGGATTTATTCCCTACCAAGTTCATGGATCTGAAGGGGATAATCAGGGACCTAGGAATGATGAAGATTACATTGAAGCCCAACACAAAGCCAGTTAAGCAAAGACCTTACTGTCTCAATCCGAAATATAATGAGAAGGTTCGCTTAGAGTTAGACAAGATGCTCGCAGTAGGCAACATTGAGCTCGTGGAAGAATCTGATTGGGTAAGTCCAATGGTAGTACAAGAAAATAAGTAGAAGGATGAAATAAAGATATGCGTGGATCTCAGGAAGCTGAAGGATGGTTGTGTACATGATCCTTTCCCGAATCCGTTCACTGATGAAGTGTTGGATGTAGGTGGCTAGGAAGCATATTCCTTCACTGATGGGTTCTCTGGGTACCACCAGATCAAAATTGCGCTAGAGGATAGGAGAAAGACAACCTTTGCGACTGAGTGGGGTTGTTTTCAGTACACTGTAATGCCATTTAGATTGAAGAATGCACTTGTGATCTTCTCATGCATAGTTGTTGCTGCATTCAAGGAATTTATTCATAAGTTCCTCAAGGTATTTTGATGACTAAAGTGTGTTTGGGCTAGTTAAGTGCCATGTAGCAAGCTTGTGCATGATGCTGGATACTTGTCGAAGATACCAGATCATGCTCAATCTCAAGAAGTGTTTGTTTTGTGTTCCTTTTGGAAACCTGTTGGGGCATGTGGTTTGCAGACAGGGACTGATGGTAGACCCCACGAAGATCATGGTGATACTAAACTTGGAAGCACTGCGGAGTGTGAAGCAGTTGCACTCTACTCTAGGACATATAGGAGATTACAAAAATTTTATCAAAGGCTATGCCCAAATCACTGCACCTATGGAGAAATTGTTGAAAAAGGATGTCACAATTTGTTGGAATGATGACTGCAAGAAGAGATTGGATATATTAAAAGAAAAGATGGTCATCTTGTCGATTCTAGTCTTTCCAGACTGGAAGAAAGTGTTTCATGTACATATCGATGCATCATGTATAGCGCTGGGAGTAGTACTAACACAGGCTGGCGAAGAAGGCTTGGACCATCCTATTGCATTCACAAGCTGAAGTATAGGCACTACTTGCTGGGAGGAAATTTCAAAATGTATACAAATCACTCCACGTTGACGTACCTGATCAATAAGCCTGTGTTGGGGGGAGAATCTGCAGGTGGCTCTTATTGTTCCAAGAGTATGATTTTGAAGTTGTCGTGAAGCCTAGGCAATTGAACGCGGGACCAGACCATCTATCGTGCATCGAAACATGGGAGGAACACACTAATTTGGAGGAGGGATTGCTTGACGTGAAACTATTTGTAGTGCGCATCGCGGATGGTCATTTTGAGGATATAGTACATTTCCTAACAATAGGTATTTCACCGGAAGGATACACTGTCCAGTAGAAGAAGGAATTAGTGGCGAGTGCGATAGATTTATCTATCACTGTTGGGCATCTGTACAAGATGGGGACTGATGAGATATTGTGATGGTATGTACTAGAGTTTGAAAGAAGCAGCATCCTCATGGACGCTGATGGGGGCACTGCGAGAGGACATTATGCAGGGAGAGCAACCATGCAGAAGATTCTACGTGCAGGGTTGTGGTGGCCAACCCTCCATCAAGACTCAAAATCATATTGCAAGGCATGTTATGTGTGTCAAAGGCCTAGCAGACCATTGCAGAGGGATGAGATGCCTTTGAATCCACAGATGACATTGCAACCCTTTGAGAAATGGTCGATGATTTTGTGGGACCTGTTATCACTCCAAGAAACTCTCCTAGGTTGCAACTCGGAGATGCCTGGTAACATATAATCTTCAATATTTTTCTCTGAAGTATTGGAATAAATGATGTTTTGGATCAAGCTAGATAACCATTTCAGTTATGTTTTTACTCAAGACATGCATGAACACCCTCAGCTTACAAGGCTTTAGACCACTAATGCTCAAAAGTTTGTAGATTCAATGAATGGATGGAGAATACTGACCATACTGGAAGAAGCATACATAAACATAAATTAATGGCTAGCTACAGGTAGCAAAACATAATACTTACTGTACCGACAGATGCATATATGACCTCATATGAATGGCTAGCTATAGGTAGTAAAGAAGCTTGCAAATCTAATTCATCAAAACAGAGATAAGATGACGGTTATCTCGCATTAGACACAAAAGAAACATGAACAACCTGTTCAAGTGCAAGCTTAGAGCAGAAGAGAAAATGGACATTAAACATATAACAACAAAAAAATCTTGTATTACTAATGAAAGAAGATGAGAAGCTTGAGTAGCAAAGTTTCATTAGTCTCCAGAAGTTGAACCACTATTACATTTGGCTTTCAACTATTTATAGCTCTTTACAATGATGCTGAGTCTTCTGAGGCTTGAGAGGTCTTAATCTATCCCTCTGTCTTGTTTAATAGTTTGATCTCTGACTAGGCAAGCATGGCTCGGAGGTATCTTCTTTTGAAAGAAGAATAGCCGCATTCAGATATTTTGTATAGTTTTCTGCGTTGTTTGGGAGCTCTCTCATGCCAGAGATGCCCCATAATGTTTGTTGGTTTTGGATAAGCTTCATTGTTGATGCCTCATGGCCGATTCTATTTTGGGATAGCTGCACATGCTCCATGATTGTTTATATTTAGGGCGAGCTATGCTGCGATGGAAGGGCTATCGAGCCTCTATTTTCCCTTTAAACATCTAGAATGATTTTTTTTTTTTTTTTTTGTTAAACGCAAAAAAACACAACAACATTGTGAAAATCCCACCCATCTCTGTCCTTTTCAAACTTAAAAAATCCTTAGATATGGCTTATTCTCCTCTTGGGTCCACCCTTGCAGTGATAACACATCTCCATCATTGATCTGGGAGTCATAGATCCAATGGTGGTGATCCATTTCGGGTGCCTCTTTTGTACTAGAGTTAACCACCAGATGAGGGTGGTTTTCTCTTTCCTCATCTTGGACATGTGGTAGTCACTGTATGGCATTGGGCGGAGCTCGGCCTAAACCACTTACCACCCATGGCCTGCCTGAAATCCTGCTTGTTTCACGATTTCTCTGTGTTTCTAAAATGCACCAAAACATTGAAAATCATTAAAAAATGGACTTTGGCGAACTTCAAAAATTATATTTTTCACTTCTTGGACCCTTTCGAGTCTGGGCTTCATTGCAATTGCACTGCCTTAGGTTTCCTTTATATTTCATTTAAAGAACGAAAATACACAAAATATTAAAAATTGGGCTTTTGCGGACTTGAAACTATATATATTTTTCTTTTGAAACCCATTGGATCCTGGTCTTATCATATCGCGCACATATATGCAAAGGCTTCGCTCCATGGTGATCGCCGAGAGTGATCTTGCGATGTAATGTGGGCCATCGATTTGCGTGTGTGATTGGCGGTCCACGTTTTATTTTCGATTGCAATCGCTCATTTCGTATTGTAATCACCGATACCTCTGCTGATGTGACCCACTGATCCAATCACCAGCGATTGCTAATCAACGGTGTCTTGCGTCGATTTCCACTGCCCACCTGTGCCGATTAGATTTGCCAATGTGATTTGCCGCTTAGATCTAGGCCATTGATTGGCTAGATCTAACTGCTGCTGTCCATTCTTGAGTTTAAGCCTCCGATACATGGTTTTTCATGATTTTGAAGTGTTTTAGCCTCCCGATAGCGCATTTCAGCCTTTCCAAGGGCTCTCCTCCCTCACATTGTTTGATCATTGGATGATCTTAAGCACTTTTGAAGACTTATGGAGTGCTTTAGAGCATATTTGGATCCATTTTCATGATTTTAAGCAAACTTTGGAGACTCTAGGAGTGTTTTGGATCCATTTTTGGGCCAAACACCAACAAAGCTAACACTAGCTCCTTCTGGGGATGAAAGCCTCCCTGTGAGGTTTCAAGAACTACAGAACAATGCCTTTCCTGTAAAAACAAGATCAAATCTTCCTCCTAGTGTTGCATTGGGCATGGAGTCTATTTAGCATGAAATAAAAACTTGAAAAAAACATATTTACAATACCAAGGCTTGAAAGCCTTAACTAAAATAAAGTTTGAAGAACAACCCATTAACTAGGCCAACAAAAACATTTCCTCCTTCCTTTAATGTATCCCTTTTCAGGGAATAGTCACCAAATTGAAAATTGACCCTTTTTTCCTTTCTATCAAAGGTTTCTTTCTCTTGGTCAATGTGCATATCAACAAAATCATCAAAGACTTACAAAAGCCTATTGATTTGATCCTCTACTAAAAAACTTTCCAGCATTTGGTATTATCCGGCATAGATGGTCTATATGTCACCTCATCTTTGTATGCTTTCAGCCTTGGATGTTTTGCTTGGAAGGTTTTGTACACCTGTTGAATGATAAGGTTTGCTTCATACTCTATTGTGTCATTTTTGACCTGAAAAGTTAATATAAAAGATGAATCAATGTATTCCTTTGTGGGGGACACAAGGACTTCACCTGTTCCTACAACTTCCTTAGAGCAAGCCCCATCAAAGAACATGTCCCAAATCTGTCGGCCTTTTTCCTCTGTGATCTAGCAAACTGGTTTTTTAAGCTGCATAGAGGCCAATTGAAAAGGCTTGGTAATGTCAAGATCGAGCTTATCCATGATAGCCTTTGGCTTTGGATTATGGTTGGCTCCAGTGCCTAGAAGGCAATTATGAAGGATTTTATCATGAATAGTCAGAGAGACATAGAATGATGGGAAGTTGTCTTCATAATTTTCAATCATTGGGTTGAGAATAACAGCTGGTTGGTCATCTTGTAGATTTACATAGTCAGTGGAAGCTTGGATGGCATTAGGCTCAAGAGCCTCAAGGATAGATTTCTTGAAGGACTCATTCTTCACTAGTTCAATCAGAGGCATAGGTATTCTTGGCTTCTGAATTTCTGATTGAAAACTGAAAGAAGAAGGGGACTTGTCAAGGCCTCTTACCTCTATGGTTGGAGCTTTAAGGATGATAGGATCAACTGTTGGTTGCTTCTACTTATTAGCTTGCTGTTCTACAGGGACAACAACTTTATGAACAAGAGTCTCCTTGGAATTATTCATTTTTGACCTCAGATTATATCTTTTATGATCTTTAGTTTGTAGAATAGCTTCACCATCCCATTCTTGGCTGATCTGGTAATTGAATAATGACTTCTGATAGGCAGCTTTGGTTAAAAAAGTGGTGTTGCCTTTGTCTTTCATACAATGGATCTCATCGTCTTCCTCAAACTGCTCTTCTTCCATGACTACATTTTGAAAAGGGGTCTTCACCCTTTGGTCTTCATTGGCATCTTTGTTTCTTTGCAAAATCTACAACTGCTCATTTGCTCTTCTATATGGATTTGGAGGAGAAAAGGTGTTAGGAACTCTTCCTTTCCTAGAATGCTGCTCAATCTTTAATTTGGAGATCTCAGAGGCTAATGACTCTATCATCTTGGACATGTTATCGATCTTGGGATATCAAGATGATGAAGGCTCGCCCCTCTGTCTCCTTATATCAGCATTACCTTTGAGATTTTCTGTAGCCATGATGTTTGAGTCTACTTCCAAGGCTGCATCTTGCATATCAGCCAAAGAAGCACATCACCTCTCCCTCAATAGTAAAAAGAAGTCAGAATCAAAGGCACTGGCATAGATGAGTCTAGCAGAGGTAGTGGTGGGTTTTACTTCAGCTGGTATCTTGCTGTACATGTGATTAAATCTCTTATTAAAATCAAACAACAACTCACCATTTTCCCTCTTTAAGTTCCCAAACTTAGTGTGGTAGTAAAGGAGATACTTCTTATTCCCCCAATGCTTTAGAAATGCATCATCTAAAGCCTCAATAGCTGCTATAGATCTTGGGGTCATTTCTCTGAACCATTTTCTAGCCTCTCCATCTAGGCTTTGGACAAAGACTCTCATCTGGACATCATCTTCACTAATGTCCAAGTTATCAGCATAGCTATAGAATGACTCAAGATGTTCTTCAGCTGAAACACCTTCAGTCCCAGTGAACTTAGGAGCATACTTCTGATACTCTCCAATAGGCATAACATTCAAAGGAGTAAGTAACTAGGCAGTATTAGAGATCCATACCTAGCAGCTATGATTCTTTCCATTTTGGTGGGTGCTTGTGGACCTGCCATAGCTGTTGTGGCTAAAAGAGTACTGGCAGTCTAAATGATAGAGGGTTGAGGAGTGATTGATAGGACTGAAGGAGTATGATGGATAGGAGGTGAGGTTTCCTTTGGGCATACAAAAAGAGGAGAACCTATAGAATAAGGAGATTTATGAATATTTAAGAGTTTTTCTTTTCTGCTAGTATTAGATTCTATACTCTCAACATGTATTTGTTCTATTACAAGCCTCTTGAAGAGAAATAGGAGATTGTCTAGGTTTACCTGAACCTAATGCTCCTTTCTACAATATCTTTATTTCTTTGATGATCTTTTCAGGGTCAGGTACTAGGTCAGCGTGTGACTTCTAAGGATTTCTACGAGTATGCCTCACAAACTGATCCAAAACTATGAATTGGAGTCGCCAAGAGGGTCAGCCTCCAGTAGAGTCACCAAATAGATGATTATAACAAAAAAAGTTCCTAAACTTTGTCTATCATTAAAGTTGGATCTATGTCATTTCCCAGGGAAGCTGAGCTTCAGTTTCCTCTCCCCGACAGCAGTGCCAATTATGTTATCACTCCAAGAAAATCTCCTAGGCTATAGCTCGGAGATGCCTGGTAACATATAATCTTCAATATTTTTCTCTAAACTGTTGGAATAAATGATGGTTTGGATCAAGCCAGATAACCATTTCAACTATGTTTTTACTTAATACATGCATGAACACCCTCAGCTTACAAGGCTTTAGACCACTAATGCTTAATAGTTTGTAGATTCAATGAATGGGTGGAGAATACTGACCATACCGACATATGCATACATAAACATAAATGAATGGCTAGCTACAAGCAGCAAAACAAAATATTGATTGTACCGGCAGATGCATATATGACCACATATGAATGGCTAGCTACAGGAAGTAAGGAAGCTTGCAAATCTAATTCATCAACGCAGAGATAAGATGACAGTTCTCTGGCATTAGACATAAAAGAAACATGAACAACCTTTTCAAGTGCAAGCTTAGAGCAGAATAGAAAATTGACATTGAACATATAACAACAAAATAAGCTTGTATTATTAATGAATGAAGATGAGAAGCTTGAGTAGAAAAGTCTCATTAGTCTCCAGAAGTTGAACCACTATTACATTTTACTTTCAGCTATTTATAGCTCTTTACAATGATGTTGAGTCTTCTGAGGCTTGAGAGGTCTTAATCTATCCCTCTATCTTGTTTAACTGTTTGATCTTTGACTAGGCAAGCATGGCTTAGAGGTTTCTTCTTCTGACAGAAGAATAACCGCATTCAGATATTTTGGATAGTTTATTGCACTATCTGGGAGCTCTCTCGTGCCAGAGATACCCCATAATGTTTGTTGGTTTTGGATAAGCTATGTTGTTGATGCCTCATGGCCAATTATATTTCGGGCTAGTTGCGCGTGATACATGACTATTTCTGTTTAGGGCGAGTTATGCTGCGATGGAAGGGCTATCTGGCCTCTGTTTTCCATTTAAACATTTAGAATGACTATTTTTCTATTAAACGTAGAAAGGCATAGCAACATTTTGAAATTCCCACCCATATCTTTCCTTTTTGGACTTAAAAATCCTTACATGTGGCTTATTCTCCTCTCGGGTCCGCCCTTGTAGTGATAACACCTCTCCGCCATTGATCTGGGAGTCCTAGATCCAACGGTGTTCATCCATTTCGGGCGCCTCTTTTGTACTGGAGTTGACCTCTCGATGAGGGTGGTTTTCTCTCTCCTCATCTTGGACATGTGGCAGCCGCTATATGGCATCGGGTAGAGCTCAGCCTAAACCACTTCTGCCCATGGCCCACCTGAAATCCTGCCTATTTCGCGATGTCTCTGTGTTTCAAAAATGCACCAAAACATTGAAAATCATTAAAAAATGGACTTTGGTGGAATTCAAAAATTATATTTTTGACTTCCCAAACACTTTTGGGTCCAGTCTTCATCACAATCGCACTGCCCCAGGTTTACTTTATATTTCATTTAAACAATGAAAATACATGAAAATATTAAAAAATGGGCCTTTGCGGACTTGAAACTATATATATTTTTCTTCCGAAACCCATCGGGTCCATGTCTTATCGCATCGTGCACATATATACAAAGGCCCCGCTCCATTGTGATCACTGATAGTGATCCTACGATGTAATGGGGGACGTTGATCTATGCATGTGATCGACAGTCCACATTTAATCACCGATCATAATCACTCATTTCGTATTTTATTCACCGATACCTCTGTCAATGCGACCCGTTGAAAGTGACCCGCTAATCTGATCATCGGCGATCGCTAATCGGTGGTGTCTTGCGCCGATTGCCACCGCCCACCTATGCCAATTAGTTCTACTGATGCAATTTTCGACTTATATCTGGGCCATTGATCAGCCAGATCTAACGGCTGCAGTGCATTCTTGAGTTTAAGCCTCCGATACATGGGTTTTCATGATTTTGCAGTGTTTTAGCCTCCTAATAGTGCTTTTCTGCCCTTCCAAGGGCTCTCCTCCCTCGCTTGTTTTGATATTTGGATGATCTTAAGCTCTTTTGAAGACTTATGGAGTGCTTTGGAGCATATTTGGATCCATTTGCATGATTTTAAGCAAACTTTGGAGACTTTGGGAGTGTTTTGCATCCATTTTTGGGCCAAACACCAACAAAGCTAACAGGACCCATTCAACCCGAAGGAAAGACGGGAGCGAGGTACATTACCACTGCGACAGAGTATTTGAATCATTGCACAGAGGCACAACCAGTGAAGGATTGCATGGGCGCGATGGCTGCGAAGTTCCTATTTGAGCATGTACTGATGTGATTTGGCTATCCGAGGATCTTGATTAGTGATCATGCTACGCATTTCCAAAATGAGATGATCAGCATGCTGGTGAGCACCAGTATTGCAACAATAATGCTGCAACTCCTGGGGCTTCCTACTTTACTTTTATCAACCCGATAGTTCGTAACAAACTTGGAAGCGACAGTGTTGTATGCACAAGTACTAGCTCTTACTGCAGGTTGTCACTTGGTCAGCTGGCACAAGATCACTAGGAGCTCAAGCCAACTTCTATGAGTTTTAGAAGAAGCTTTTAACTGTGATGAAAGAAAGCTAACTCTACAGAGGCTAAACTGTAGATGAAAAAAGCAAAGCTAACTCAAACCCTAATTTACTTTTGCAGGAAAAGAGATGAAAACTAATGAAATGAGTGCCATTGACTATTGAAAAGGTAAATTGCATTTATTCAAGCTACTTCTAAAAAGAAATGAGAAGAAAACATCTTTTTTTGCTTTTCAATGTTTTTATGTGAAATTATTATGCTTTTGATTTATCTAGTTGTGATTGTGTAGAAGTTTGGTGGTGAAGGAAGATGGAGTTGGCTTTTGTAGAGGTAGAGGAGGGTGTGGAGAGGTCCTACGAAGCCCCTAGTACCCTTTTGAAGACTTCCATTGCAATTGGATTTCAAAAAACCACTTACGGGGAATTCTATAGGAGGTTGTAGGGGATCTACCAAAGGATCTACAAGAGGAGGCCGAGAGCTATCTTTGGAGTTTTGAAGGTGGGAAAATGATGGGAAAGGGAAAGTAAAGGCTAGATGAAGGTGTTGAGGTGTCTAGAGCTTGTCAAGGAAGGTCAAGAGGGAACTTTATGGTTGGATTTTTTCAAATGGCAAGAGGGAAGCTTATGGAGAAAAACACAGAAATTAGCGCAGATTGACAAAATGTTGCGAATGACTTGGGAATCTATGAGAAGTGAGCTAGTTCTAGCTGTTTTATGGATGTATGGTTAGCTGAGGTGTCTTGCAAGAGATCTTCACATCTACTTACAAAAACTGATCAAGGAAAGGACTAACTATGCTATGAAAACAGAAATTTCTCTAGCTTGACCTAATTTCTGACCTACGAACAGAAAATGTTGAATAGTAACCTTTGAACAAAAAGCATGCAGAGAGATTTATTGTAAAAGAACAAGAAATGATCTAGGCAATTGAATCTGAATCAATATATCACTCTTTCCAAATCAATTCATCACACTAGAAGTTGCATGGAAGAGCAAAAGTATGTTTTTGGTGGCAGCAGTAGTGCCTTGACCTCAAATCTTAGTCCCAAGAAAGGAGAAAGGATATCAGGGCCTGCTGTTGGCCTTTTTGAATCTTATTCTGTCATTGCAGTAACCTACTTGAGCAACTGAAACAAAAACAACTATGCAAACCATCAAAAGAAACCTAATCTAAACAAAGTAAAATGAATCTATGTAACAGAAATTAACTCATGAACTTAAGCAAAAGCATATAAGTACAAAGCAAGAGGTGATGGGTAGCTTGGGTTGGGCCCTGACCCATGCTCCGAGTTGTTGATGGAGGATTTGAGGAAAGGGATCATAAATGAAGGAGACACCCCCCTACAAATCCTATTCCCTATTTCCCTCAAGTATTTGTTGCCATTTGCTCATAAATCCCTTAACTTTGTCCAAAATTGACCAAAAAATCTGCGTAAAGCACACATTAGACTACATGGAAAAATGACTAACCCAATTCACTCTATTAGCATAAATATATCCCAAAAATGCAATAAAATAATGAGAATGGTGGATTAAGTCAAATTAAGAGGCAAAATGAGCCCATATAATTGCCCATTTCCAGGGCTTATCACGTGCTAATGGAGAAATTTTAGGTATACCACCAGAAGAGCACGCTTTATCACCAGCAAGCTAACGAGACAGTGGAAGCATTCAACAAAGTGCTTGAAAATGCGCTGACCAAGCTTTGTAATGCTCAGCGAAGTGATTGGGACCTACGCATACCTATAGTATTATGGGCTTATCGAACGACATCTAAGAAGTTGACTAGACAATCCCCCTTTAGGCTCGTCTATGGGGTTGAAGCAGTAATGCCTATGGAGTATATTGTACTTAGTATGCACATAATAGCGCTCATAGGTATGATGGATCGTGGAGCCCTATATGGTTTTTGGGGGTAACAATCGGATTTGAATTTGAAATGCTCTATAAATTACAAGTGGCTACCAAGCGAAAAACACTTGGCATTGTGAGAATTGAGTTGTTACGCTCTCAGGTGCACATGAACCATGAATTCTTTCAAGATTTGATAGTGAGTCTGGCATTTGAACAATTTTCAAAGGAGACATAAGAACTAGTGAATAATGTCGTGTCGATGCATGCAGAAGCTATGGACACTAAGGAAGTGGTAGTCAAGGAGAATGTGCAGGAAATTTATATAGAGGCCGAAGAAGCTACCCCAGAGGTTGCCAAAGTATTGGTAGAGGTCCCTAAGTCACCAAGAACACTGAGATTGAAGCAAAGCCCAACCAAGGAAACCACGAAGGACAATAAGGGCAAGAAACCTACCATATTGGTGTGCACCTCACCAAAGCGAAAGCCACCAAATCCCACTGCACAAGAGAAAGGCAAGGCTATAAACCTAGAAGCTGAGGAGGAAGATATCGAAGACATCCCATTGGAAGATGAGGATGTGGGAATGGAAGTAGAGGAGATTGAAGCCTAGGGTGCGGACTCTATTACATGGTTGTCGGAGTATGTCCCTCCACGCAAGCCTAAGTCCAAGGTTCCAAAGGACATTAATGAGAGTAAGACTCCCTTGCAAACCCCTCTGCTACTGGATGAAATTGTTTTCGACGATCCATGTTTGGCACAAGTGCCAATACTGAAGCTTGAAGATTGGGACTTAGCGGAACATGAGAAGTTGCCACACCTGGTGACCGAGTAGTTGATGCACTGCATCATAGACACAAATATAGGAATGACCACCTTGGAGCTGTGGAGGTGGCTCAAGGGGGTAGAAAAGGCAGAATTGTTGAACTTTCTCTGAGTGCCACACTATAACCGCACCCTGGTGACAGTTTTTTTCATCAAGCAGCTACTGTGCTTGGTGCATGATGGGTGTCTGTGGTTGGAACAGCCGATACCCATCACAGATATGTTGATTCACCGGATAACGCACTTGCTGTATACAGGCGAGAATACAGCAATGATCTTTGGCGGCAAGGGTGGCGAGCAGGCTTTCACAGAGTCAATCAAGGAGAAATTCAAGCTGGTGAAGAAGTCATGTGGGTACGCTATCTCCAACATCTATGACCCCGCCATGAAGGTAGCAACGTAGATCCTTGCAAGGAAGGTGATGCGGAAGTGTCACATCGATGAGGTGTTGGCACCAGTCGTTGCGCTTACACAGCAGTACATGGAAGGAGTCCAGTTTAACTAGTCAGACTACCTTCATGGAGAGTTCTTGGTGAATTGTCATGAAGCACAAGAGCAGAGCAAGACATTCCACTATGCATGGCTCTTGATGTCATTTGTGCTGGTAGCATGGGAGCTACCAAAGGACAGCTAGTTCCCTTTAGTCACACCAGACCTCCCTGAAGCAGCAAAGTATGCTTCACTGTGGGTGACTAAGGATGCGTAACGAGTTTCAAATAACAAGATCTTTTGGATTTTGATGGAAATGAATATCAGGATGGCTAGCAATTGTGAGCCATTATTGTCACCCACGGTGTATGCTAACCTGCAGAGCTATGCCGAGTTTAAAGCCGATTTCCATCGAGTATCTATCAGGGCACAGAAGGACCCTGCGCAAAAGTAGTAGAACTTGTTGTACCTAGCCATAGTTGACGCCATTGATGCGATGCTCGATCAATGGTTGGCGGAGTGGTGCACTACCATGGACTTGGTGGTGGGTAGAAGCAAGTCTGCCGCATAGAAGAAAAAGGAGGAAGCCAAGCTAAAAATGGCGTAGCTAGTCAAAAAGAGGAAAAAGTAGGCCACTGAGAAGTCCTAGTTGGAACAAGCAGAAAAGCAGGCAGGTAAGAAGACAAGTGGAATAGAGCATGGCTTTGATGAAGTCACACAGTTGCCTTCACTTGTGACAGAAGAGGAAGACACAAAACAACACAACGCGAACCCTCAACAGACGTCCGCCCTCATTAAGCACTTAAGAGAGTTGGAGAAGGGAGGGCCCAGAAAGAAATCCAAGGCGACCAAGACCTCGCTGGACCCTATCATGTTGACAGAGGGATACTTACATGATATCAATGACACAGTCAGAGATGTCACCACTGTTGGAAATAATACTGAGAGGGGGGGATGAATCAGTATTATCTAATTCTTTTAATAAATCTTCTTTATTTGTTCTTTGAATTATTTTTGCATGTCAGTACCATAAAATAATGAGCATGAACAAAAGAAAACAGATAGTCACACCAAAGAACACAAGATGTAAGGTGGAAACCCAATGTGGGTGAAAACCACCTGCTGCAATATGTCTCTATCTTCTTTCAAATTAGAAACTCCTTTTACAATGGTTTTGTACTGGTGCAGTCCTTTACCAGTACGCAGGCTGCAACCTGCAGAGAGCTACAACTCTCTCTCTCATTTTCCAGTCTCTCCTGGAAGGGAGCTACAACCCCCTACTTCTTTTCTTACAAGGACCACTTTTCATAAATTTTCAAACTGGATCCATAAGCATCAAATGATCATCAAGTATAAGAGAATCACCCAGTCAACTGTAGTAACCAGATCAACAATAATAGGACCAAACCCAGAACACAACAATGATAAACAAAGATTTTAAGAGAAGTAAGCACCCTGCTCAACTGCTCGCCTGCTTACGTAAGCACCCTGCTCAACTGCTTGCCTGCTTATAGTACTCACCCTGCTCAACTGCTTGCCTGCTTACAGTACGCACCCTGCTCAACTGCTCGCCTGCTTACGTACGCATCCTGCTCAACTGCTAGCCTGCGTACCTCGCTCTGAGTCTATTAAACTGCCTGCGGACCTCCGCACCTGCAACCCTTCTGTGCCTGCGTACCGGCGCACCTGCAACCTTTCTGTGACTGCGTACCGGCGCACCTGAAACCCTTCTGTGACTGCGTACCGGCGCACCTGAAACCCTTCTGTGACTGCGTACCGGCGCACCTGAAACCCTTCTGTGCCTGCGTACCGGCGCACCTAAAACCCTTTTGTGCCTGCGTACCGGCGCACCTGAAACACTTCGTTCCTGCGTATGTACGCACTTTTCTCTCACTGTACCTGCGTACCTTCGGGCATAGATGATTTCAAGACTTCAGAAATAACCCAGACAGTCAGATCTACAGATCTGAACATGCGCCGAAGAGATCTTAGTCCATCAGTAGATTCGCCTTGTTTAGATCTAGACCAGATCTAGCCCTCATAAGATATTCAACCAAAAACATACATAAGCCAAATGATCTCCTTTGCTTTATATAGGAAAGCTCTTCCTTAAATCATGGATCAATACCACGAGCCGACACCATAATAACAAAATACCGTCGGCTAAATACCAAGAGTAAAACATAAGAAAACCCCACATGTGAATTTCTTTGCCTTGAAATGTGTGCACTGGGGGTACGCACCTCCTGAACGGGATAACTGCGGGTATGTACGCACTTTATGTAACACTGACCTGCGTGTACGCACCTTATGCAAGGTGTACCTGCGTACCCCTTATTTTCTTCAATATTTGATAGCTGATCATCAATCTCTGCTGCTGACTTGAAGTACTGTGATCTATCACCTGAATGGGTTGCCATCAAGGACAACACTTTAGCCATAATGCCAACAATCTCCCCCTTTGGACTTGATGGCAACCTCAAAACTTCAGCTTCATTCTCCCCCTTTGACATCAAGGGCAAAGGGTTATGCTCCCCCTAAGAACATGCTCCCCCTGAATATGAACCAGATCTGCAACAAAGAACCATAATCCACCATGAAAGAGATAGAGACATATTGCAGCTACTTCCAAGATCTCCTTCTGCACATCCTCCATAATGCCAACAATGCACTATATGCTCCCCCTGAACCTGTACCATCAATCAGAAGAGGTTCAGCAATAAGATGATGCATCAACAACCCCCAGCTTTTGCCTGAGGTATTCAAAAGTGTCCCTGGGCAATGGTTTGGTGAGAATATCAGCAACTTGTTCCTTAGAAGGAACATACTCCAACTTGACCTTCTGTTCAAGCACTTGTTCCCGGAGAAAATGATACTTGATTGGTATGTGCTTGGTTTTTGAATGCATAACAGGATTCTTTGAGATGCTGATTGCACTTGTGTTATCACATAAGATGGGGATTGGTGGTGTACAAGTGATTTGAAAATCCTGCAAAGTCTGCATCATCCAAAGGAGTTGGGTGCAACAAGATGCAGCAGCAACATATTCCGCTTCAGCTGTACACAAGGCAATCGAACTCTGTTTCTTGCTGAACCAAGATACCAGTCTGGAACCCATAAAGAACGCACCACCACTTGTGCTTTTCCTGTCATCCACGCTTCCGGCCCAATCTGCATCTGTATAAGCATGAAGTGTAAGATCTGTGTCTCTAGGATACCATAAGCCATAATTTTGAGTCCCTTGAAGATATTTGAAAATTCTCTTCACTGCCTGAAGATGAGTCTCCTTCGGATTTGCCTGAAATCTTCCAACTATTCCAACTGCATGCATGATGTCTGGTCGGGTACCTGTCAAATAAAGTAAACTTCCAATCATATATCTGTAGGTTGGTTGATGTACTGCTGCAGATTCATCATTTGCACTGAGGCTACATCCTGTGACCATGGGTGTACATACTGGTTTTGCATCTTCCATACCATATTTCTTCAAAATCTGTTTGAGATACTTGGTTTGAGATAAAAAGATTCCTCCTTCTTTTGTTGGATTTGCAAACCAAGGAAATATGTCAGTTCTCCTAGCAAGGACATTTCAAATTCTTTCTGCATGACCAAGGCAAAGTTTTGACTCATAGCTTCTTCATTGCTCCCAAAAATAATGTCATCTACATACACAACAAGTATTAGCAATTTGTCATTTTCAACTTTTATATAAAGATTGCTATCTGCCGATCCTTTTGAAAAGCCTTGTTGATGAAGATATTTGTCCAAACGGTAGTACCAAGCCCTTGGAGCTTGTTTGAGACCATAGAGAGCCTTTTTCAATCTGCATACAAGATTTGGATCATTTCCAAGAATGAACCCATCTGGCTGTTCAATGTACACTTCTTCTTCCAAGTCTCCATTCAGAAAGGCTGATTTCACGTCCATTTGAAATACTTTGAAGTTTTGAAAACTTGAGAGAGCAAGGAACATTCGGATGGCCTCAAGTCTTGCAACAGGAGCAAAGGTTTCTTCAAAGTCTATTCCTTCTTGCTGCGCATACCCTTTACAAACAAGTCTGGCTTTGTTTCTAATTACTTCTCCATTTTCATTCAATTTGTTTTTGAAGACCCATTTTGTCCCGATAACATTCTTATCTTTTGGTCTAGGAACCAGCTCCCAAGTGTTGTTCTTTTCGATCTGCTCGAGTTCTTCATCCATTGCTTTCACCCAACATTCATCTTTGCATGCCTCTTTCACATTTTGTGGTTCAGTAGAGGAGAGTAATGCCAAATAGCTTGAAGCTTCTGCAACTGTTCTTCTTGTTTGTACACCTGCTTCTTTCTGCCCCATAATCTGAGATTCTAGATGGTTCTTCTGAACATATCTGGATGGAGTCTTTTCTTCTATTCTTGTTTGCTCCTCTGGTTCTTCTTGAGGTTCTTCTTCTTCATCATTCTGTCGTTGGGGGTAGCCTTCATCTTCTTCGATGTCTTCATGATGTACTTGCCTAGGAATATATCCCTTCTCATCAACCACTACATCAATGCTGTCAACAATTCTGCCAAGTCTTTTATTGTAGCATTTGTATGCTTTGCTATGTGGAGAGTAACCAAGAAGAATGCCTTCATCTGCTCTAGGTTCAAGTTTGCCAAGCTGCTCATCAGTATTCTTGATATAGCATTTGCTCCCAAAGATTTTGAAGTGCTTTACTGAAGGAGTCCTACCACTCCAGAGCTCATGAGGAGTTTGAGTGCTGTTCACTCGGACATTTGTTTTGTTGAGAATAACAACTGCAGCATGTGCAGCTTCACCCCAGAAAGTTGCGGGAGTTCCTGACTCATCAAGCATAGCACGAGCCATTTGTTGGACTGTTCTGTTCATTCTTTCCACAACTCCATTTTGCTGAGGAGTTCTTGCTGTAGAGAATTCTCTTCTTATCCCATGTTCTTCACAGAAATCGAAAAATTCATTTGAAGTAAATTCCCCACCTCTGTCGGATCTGAGGCACTTAATTTTGTGACCTGATTCATTTTCAACCAAGGCTTTGAAGGATTTGAATTTTTCGAATGCTTCATCTTTGTGCTTCATAAGTCCTAACCAGACAAACCTGGAGAAATCGTCAATGAATAATATCAAGTATTCTTCTCCTCGAGGTGTTCTTTTCCTGAAAGGACCGCATGTATCTGTATGTACTAGCTCAAGAGGCATGCTAGCTGATCCTTCTTTCTCTGGAAAGTTAGTTCTGGTTTGTTTTCCAAACTGACATGATTTGCATATGGTGTTGTCAGGAATTTTGATATCTGGAAGATCGCGAACTGCCTGATATTTGCATGCTTTCCTTATTTGTGAAAAGCTTAGATGTCCCAACCTCCGATGCCATAACCAGTGCTCATCATCCTTGCTCAGATAGCATTGTTGTTGTCCTTCTTCAAATATGTACAGATTATTTGGAGTTCTTTTGCCTTTGATCACTGTTTTACCTGTATCAAGATCACGAACAAGACATCCATTTGATCTGAATATAACCTCGGTTCTTTGATCACACATCTGGCTGACACTTAGAAGATTATGCTTCAATCCATCAACATACAAAACATTTCCAGCCTTGACTTTTTCTTTTAACTGAGCAATGCCTTTTCCTTTTATAGTTGCAGGAGTATCATTTCCAAAAGAGACTTTCTTTCCCTTTTCTAGAGTAGAATAAGACTCAAGTTTTTCTTTATCACCTGTCATATGCTTCGAACATCCACTGTCAATGTACCATAGATTTTCCTGTCCCTCTGCATAAAATGCTATCCCACATCTTTCTGTTTGAGGTTCCTTTATTCTCCATGTTTTGGTGCTTGAGGCTTGTTCCTTTTTCTGCTGAAACCTGCTCCTGCATTCAGAGTCTTCATGACCAAAGTTATTGCAAATAGAACATTCAACTTCATTTTCAAGAACCGAAAAGTTGTTATAGGTCCTTTTTGTAATCCCCGTCATACTTCTTTGTTTTTGAGCTTCCCTAGTCATGATCGTTTTATATGCAACACATTGAGCTGCTTTGTGACCAAAGTTATGGCAAGAAAAGCATTGTCCATTGAAGAAACTTCTGCGGTTATCGAATCTACCAGCCAATTGATTGTAATTTCTATTGTCATCTATTCTTGAACCAAATTGAGAAGATTTTACCTGTGGCTGGTTGTAGCTTTTGTTCACCCTTAAGATGGATTGCCCCTGATAGTTTCTGTTTGTAATTCGTCCCTGATTTACCTGATGATCTTCATTGTGCTTTTGCTCATTTCTTCTTGCTGCATCAAGATAACTTTTTGAGGTGGATGCTTGAGAAGTTTCTCCATTATAGCCCAGACCTGTCTTGTTTAGTGGAGACCGCTGCACATTGATAATCTCATCCAAAGTTTCAGATCCTTTGACAAACTTGAGATTAATAGCTTTTGTTTTCTCAATCTCTTTTCTAAGACCAACAATTTCACCTTCTAATTTTTCAAGATGTTTTTCCTTTTCATCAATTTGAAATTGTAGAGTATCAATGATCATGTTCTTTTCTTCTATACATCTCTTGAGTCTAGTAATTTCATCATAAAGGTTATCCACATCTATAGCATCCATATAATCATCATCTTCAAATGCCATTAACAACTTATATTCATTACCTTGTTCATCTTCATCACTGTTTGATAGACCATCACTATCTTCATGAGTGTAGTAGCTTTTCTTATTTGCATTCTGTTTCTTGTTCCATCTAGCAGGTTCCTTTCCTTTATCCTTATAAGGACATTTTGCAGCATAATGACCTACTCTTCCACAAGCAAAGCATTTAAAAGGTAACTTACCTCTGAACCTTCCAGAACCCCTTTGAAGATTTCTGACAAAATTTGATTCTTCTTCCTCTTCTTCTGGGACGTGGCTCTCTTCATAATAATCTCCTTTGCCTGATGCCTTGAAAGTAGCTTCTCTTCTGTCTGATGGACCTCCCTTTCTCATTTCATAAGCAGTTAGAATTCCATGTAGCTGAGACATAGTAAGAATTCGTAGATTTTCCTTTTCTTCTATTGCAGATACTTTAGATTCAAACTTGGGGGACAATGATCTTAGAACCTTTTCAACCACAATAGCCTCTTTTATTTCTTCACCCAAATTTTTCATACAGTTAACAACCTCATCTACCCGAAGAAAATAGTTAGCCACACTTTCATCATTATACATTTTGAGAGTCTCATACTGAATTCTGAGAGTTTGAAGTTTAGCACGCTTTACCTGTTCATCTCCTTCATAGCTCGTGACAATTTTGTCCCATATCTCTTTTGCGGATTTATAGTGCATTACCTTCATGAATTCTGATTGAGATATACATCCTAATAGAGTACTGACTGCTTTCGCATTTGTTTCATACTTCTTTTTCTCGGCTGCATCTGTAGGAGTAGCTGAAGGAAAAGCGTAGCCTGTCTCTACGATGTCCCAAACTTCTGTACCAAGAGATTGAAGATAGGCAGTAACTCTTACCTTCCAATAATTGAAGTTTGTCCCATCAAAAACCAGTGGCCTGATTGATGCTTCTCTCTCGTAGTTGCTCATGATGAACGATCTACCTTCAAGCGATCAAGCTTCTCTGAAGGACCTGCTCTGATACCAATTGTTGGAAATAATACTGAGGGGGGGGTGAATCAGTATTATCTAATTCTTTTAATAAATCTTCTTTATTTGTTCTTTGAATTATTTTTGCATGTCAGTACCATAAAATAATGAGCATGAACAAAAGAAAACAGATAGTCACACCAAAGAACACAAGATGTAAGGTGGAAACCCAATGTGGGTGAAAACCACCTGCTGCAATATGTCTCTATCTTCTTTCAAATTAGAAACTCCTTTTACAATGGTTTTGTACTGGTGCAGTCCTTTACCAGTACGCAGGCTGCAACCTGCAGAGAGCTACAACTCTCTCTCTCGTTTTCCAGTCTCTCCTGGAAGGGAGCTACAACCCCCTACTTCTTTTCTTACAAGGACCACTTTTCATAAATTTTCAAACTGGATCCATAAGCATCAAATGATCATCAAGTATAAGAGAATCACCCAGTCAACTGTAGTAACCAGATCAACAATAATAGGACCAAACCCAGAACACAACAATGATAAACAAAGATTTTAAGAGAAGTAAGCACCCTGCTCAACTGCTCGCCTGCTTACGTAAGCACCCTGCTCAACTGCTTGCCTGCTTACAGTACTCACCCTGCTCAACTGCTTGCCTGCTTACAGTACGCATCCTGCTCAACTGCTCGCCTGCTTACGTACGCATCCTGCTAGCCTGCGTACCTCGCTCTGAGTCTATTAAATGCCTGCCTGCAACCCTTCTGTGCCTGCGTACCGGCGCACCTGCAACCTTTCTGTGACTGCGTACTTGCACACCTGAAACCCTTCTGTGACTGCGTACCGGCGCACCTGAAACCCTTCTGTGACTGCGTACCGGCGCACCTGAAACCCTTCTGTGCCTGCGTACCGGCGCACCTGAAACCCTTCTGTGCCTGCGTACCGGCGCACCTGAAACACTTCGTTCCTGCGTATGTACGCACTTTTCTCTCACTGTACCTGCGTACCTTCGGGCATAGATGATTTCAAGACTTCAGAAATAACCCAAATAGTCAGATCTACAGATCTAAACATGCGCCGAAGAGATCTTAGTCCATCAATAGATTCGCCTTGTTTAGATCTAGACCAGATCTAGCCCTCATAAGATATTCAACCAAAAACATACATAAGCCAAATGATCTCCTTTGCTTTATATAGGAAAGCTCTTCCTTAAATCATGGATCAATACCACGAGCCGACACCATAATAACAAAATACCGTCGGCTAAATACCAAGAGTAAAACATAAGAAAACCCCACATGTGAATTTCTTTACCTTGAAATGTGTGCACTGGGGGTACGCACCTCCTGAACGGGATAATTGCGGGTATGTATGCACTTTATGTAACACTGACCTGCGTGTACACACCTTATGCAAGGTGTACCTGCGTAACCCTTATTTTCTTCAATATTTGATAGCTGATCATCAATCTCTGCTGCTGACTTGAAGTACTGTGATCTATCACCTGAATGGGTTGCCATCAAGGACAACACTTTAGCCATAATGCCAACAACCACAGAGGCCCTACAGCAATTTGAACACCAGCAGTAGATCATACTAGGGGCTATCCAGACCAGGTTGTAGGAGTTGCAGGCCTGTGCATCGCATGCTGGTACATTGACTACTAGCTTGGCTATCAGCACTTTAGAGGCTGCTGATATGCTACGCACGAAGACTTCTAGTGCGATAGTGCTGCCAGATGGAGCATTAACCACAAAGAATGAGGTTGATAGGCCCACTGTCAGTGCCTTGAAGGGGGGTTGGGCTAAACCTAGCAGCGCTTCCGTGCGAAGCACTCCACCTCTTGCAAGATGGATTAATTGCAAAATCGAGGGCCCTAGAGCACCGCACCCTCCAGGTGATCAATGAATAGTGAATCAACAACAAATAGATGGCCCTATAGAGAAATGCTACCATCACCACTGAGACTGAGGTGACTAACCAAAGTAAGAAAATCATGCAGGTCGTTGAGGAGGCATGCAGAATGGTCCCAGAGTTGGCCATTCTGGAGGAGGAACCAGTCAAGGTCCGCATTCGCAAATTGGCCATAGGGGTGCGCGACATTCAGTCTGAGATGGCATGGTTTCAGCTAGAGTTGAACCTACAGATTAAAGAGCTATAGTTGAGGTCCCATCCTTCAACACCACTAGAAGTAAAGGAACAGCGAGTGCCCACTCTAAAAAAGGTAGTCGCGGCAATGGAAAGTGCAGTAGCAGACTGCACGCAGTTGTTTGAGAAATCATTTGAGGTCCTGACAAGCTTGTAGGAGGACCCAAATGTACAGAGGCTGATACGGAAGTGCATGAGCTACTACAATGCTATGATGCAGTTAAGGACATAGCGCAAACCGTTGCGTTGACACAGAAGCTAGGAAAGCTGCAGGAGGCCAAGCAGCTGAAGGAACATGTGGACACAGTGCTGCACATGGAAGCAGTGCTGAAGGCCCGACTAAAGCCCTGGCTGGAGGAAGCTTATGCAGTCACAGAAAATATTGAAGGCAATCTTGTGACTTTGCAAGTGACGCAACAAAAGCTTCAGGTTGACAGCACAGGAGGAGTGACTGAGAAGATATTGGAAGATGTGAAGTAGATAGCAGCTCAGTGCACAACCAAGGTAGCTCTCATACGGGTTGAGGTGGATGGGCTTCACGCAAAGATCTTCGCGCCTACCAAGTGACTCGAGGGAAAGTCACGATTTTTGTGTTCAGGGCCTATTGGGAGTGGGATCCCCTAAGGGCAGTTTTGGGGCTAAAAGCCAATGTTTAAGTCAATTTTTGTGATATAATTGTAAATTCTCCGCATTTTGTGGTCGCAGAGCGATGAAGGTATTATGTGTCATAAAGGGTAGTTTGCCCTTAGTTTTGTAAAGTAATGTCAGTTGTAAAGAGATCTACCCATGGTCCGCAGACCATGGGATTGTATAAAAAGAGCTAAGCTATAAGTAGTTTTAGAGACAAGATAGAATGATGAATAATGTAAGAGAGTCGTAGCTCTGAAGTAAGAAGTATAAGTCTTGGGTTGTAGCATAGGTAGAGGCTTTGCAACTGAGTGCGCAGAGGCCTAGGGTAGAAGTCCGCAACTGACTGCGCAGACCCCTGCAACTATGTGCGTAGGATGGACAAAGTTTTTAAATACTTGGAAGATATTAATAAAGAAAGATATTCCACAATTCCTATGTCTTTGTTCTGTTATTTCATCTTGATATGTTATGTATGAATTTCCTTTATTATGCTTATGTGATGCGCAAATGAATGTAATTGCATTGAATAATTGAATGCAATTACGATTATATTCTTACGCAGTGATAACTATAATTATTAGATAAGATAAGCAAGTCACTTAGAGTAATTTGGGAATATGCACGGTAGGCTGCCATGCAGTGTGAAAGTACTTGAGCAGTAGGCTAGGGCTGTGCAAAGGCTGATAGTACCCTTTCGTAGAGGTACTAAACACTGGAATAGAGGGCTCGTCTCACAGACCCTAGAGCGAAGCAACCTACAAGAAGGCAGGAATAGAGGGAATCAAATGACATCACAACCATCTCAGGGTGTGGAAACTTGGTTCCAACATCTCCCCATACTGCTTTGGGTAAGACTTCGGTCCGTGCTTCGTGGGCTGATGTTGAAAGGGCCAGTAATGTAGAGATTTATTTGGCTAAATTAGCGTTGAACCTAGGTCAGGATCCCTCAAGCCAACACATATACATGGTTGGAGTCGTTTTGGTGAAATCCACATTCTAGTGGGACCAGACTAGCAATTGATTACTCGGCCGTATGCCTTCATACTACTAGGATTTAAAAACTAAAATTGGTATGTACCATAAAGGTTTTTTGGACAAAAATTTTAGCACATATCCCAAAAATTATATTTATTTCCGAACAAAAAAAACTGTCATATAGTCAGCTACTCGATCTTCAAAGGAATTTTTTATTTGCAATGTCCTTTGCACAAACTCCACTTTTGAGGTTTGAAAGTGAGGAACTTGATTTCCAGTTTCCACTAACAACCCTTTAGGCTGAAAAGAAAAATCCAAAGTTTGTTCCCCATGATCTTGATGTTTTTCATGCAATGACAGTTATTGAAAAAAATATTTGTTCTCCTGTAATAAGAATTGAGAACCTACACTAGATTCTCCTTTAATCATAAAATTACTAAAATCATAATGAGTATAATTATGTACCAAGCCTTCAAAGTGTTGTTCAGTTTTTGCAAGGCGTTATTGATTTAAATTCTCGGAATACTTGAATTCTTTCCTTTCAACAATATGGAAATCCTCTGCCAATTTTTTAAAACCTTTTGTTACCTCCAAACTTGCATTTTCTTGTAGAGAATTTTCAGTGTTTTCTTGACGGACCCTCTTGTCTTCAATAATATTATTTATTTCAACATGATAAGAAAGATTTCCAAAGGCCCATAAATTATCTTCAACTTCCTGTGCATAAAGAAACATTATTTCTAGAGTGCAAGGCTTTCTCTCCTTGAGATAAAAAGTGAAGTCAATAGGATAAGCCTTCAAATAGTACATCATAGCAACAACTTCAGGAGGTCGAATTTCATTTGGTATACTAATATAATTTTTTTGAAACCTCCTATTAAACCCAGTGACTGATTCACTTCTTTGCGTCTGGATAACATATAATTCCAAAAGGTGTTTTCCATATGACTTTTGTTAGCCCCAATATCTAAGAAATATATCATGAAAACATTGCCACAAATTAATTGAACTTTCATCTCAATGCTAGAAACATTGTTGCGCTTCCGACTTTAACGGATGAAAAAACAACCTCAAAGCCATAGCTTCATAAATAATTTGAAATTTGTCTAGAAAGTAAACAAAGTTTAAGACATTTTTTTCGGTTGTAACATCATCATTCTCTCCAAAGAAACTTGGAAGAATCTTGAAGCCTTTTAAAGGATACAAATGAAGAATTGTGAGCAGCTTCAGGGGTTTAAATATTTCCTTGGTCTTGAGATGAAAAGAAAGGATTGATTGTGGGGAAAAATGGTGGCTTCCATATATGATGAATATCTTCTTTATATTCAGACCGTGGGTGATTGTCTTCATGGATTATAATGCAACAATCATTTCTCTTCTCAGATTCAAGGGATAAAGATGTCCCAAGATCAATGATACAGGAAGAAGGGAGGTCTTCTTTTTTCAGCAAAGAATGTTCCTAATTAGTCTTATAATATTTTGAGAATAAGAGGCAAGATATAATCTTTGTAATGTGTAGGGGGAATAGACAATAAAACTGATAAGAAAACATAAAGAATCCTTGAAAAAACTCAAAGTTTGATACGTAGTTTTTCTCTATTGCTTCCTTATTTTTGTGGCAACAAGATTTCTTCTCCAATGAAGTTTTTAACCAGTGGAGTCACCAGGTGAATAATAATCAACCAATCTTGGTATCTAAATTGTGTTCACCATCAAGAAATAGAACCTTAATACCTAGGAAAAAATAGCTTCATTTCTCCATTCCTCGACAATGATGCCAAAATATGTTGTCATTCTCAAAAGATAATTCTTGGCTGTGGGGAACCCATGCCCAAGACATCTTGAGATTAATTAAAAACAATTAAAATAAATGGAAGGACATGCCATGAGGGCTTGCAAGTAAAGCTTCTAGTTCTTAAAACCTAACCTTCTAAAGAAAAATGGTTGGAGAGGCTATGAGAATCGCAAGGTAAAGGTGTATAACAGAAAATAGAAGAGACAAAGCTTTGGCATTGGAAATTAAGAATCCCTGCTTTAACCTTGTAGAAAGAATGATGGATGAAGAAGAAAAATATGAATGAGATTCCTAGATGTGGAGTGCTTCATTAAGGGCTTCAATATTAATTTTAATGAGCACAATTAAGTATATTCATTAAAAGCTAAACCAAAACACCAACTACATATTACACTGTCCAAGAGAAGAAAATACATAAATTTGAAAGAGGAATCATAAGAGAAAAACAATCACTACAACTTCCCAATGTTGGAATCAAGCTACAATATCATATTCACACTTCAAAGATAAATTTTTTTTACATTTCCAGTCATGAGTGAGATTTCCCTTCCAAACCCCCACCCAATCTAATTTTTGAGCTTTTATTTCTATCTTCTAACATAACTGTACTAACTAATTTTTCAAACAGTTTGAGTAACTATTTGTCTATTTTTATAACTGTTGTTCAAAATAATTCAAATTACAGGAAGGGTATTTTTATTATTAACATTATATATGTATATAATATATATATTATTAAATAAAAACTTTAAAACAAAATCCTATGTCCTTTTTAAATTCCACTATAAAAATGCATTGATTTGATCCCTTCATTCCGGGTGAGAATGATCACGTATTAATATAATAAAAATTGAATTACATCACATGGATCCCAACTATATTTTGTGTCATTACTAATGAAAATTATAAGCCGCTTACGGAAGCACCTTCTGGTGGTTTCTTGAAATGAATATGGTGATGTTGCATTGAATCATGGTCGTTGATCCACAAATAGTGATTTAGTCCAAACCATTCTATGGGGGCCATTTCTTCATTAAAATTTGTGTATTTTATCTTCCTGGGAGTCCTTTGGTTTAGAATTTAAGGTTTTTTTACCTTTAATATCATTGGTACTCGTATGATTCATACCTAGTCAACTCATTTCACACAAATTTTGTCACGGTAGTCTCTTCTACAATGTCCCTATCTCAAGCTTTGACTTGCACTACAAATAATTTATGATTTCTACAATGTCCATCCTTGCCCATCGCACCCTATAGAAAGCCCAAACAGTATGCATCGCACCTAGCTAGTGTAACACTCAATATGCATCGCACCTTGCTAGTGGAGCAGTCAGTATGGTTCAGTTTAGGCCATTTCTAGATGGTTTTTCAGGTGGAACTTCTGGGGAATGATGTAATCAGATGACCATGTTCTTTTAGGGTGTAAAACTCTTTTAGGGGTTTAAAAGCCCTAGTTTATCGACATATAGGTTTGGGGTTGAAGTGCCCAAATATGTCTATAACAGTTGCCCCGCAAAGCATGAAGTCGTAAATCTTGATGTTGGGTGAAATTCTTTATCATGAGGATCCTAGGTTTCGAACTAGAAGGTGATCTGCATAAGTTACAATACAATACATCATCATAATATAATTTTCATGATCTAGCTGAAGTGGGAATTCCCATGCTCAGCTTTATAAATTCATTTCATGTACACAGATCAGATGGTTGTCTGTAGATGCAGACTGGTGATTCTTCAGATGTAGAGTCATCATCCTTGGTTCGGATGACCATCTATGCAGCGCCTTTGTACATTTGATGTTTTTATATCCCTGAATATATCACAGCCTAGATGGATGAAAATAGATCTGGGGTCTTCAAACTCATTCAATCTTCACCCGATGTACAAGTCAATCCATGTGAAGAGATGTTTTGAAGTCGAACATGGAAAGACATCGCCTGATTACCAGCCAATAATGTGAGTTGTTAACAGGCGCGAGATGAATCACCGATAATGATAATGACCCTCAAGGTACTACAGTACAATTCACGTGGTGTGAATGTATGATCTGATGACGAACACCATGCAAAATATTTCGGTCGAAGGCCATTGATGTCAACCTGTCACCGGAAGTGAGAAACTTGCCATTGAGGCATGCAAGCTTCAAAGCACTAAAAGGGGTGTTTCTAAGTCAACTTCTTAGATAATGAGCTGATGTTGACAAGAAGCAACTCATCGTAGGAGGGCCTTGATGTATCCCACATCTACGACATGAAATGAAGCAAATGATTTCTGGAGGTGAAAACAATCTGATGACACAAGGTTCAGGAATGGTGGTCATGAAAAAATGAAGGTTGGAGGTATTGCAGTGGATGAGGCATTAACTGGATTGTGGTTTCTCAACTGAATGACTTCTCTTGAACATGTTAGCGACATTGAGATGGATTGGTAGCGTTAACCCCAAAATATGGATGGTGTAAAAGACCAATGGTGAGATGACTGGTGAACGGAATAACCCAACCCGACTCAATAATGGTGATGGAGTGAAAGTGTCATGTTCAAGAGCAACCTGCTACCATAAATTTCTTCAAGTTTCTTCCCTTTTTCCCTAGTCATTGCTGACCCGTACCTCTTTATTTTTGTTAAGCTTGAGGAGGATAACATATGCTTGTTCTATGATTTTCCCTTCGGGCAAACCTGTCGCTATGTTTTAACGAGTCTAGCGACAGTGAAACTCAGTCTTGTCTAGAATGGACAAGTTTGTCATTATTGTTTTAATGAGTTTAATGACAAGGATAACACAGTCCTTTTCATTTTTAGAGAGTTTAAAAAGGGATGAAAAGAAAACTCCAGAAGTTCTTTTTCGTAGAATAATCCCTTAAGTCCGAAAAAGAATAAAATAATACAAAAGGGATGACATTTCCAATCACTTTAATGAGCCGAAAAAGACAAGTGCTCGAACTTTTTCGTGAGATAATCCCTCAGGTCCAAAAAATATTAAAATATACAGGAGGGATGACATTTCCAATCACTTTAACGAGCTGGAAAGGCTGGTGCTCGACAATCTTTTCATATTTAACAAGTCTGAAAAGGGTTTAAGGGAGACTCAATTTGAGGAACGAGTGGTGTTTAGGGTAGCAACCGGTTCTGAGTAAGCTTGGAAATTTGTAAAACATGGTGGTTTCTGTGAAGAGGTTGGCTAATGAGACCACTCGTCACAGCTATTCCTTAAAAAGGGGTAAATAACCAAGAGGAAGCATATGATCGGCCAAGAGATAGAAGTGATGAGAGGTACACAACCAAGGCTCAAAAGGCTAATGGAATGGCAATCACAAAGGTTATTAACTAAAGGTGGGTTCATTTTTTAATGAGATTGAACCATGGGGGAACTATGCTCAGTTTTGGTTTCGTTTTTATGCAAGTGTGAAATGACAAAACTAAAAAGCTAGAAACTATAAAACTAAAAATTGAAAATGGGAGAAAAGGTTTGCATTCCCCAAACATGATGAAAAGGAGAGTCTCCTGTAACCATATGGAAACTATTGCGGTTAGTAAAGATGGTTTCATCCAGAAGACAAAACACTTCGTTGGCTTCATCCAGGATAGACAATAGTGAATGGTGTGTCAGACCAATCACATAACCTACAGGGAAACTTATCTTTTCAACTAGGGTTGTCCGCAGAATATACAAGGGTGCATGCCCCCTAACCTTCGTTACATTCACTAGACTACTCATGGTAATCAGGTGGATGGAATGAAGGTTATTTTACGAGATCAAGTGAAAGACTCGACTGGAATTTTATGAGATCTAATCAAAGACTCGACTTGGAACTTTTCTCTAGGGGTCCTTGTTTCATTTTTTGACGAGCTTGACACAAGACAAGGGACTCTACTTGGATCCTTGGTTTCATTTTTTTAACGAGGTTGACACAAGACAACAAACTCTCCTTGTAGACCTTTGGTTTCATTTTTTAACAAGGTTGACACAAGACAACGAACTATTCTCGAACCCTTGGTTTCATTTTTTAGTGAGGTTGACACAAGATAACGAACTATCCTCGGACCCTTGGTTTCATGTTTTAATGAGGTTGACACAAGATAACGAACTATCCTCGAACCCTTGGTTTCATTTTTTAACGAGGTTGAAACAAGACAATGAATTATCCTCCGACCTTCCTTCGATCACAACTCATAAGTGGTGATGAAGGAAAGATCTGGTTCCAATGCTCCCGGCACATAATGTACAACATCACTGAATTGATCGTCAGTCGATGTAGGTATGGAATAGGTTGCCACATAATTAACTCGTGGTGGGGATGATACCATTGGTATAAATGGACCATTTAGAGATGATGGTTAACTAGGAGCTATATTTGGACTGGTAAATGAAAGCTTGTCAACGGTGAAAATCCTACCTTCATGCGAGAAACAAATCACTCGAAAGCATGTTGAAAAAATAGCTCCCATGTGATAAACATAGTCACGCCCAAGAAGTAAATTGTAATCTAAAGGTCCTGGGACCAGGGAAAATTTTAAGAACCCCCCCTAAATTTATATGTATAATAAATGGGCGAATCTCCATGGTATATAGGAAAAATGAAAGGCGATTTTATCAATAATATAATATGTATATATAATTTTTTGGCGAATCTCTCACCAGGCATGGCGAATATTTTACTCAATTATAAAATCTTGTAAGATCTTGGTGAGTCTTTCACTAAATAATAAAACTTTGTAAGGTCCTAGTGAATCTTAGCATTGTGAACTCTTAGAGAATTTTTTGAAAATGTATAAAACCATATATGACAAGAGCCACATGGTGGCAATATCACTGTTTTTTTCACATTTCCACGAAATGGAACTTGTTTATAAAATTATAAAAAAGCCAACCAAGTCCCTTATAATATGCAGGTAAGCTTATAACAGAGTCTGATACATCTACTATGCTTGTCTTCATTCAAGTTTCATAGCTGCTATACTTAACACTGTGAATCACAACTCTCTTAGAACTCAACTCTATAGTGTAATTAAAACCTTTGGAAATTGAATCTGACAACTCTATAAAAAGGATTAGTGAAATAAAAGCTTTTGTGAATGAGCCCACTAATTATCACTGCTAAATAATCAATTCAGACTATGAAGTCTTCCATCTTGATCACAATCGTGCTCACGATCAAGGGAGTGCAACCACCTAGCTTGACATAATGGCCATCATAGCTTCCAATAATCAACAACCACGTTGCAAGGACATCCTAGCATGAATTTTATTCATCAATCTTGACTAATATAAATCTTATAAAGATGATATTAGAATCCTCTCCGGATCACTGTTAATACAAGGGTAAAGGAAATTTTCTAGCTCAAGGCACTAGCCAATACCAACTTTGGTATTTGTGACCCCTTTGTGGGGATGCACCTACCCTGCCCCATTGGGTTTCTGCCTTGCAACATAGTTCAAGGATCACAAGACTTTCCAATCTTCCTACTCCATTAGACACACTTTATATTCTATACATAGTGAATGGAAAAGAAGCATTATAGAACACACAATTTCACAGAAGGAATAAAAATCTTAGCCAGTTCAATATCAAAATCTTAACCATTGATTAATAAAGAGTAACAAGTAGTGTAATGAATTTTTTTGAGTTATTTATTTACAAGCTATAAAGAATGTAGTGGAATGGAAAATATTACTTAGGCAACCCTTCAATATTTTCTACTAATATGTCTGTGCATGCACATATGAAATTAAGAGCATTGTTGAATACAAAGTTTCCTTTTCTCTTGCCTCCATTTTGACAAATTAGTGTGAAATCAGTATCACTTTGAATCTCCTTTCCTGTGTGGATGTTTTGACAAATCAATGTGAAATCAAAGTCACTTTGAATTTCCTTTACTACAAGGGATCACATCCACAGTTGATTAGTAAAATATAATCTACTATATATTATGTTCAAGAAACTGACTGCAATCTACAGTGGAAACGAGACCTCAATTCTTATTCTGAATTTAAATATCTCAGGACAACATAAGAGATAAAAATGCATATGGCATTAGTAGCTAGAAAACAATCACTCCATCATTACAAGACCACCTAGATTTCGGCACTTAATCTAAATAATGGCACTAGTTGTAGTGCTTATTTGCATTAACACCATGGAAAAGCAACAACAATGTTTCAAAGTACACTTACTAGAAAAGTTGTAACGTTCTGATAATATTTAATGATAGCATCTGAACCTCATAGCTATGGTGGGGAAACTAGGGAACCCAAATATTGGAAGATATCTCATACCAAATCTGAGAAAAAAATAAAAAAGGGAAAAAATCAAAATCTATAAATCAAGCAATGAATTGTTTACAAATCAAATACAATTCCTTTAACTAACAGTTAAATTGTGGTGATATATTTAAATATTTAGTAAGAGGGTAACTTCAAACCATGGAATATTACCTTTGTCATTACTGTCATCACTCAGTGACTGAGATTACAAATCAATACTTATGGAAAGATTGTAAGAAATTCTGTGAAATAGTAAAGCGTAACCTCTATTTTCAAGCAACAAAATCAAGACATTGTTACATCAAGAGCCATAATTGATACATAATCAATGAATCAAGTCCTTGTATGGCACAAGCTTGTTTCACAACCTCTATTTTCTCAATAACAAAATCAAGACATTGTATGTGGTTATTGCCAAAAGGAAACTACGTTCTAATTTGGAAGAGGATCTTATCAAAAGAAATGGATTTATTCAAAGCTACAAAGCCTAATGGGTTACTGAAAAATAAGTTGGAATATGGGATCATGATACTTAAATTGAAAAAATATTCTTTCCTTTTAGAAACATTACAGTTATACAATGTTTTTTGAAATCATTAGAATTTGAAATTGGGCCTTTCTATCAAGACAAATTTTCATTAACAGAATGTACTTTCCTACCTGAAACGTTGTAGATATCCAAAAAAAACTTGAAAAGCATAAGAGAACTTAGCATAAGGTACTTTCTTTCCTTCCTTAACATCCTTAAAGAGTTGAGGTTCCCCAAGTCATCAGGTAACTTTCGAAGGAAATGACAGTTAGTAATAGTCCAATTCACAACTGAAGATGTGTCACAAATACGAGGGGGCATCTCCTCCAAATCACAAAAGTGCTCCAGGTTAAAATCTAGCTTTATTGGAAGCTTAATGCTCGACTGGTTGTTATTGAACCCAGACATTTTTCCGTTCTTCAATAAAAGCTTAAAGATAGCTTCTCTAAGTTCTACATGACTTTACTATGCTCTTGAAGTGGGGGCACATGCAGGCTCTCCAAGTGAATAGTCTTAAACTAAGTGAAGATAAGTCCGATAGATCATTTAGCGTGGATCTCTTTAACCCATAATTGAATACTATGTCTCTCTTGAACCCATAATTGAATACTATTAGGACTTTCAAATTTTTCATGGAACTCAAAAATGTTGGAAGAAAGTATTTGCTTCCAAAAAGAGTAAAACTAAAGCCTCTGCTTGAGGACAATTGATGTCACACCACTAACACTTCTCCATGGAATCTATATAGGTAAACCACAAATGCATAATTCCATTAGAATATTGTGTTTCTTGAATACACAAATGAAATCATTGCATTTCTTTAAAATATCTTTTGAAATCAAAATTACTAAAATTACATATCGATAACCTAGTGGGTGTAGGATAAATTCACTCGTGTCATTCAGAGAAAGCATGAGAAAAAACCTAATACTATATATAAAACCAAGAAAAATTCAAATTCATCACTTCTAGGGACCTCGTAACCACCCTGCCAATACACAAGTATGTTCCTATTTGCAGTTAGAAAAATTACCCAAATTACAATCTGTTTACTCCAGCATATGATGGAATGTTATAGAAGGATGACTAGTGCAATCAATCCATTCCTTTTAGCCCTGGATTTGTTTCAGTTTAAAACAGAAGTATACAAATATACTTGTCCAATGTCTATGCTTTAACCATTCACCTTAAGATGTTTTTACAATATAATTTCCTAAGTCTATTTAATATCTTCATTATCATAAAAACCAACCTATATCCATCTTAACTCCACATCTACCACTCTTAGGGGGATGAAATCTATTTATCTGTCTGAGCACTTGGTAGATCCAGAATTAAGATGGATCTAAGATGATAGAATTTCCCCTTTAAATAGTCTATGCTCACATGAATACCATGGTATTACCATGGGTTATCATATACCTGGAGCTTAAAAATTACTATTAGTAATTTATAAAAATTAATAAAATTAATAGTTGAATTTTATTTTATTTTTTATTTTAACCAAGCTAAAATGTTTAACATACATTAAATTACAACATCCATTTTTACTCTTGATCCACCAAGTCCCGAGAGGGATCAAATATTTTTTCACTCTATGCTAGTTTGCATATCATGATATTTGATACCTCTCGGGGGTTAGTAGATCCAGAGTAAAGATGGATCTATGCTGGTTTAATTCCCCCATTTAAATAGGCTACATTCCAGGTGAATACCATGGGTCAATACCATGTTCCATTTTGGTGAATACCATGGGTCAATACTATGTGCCATTTTTAATTTTATTAATACTAATATTAAGGTTAATAATGTTTTTTTGCATGGTATTAATAACAATCTAGTCCATGGTATTTGTCCCATAGTATTTTACCCATAGGTTTCACCTAAATATAACACATTTTTTGAGTGTTCGTAAATATAAGGTGACTTATGGAGTAAATATAAAAAAATGTTTTATTTGTTTACCATACCTCTCGTTTATTTATATTTTTATTAATTTACCATAACTCTTTTACAAATATGGTATTTGGCCCATAGGATTCACTTAAATAAAACCTCTTTCTTGAGCCTTCATAAATAGAACGAGGGTTATGGACTAAATATAAAAAAGAGGTTTTATTTATTTACCATAAGTCTAGTTTATTTATATTTTTATTTATTTACCATACCTCCACTTTACTTATATTTTTATTTGTTTACACCCTTGCATGTATATAAGGTGACTTATGGAGTAAAGATAAAAAATGTTTTATTTATTTACCATGCCTCTCATTTATTTATATTTTTATTAATTTATCATATCTCTTTTATAAATATGGTATTTGGCCCATAGGATTCACTTAAATAAAACCTATTCTTGAAAATGGGGGAATCGAAGGTTGTAACTCCTAGTTTCAAGGGCTAAATTTACCTTTTTTACCCTCTCCCTTAAAATAAGGTGGGCTATTTGAGGTGATTTGTAAAAATTTGCTATGATACAAAATATTCGCCCACTAAAAATTTAAAACCCCTTAATTTCGCCAAAGGGCGAACATTCGCCCCTAAAATTTTCTATGCCTGGGACTACCATCATGTTCAGATAAATGGCTTTTCCTCCCAAAGTGATAGGTAACTGAGGAAGGATGCCTAACGGTTGACTAGTTCCTTTGTTAAAGCCCAACAGATTATGTGTAACAGGCACAAGCGGTGGTGAACCAAGCGCTTGCCAAGAAGTTGAGGAAAGGATACTCATTGATGCACCTTTGTCTATAATAGTTCCATGTACAATCATTTTACAAATTTGTGCTATGATCTGGAAAGGCACATAGAAAGGAAGGTGGGATCTTGCCAGTCGATTCCAATCAAAGGAAGTGACTAGACTACTTGGAGGGGGTATCGTAGAAACAGGAGAATTAACCCCTTGAGTTACGAGAACTGGAGGATTTTCCTCTTGTCTTGATGGAACAGGTGGACTGCCCCCAAGCTCATTTGAATCTAAGGAAACAAAAAGAACTTGAGTGGTATCATTTTCACTCTCTTCGGGAAAGGTACGATTAGCTGAAGGTGAAATCGGGTCAACTGTTACCTTGACCTGTTGATTTTGGTCGGGTATAGACTCATAGGATTCACTTTCAGAGAGAGTGGTTTTGACCGACGGTTGATTTTGGTCAGTCGATTCATCAACTAGTGAAGGATTTAGGGAGAGTTTCCTATAACCAGATGGAAGTCGCTGCGGTGAAGCAGGACGGTTATCCAACACTCTTTTGGCTTCATCCAAATAGGGACAAAGGTGAAAGGGGTGAATCCCTTCACATAACCTACATGGAAGCTTGACTTTTCCCTTCTGTCCATGAACTTTACTATCACTAGTTGATGGTGTGTTACCAACATAATCTCCAGAGGTTGATGACACGAGATTGTGTGAATGGGAAGACCATTATTTCAAGATCCGAGGAAAGTAAGGAAAATTTCGATGAAGATGGTCTTTTGCACATATTTTGCATGGATATTTGACTTTGTGAGGCTTAATGGACAGATTTTCATTAGATGTTACATTCAGAGCAATGGTTGCTTGGTTGCCCCCTTGCTGAATTGGCTTCTTCTTCTTCTTCTTAGTCACTTGGTTTCTAGTACCCATACTTTCACCAAGCGAAGAGGAAGAAAGTGAGGAAGAAACAAACAAGGAAGAAGGCAAAGGGTCAACTTTAGGATCAACTGGAGGTTGATTTCCTCTAGTTGGAGGTGTACTCGATTTCAGTGAAGTCTCGACATTTTGAACCAAGGAGGTTGAAAATAGCCATACTGGTAAGCCAATGATAAATCCCGGAAGGGACAATATAGCCATATAAGGTGCACCAATATTTCCAAAAGAAGGAAAAGGAAGAGGATTCCCATCAAAAGAAATTCCTTGATTGGTGGACTTTGGATTTTTTTCCATATTTTTCAACCTAAGATCAACTAAGGAATAGGGATTTTATTCTGATTTCAATTAATTTTAATGATGCTTTGACACAACTTTGCTTTTTCAGTTTTTAAGAGTCGAAAAAAAGCTAAAGATGACTCTAGTTGCCTTTGATTTTTAATGAGCCTAAAGTGACAAGTGCTCATATGGAACTTTCCTTTTAAAGAGTCGAAAAGGAATGAAAGTGACTACTCTGGAAAATATAGATAGAGGGATTACCAAACCAATCGCAAAACTACAAAATACACCTTGGTGATAAAGTAAAGAGAAATTACCAAGGACTTATGTATGGAAGTCAATCTTCCCGAATGCTGTGTTCAGTGCGTTGCAATCAATAAGGTGACAAATTTGGCTTCCTATGAATAAAGGATATAAGCCTATTGTGGTCTCCTAATATACACACGACTATACAGGGAGCACAAGTCTGTGATAGCACTTATCGTATCAAGGAGGAGGAATCACCCAACTTTCGATGAAAACGATAGTTACTAGTTTTTACGACGCCGGAACACGTCTCTAGCCTAGACCTCTAGATGTGTTGCGTTAAGTTCCAAAGTGTTGTTAGGTTCATTGAAATTTATTTTAGAGTTGATCTTGTTTAAAGTTTGCCTTTCAATGGTTCACCGCATGATGTTGATTTGAAATTCCTAAAATGAAATCTACAATGATAAACAATCTTTGTTTATTTTGAGCAATGAAAATCCTAGCTACTAGGGAAAGAAGATTACAATTCTTTCAAACAAAGAGAAAAGAGCACACACTAGTGCATTTTCCTAAATCATTTTTCGCACACAAACTAAATGCAAATGCAAATGCATGTATTTGTTTTCATTCCCCTTAATGTGAAAAATTCCAAACAAAAAATTGAATGTCACAAAGATTTAAAATATTTTACTCAAAGCGACATTTTCAATGATTTCTTCTTCAAAGAAAGGAAGACTAAATGACACTTTTCAATTTTGAATAAAAAAAATGCTTTTGACACTTTGAATATCAACAAATCAAACCAAATACATGACGAAAAGTTCAATTGACTATCCAGGGAAGGAAGAATCCATGACACTTCTCTTTTTGACACAAAATGACAGTTACAACACTTTTTGTACCAAAGCAACAGATAAATTTAAGCAACTTTTCGACAAAGGATTGTAAATGATGGACAAATACATAAAAACATTTACTAATCCTAACCAAATGGAGGCTGATCTATGTGATGCAAGGAGGTTTCAGTAATGAAGTATTGTTCATGAGCAGCAAAACAACTAAACAACACTGAAAACAGGGACAAAAAAAACCCAAATTTCTAGAATGGAAATAGGTTCAGTCAGTCATCGCACCTAGGCTTCACGAAAACAGGGATGCATCACACTTTACACACTCAGGAGGTGTGATGCATACTGGTTTACAGTGATAGACAGTGCGATGGGTGAGGGAGCGTAACTGAAGTGGGTTTTGGCTCAGATGTGCAGCTGTTTCCAGTGAGTTAAGCTAAGCTATGATGGATAGTAAAGAGCAAAATACAGAGGCAAGTCTTGAGAGGTTACTGAGCTACCAAAATGGCATCTAGAATGCTTGTAAGTCAAATGTTTAATTTATAAACTAAACCAGAGATTGACTGAAGTATCATTCATCTACTATGCAATTGCAGAGCAAGAGCAGTTTGAAGGCTACCTGGCTAACTTCAGGCTCTGTCTATTGTTTATAAAAGAAACAATAACAACCAAAAAACATCTATTCGATCCCCAGTGGAGTCGCCAATTTGTTTCTAGGAAAACTAGTGTCTTTTCGATTGATTAACCCTCTAGGTTTGGCAGCTACCCTAGAAACAATAGTTTAAAGTAATTCAACGATTTCTTCTATGCACAATAGATAAGAGAAAGATTAGAGGACCAACTTGTAACTTTTGCTTGATCCCTTGCTTGGTCTCTCACCCCCTTGACAGAGCTTGCAACTCCTCCCTGTACTTATCCCACTTGGAGAGTACCTGTAGAAACAAAGTAACAAAGAACCGTCAAAGCATCCTCATCTATGATAACATAAACACTACAGAATCAGATATATAATGAACATACAATAGCATTCACAAATGATAAAATTCACAATTGCACAATCATATGGAAGAAAACTTGAAGAACTTTATTAAATAGAAGGGAGAATTACAACCCAATTGTCTCATCCAGCATCATCCTCCCAGCATCAATCCCTCTTCACCTCATGAAATAGCAAGATCACACCAACAATACAATGCTCTTTTCTTCAAATACAAACTATCAACACTTCCTTGCAAATCACAATATTCCAGCCTCTAGATCTCTTAGATGAGGGATCCATTTATAGATGTGTGCAATGGTGTGAGTCATCTTTGGGGTTGTGATTAGTGTCATTCCATTTGCTACAATTGGTTCCACTTGGAGATTTCTTGGATCTATTACTCATCCCTGGGCGAATTCAGAGAGGCAAGTGTCATAGGAGAAGTTTCTAAAAGATTCCATGAGCAACCACCTAGCAAACTGTCTCAGACATTTGTCCATCCTCGCCCATTGCACCCTATAGAAGGCCCAAATAGTATGCATCGTACCTCGCCAGTGTAACACTCAGTATGCATCACACCTTGCCAGTGGAGCAGTCAGTATGGTTCAGTTTAGGCCATTTCTATATGGTTTTGTAGAAATTTTGAATAATAAACACTTATTCACAAAGATTATCCTGCAGGGAATCAATAATTGAATTGAGGCTTCTGTGATCCATAATATTTGAAAGAATAACTTCGGCGAAAATCACATGTAGACAGACATTTGTCGACGCGTTTTGAACCAACTAGTGTGGTTCATCGTCAGGACAAGTTGAAGAAACAGATCCAGCTTAGCATGATAAATAGTCTGAGCAGAGTCTCCAACGGCTAAATTGACTAACGGCTAGTTTTGACCTTAGGACCCAGGTCAACTTATTATTTATTAATTTAATATTATTATTAATTTTATTATTATTTTTTCTATGGAAATAAGTTAAATTAGGTAAAAATGGTTGGTTTTTTTTTAAAGGAATTTATTTATTTATTTAAATTAAAATTAGTATATATATATATATATATATATATATATATGTATATATATATATATATATATATATATATATATATATATATATATATGTATACATATATATGTATATATATATATATATATATATATATATATATATATATATATATATATATATATATATTAGGTTATTAAGATAAAAGTTAGGATTAATAATTTCAATGGTTAGTTTGAAAGGTAATCTATTTATTTATTCAAATTATTTAATAATTATTATTGATATTATATATATATATATATATATATATATATATATATATATATATATATTTGATTAAAAATCATAATATTAGGTTGTTAAGTGACGAGTATTTTATTCAATAATAATTTAATGGTTAGTTTATTTTTATTATTATTATTTATGGAAAAATTAAAATAATTTTAAAGGTAGGTTAAAGAAGTAATTTATATATATATATATATATATATATATATAGTTATAATATTAGGTTATTAAGATAAAAGTTAGGATTAATAAGTAAAATAATTTTACCGGTTAGATTAAAAAGATAATTTATTTATTTATTTAAATTATTTAATAATTATTATTAATATTATATATATATATTAATCCTAATATTAGGTTGAGAATAATAATTGCTAATGGTTAGTTTTAAAAAAGTAATTTCATAATAATATTAAATTAATAAATAATAAGTTGACCTGGGTCCTAAGGTCAAAACTAGCCGTTAGTCAATTTAGCCATTGGAGACTCTGCTCAGACTATTTATCATGCTAAGCTGGATCTGTTTCTTCAACTTGTCCTGACGATGAACCACACTAGTTGGTTCGAAACGTATCGACAAATGTCTGTCTACATGTGATTTTTGCCGAAGTTATTCTTTCAGAGATTATCCTGATTATACACTATTGCGGAATACATGCATAATACATAACCTCCTCTAAGTTGATCATCAATTTAGCAACATTAAAATCAATGAAACATTAATCGCATGCACACATTAACACAGTATGTAACTCGGGGAAAGAATACAGCTGAAAACCCCACACTATATGTATATTATAATGATTGAGAACATGTAACAATACATAGTACAATACTCCTCACAAGTACTCAGTACTATCTCCACCTGTTACACACAAAACTAGCTCAGATCCGAACAAGTCACAGGTTCAAATCTCCTCCGCTGCTTTGCCTGCCTCCACTGCAAAATCCAATGTGGAAATCATGTGAGCACAAGCTACAATTACCTTATTATTGGCCCACACTACGCAGTCCTCATTGGCATAACTCAATCCCATTGATTGTGTAAGATCTCATGCACAACTATAGTCACAACTGATAGCAATCTCAACTTGTAACACCTGTCTCCACTGAACTGTACATGCACTGAGTTAACTGATGTATTCTTTAGTTGCTTTATGAGTTAATAATTAGTGAATTAATTTAATCAATTAATTCACATCACTCATCACTAGTCTATTTGCAGTTAGACTAATTACAACTAGTTTAACCAAGTCAAACTGAACACAACTCCATCAACTCCACAATCAACTCCACCGAAACTCAACCACATGAGTTCTAACTAAAGTCCTGCATGCAATAGCTCAACTGACCCACAAGAAAAGCGTATTTCCTTCTGACAGCTACATGTGCCACATCTGTAGCTCAAACTGAAGTGCTCTAAGAGGATAAGATAATGTTTATAGTCCAAATATTATTATGAGCTAATAATATTCGACTGTTCTTTTTTTAGCCTGGCAGTCTAAAAATAGAAACCACCCATATGTCTAAAAATAGAAGTCCATCTATTTTTTCCAACATGACCAATCATCCACAAATAGCATCCTGCAACTCATAGACCATGATCCATATGTCTAAAAATAAACATAGTCTAAAAATAGACTTTGTGCCAAAAATAGCCCGTGGGCCCACTTAGTGAAGGCGACTCCTTTCCACTAAGCTCCATCATCTTGTTGCATTTTCAACACTCCCTCTCAACAAGATATGGATAATCTGCAACCCCTTTCCTGCAACTCTAGAATGTTCTGCATGCAACACATTTGCCCGGTCCACTTGCTCCAACAACACTTGGAACAAAACACTCCCAACTGACCACTCTGTTGGGCTAGGAACATACTCTGATGCTAAAGCTCTACATGCTGCTGACAAGTGCTCCCTCTTTGACATCTGCGCTACTGCAACATCTCCATGCATCTCGCACCATGGCACACTTCTCTGTGCCACCTAGCACTGTGCAAAACACTTGTGCCTCTTGCATTGCTGCAACCTGCTAGCTATGCGTTGTCCTGGGATTCCCTACACTGTCGCTCTCTCTGCCGCTCCATCCACATCTATCTCTACCCAATCAGTCAGTTCCTGCTACTCCACATCAGGGCTCCCGTAGCAAGGTCTCATCCAAGAGGTTGGGTACCTTAAGGATCTTGCCCCTCCTCCTTGGGACGATCACTCTATATCGCCCCACCTCCTACTTGGAGGTATGGCTGCATGTGATCCCTTAGCCCACTGGCTCAAAGTTTCCCCCTACTGGAGGTCTCTGCATGAGTAGATGTCTCTACTCGATCTCCTCTCAGCTTCCCTTGTTGTGGCTGCTCCACAACCTCCTGAAGCTACTGCACTAATCGTGGCTCCTCCATAATCATTTAAGACTTCTTCTGGCTCTACATGTTGAGTGGTAATATATGCTCCCTCTCAACCACCAAGTCTCCATCAGTTGCCTCGTTGCTCAAGGCTTTGCATGCATCTTGAACCAAAAGAGCATACAGGTTCTTGACCCATGAACCAATCTGCTTCACCTGTCTAGTGATGATGTGTCTAAGGAAAACCTTTCCCTTACTGAAGACTACATCACAGCCTCTATCCTCCAGCATCGCGATTGACACCAAGTTTCTCTTCAGTCCTGGTATATACTTGACATCGGTCAAGGTAAGGCGAGCTCCATGCTCCCTCTAAAAAATAATAGTGCCTACACCTGAGACACTATACTTCTCATCATTACCCATCGCTATGTGCATCTGGAGATCTTTCTCCTCCAAAGTACTGAACAAACTCTTTTCACCGGTCAGGTGGAAAGAAGCTCCAATGTCAAGAAACCAACCACTTCCCACCATGGATGAAACCATGCATGCGAAGAGTGTGAAATCCAACTCAAACTATGAAGCAAGTGCCTCACCTTCAGATCCTTCCCCGGATCCCTTCTTGGATTTCTTCTTTGGGCAATTAGTAGCATAATGGCCCAACTCATGACAATGAAAGCATCTCACCTTCGACTTGTCAACCTTCTTCCCATCATTGGAAGAATTGGATTCGGAAAGAGAACCCTTCTCCTTCCCCTTCTTTGCTTTGGCAGCCAAAGCGAAATTTTCTTCATTAGATGCCTTTGATGAAGATCCGTCCTTGGTATTCCGCCTGATCTCCTCTTGCACAAGATCTGACCAAAGTCTCTCCCATCTTGGTAATTTCTCCCGACCATTGACAGAGTCCTGATAGGAATTCCAACTCTTCGGAAGACCAAGGAGCGCCAAGCTCACCAAGTCCTCATCATCGACAGTCACCCCCACACTTCCCAGCTCATCCTGACATTGAGTGAACTTCGTGAGATACTGGGGCATACTATCTCCATTCTCACACTTAATGTTTCTGAGTTTATCCTTGAGCGCCAACTTCCTCTGGTCGCTCTTTCTTTGGAATAAATCTATCAATGCTTTCCACATCAAGTATGGAGAATCCTTTCCATGCAGGCTGGATACAATGTGATCCTTCACGCCCTCCAACAGAATCCTTCGACACTTTGCTGTCTTCTTTTGCCAAGCCTCAACTTGCGTAGTATCTGTAGGCTTTGGGACCTCAGCCTCTATGAACTCCTTTAGCCCGTTATCATCTGACACCGCCTCCATCCTGTCTTTCCATGCAATATAGTTTGAGCTACCCTCAAGAGCATACTCCAATCGCAATGCGTTGAAAGACATTTCAACTTTGACACCAAGAAAACACTGCTGCAAATTCGAATTCCACCAGCTCATAACTCAACCGCTTTTGATCTAAAATTCGTGAGAACAAATTATTTCTCATATAGAGATTGACTGTATGGGCTTTTACCAGATATCTCACCTTCCAAAAGAAGGATGAATCCAGAGGCTACCTGGCCCGATTACAGACTCTGCCTGAAGAAATAAAATGTAAACACTTTCTGAATAATAGATTTGATGATCAACTCTGCTCCGATACCATGTAGAAATTTTGAATAATAAACACTTATTCACAGAGATTATCTCGATTATACACTATTGTGGAATACATGCATAATACATAACCTCCTCTACGTTGATCATCAATTTAGCAGCATTAAAATCAATGAAACATCAATCGCATGCACACATTAACACAGTATGTAACCCAAGGAAAGCATACAGCTGAAATCCCCACACTATCTGTATATTATAATGATTGAGAACGTGTAACAATACATAGTACAATACTCCTCACAAGTACTCAGTACTATCTCCACCTGTTACACACAAAACTAGCTCAAATTCGAACAAGTCACAGGTTCAAATCTCCTCCGCTGCTTTGCCTGCCTCCACTGCAAAATCCAAAGTGAAAATAACGTGAGCACAAGCTACAATTACCTTGGTATTGGCCCAGATTGTGCAGTCCTCATTGGCATAACTCAATCCCATTGATTGTGCAAGATCTCATGCACAACTATAGTCACAACTGATAGCAATCTCAACCTCTAACACCTGTCTCCACTGAACTGTACATGCACTGAGTTAACTGATGTATTCTTTAGTTGCTTTATGAGTTAATAATTAGTGAATTAATTTAATCAATTAATTCACATCACTCATCACTAGTCTATTTGCAGTTAGACTAATTACAACTAGTTTAACCAAGTCAAACTGAACACAACTCCATCAACTCCACAATCAACTCCACCGAAACTCAACCACATGAGTTCTAATTGAAGTCCTGCATGCAATAGCTCAACTGACCCACAAGAAAAGCATATTTCCTTCTGACAGCTACATGTGCCACATCTGTAGCTCAAACTGAAGTGCTCCAAGAGGATAAGATAATGTTTATAGTCCAAATATTATTATGAGCTAATAATATTCGACTGTTCTATTTTTAGCCTGGCAGTCTAAAAATAGAAACCGCCCATATGTCTAAAAATAGAAGTCCATCTATTTTTTCCAACATGACCAATCATCCACAAATAGCATCCTACAACTCATAGACCATGATCCATATGTCTAAAAATAGACATAGTCTAAAAATAGACTTTGTGCCAAAAATAGCCTGCGGGCCCACTTAGTGAAGGTGACTCCTTTCCAGTAAGCTCCATCATCTTGTTGCATTTTCAACAGGTTTTTCAAGTGTAACTTCTGGGGAATGATGTAATTAGATGACCATGTTCTTTTAGGGTATAAAACAACTCTTTTAGGGGTTGAAGAGCCCTAGCTTATTGACATATAAGTTTGGGGTTGAAGTGCCCAAATATGTCTATAAAAGCTTCTCGTGACTTAACTGGTATGTGAGACACCTTGTATCGAGTCTACAACTCATTATATATTGAAGATTGTGATCTATGAAATAAAACATCAATAGAAGTAGTTCTTAGATGAAAAGTAGTTTCTCAAGTATATGAAAGCTTGTTGTTTACAGAGCATGTAGTGTTCTTTGGTAGTATGCACTTTTGAATGCCTCTATAAAAAATGTTATTACCATCCAAGAAGATATGTTTTTGGTTACTTTTGGATGATGGAGAATGACCTGAAGCTACTTTTTGGAGTAATATATTATGAAGTGACTTAGCCAATTTATCTATTAATGGAGGATCAACTTTCTAAATCCTACTACCATCAGCATTTGAAGAAAGAAACTCATCAAAGTATTCAAGAAATTAATTATTTACATCATCCTCTAAGTTGTCTCCTTGATTTGATCCAATAGCCAATGAATACCTAGGCTTCTCACCAAGCTGTTGTGGTACATCTTCAAAATTTAGTGACATCTCTGAGCATGTTTCTGGTGAACAATACCTAGCTAAAAAGAAACAAGGAGTACCAAGCCCACTAACCCATTGTTCCTTAGGAAGTTCAAACAATGGATTGCTACCTTATTTAGTTCTTGACCCATTAACTTCATTTTCATTTCCCACTCCTTTTTTTGAAGAGTAACCACATTCTGGGGATTTTAGATCTGAGAATGGAACTTCCTTCTCTAATGTAGTAGATATAAATTTTGGTATTTTCCCTACCATTGAACCTTGGTTTTTCACCATATTTCCCTCAGGAAGATTGAAATTAGAGTATTCATTGGTAATTAAACAATCTCAACCTTCGTGTTGTAGTTCACGAAGATCATTCATTACATTCTTTTGAGCATAGTTGGAATCACCTAAACCTTTTCTCTTTTTGGAATTTCTTCGACAATCCACCTTTCCTTCGCTTTTTCCTTCTTTCAAATCTCCTGGCCAAAACGTTTTCTGTGATTTTGAATTATGATAAATGGATGGTCTTCTCACTTCCAAGAAATCTTCAGCATGTGCCTCAAATTATGCTATCACAGATGATACACTTTCACACGATGTATTAAAATAATGGCTTTCCAAGTCACACTCCAAATAGTTATCAACTGCAGTCTCTTTTATAGCAGCTCCCTTTGAACTAACCTTCTCTGTATATTTTACACTTTTCTCGGCACTAGAAATATATGCATGTCCCATATTAGCACAAACTTTGCCTTTCGATTTTTCACTAACACCCCCAACTCGAATATTAGTAGACATTGACTGCAGGTTGAAATGAGTCCCATCAAACATCATCTAATATTATTGTTCATGGTCCAAATCCAAGAGGAAAAAATAAGCTACAACATCTGGCTCACGCTGGGGAGAATTCTTTGATAGAGAAATGTCGATAACTTGTACATCAGTGGCCTTAGTTGGGCATGGAGTTAGACCAAAATGAAAATTGATCCCAATCCAAATCTCTAAAAATTTCAAACTCCTCGAAACCTCTAGCTTCCAGCATATTTATTCTTGAACTAAAAATGGTAAACTAGAAATATTGTAGCTTCAAAATAAAATGCTTACTGGTTGATCTTATTGATGTGCAGGTTGTATTATATACGTGACTGGAGTCCTTCAGGTGAAATCCACCTTCAAGTGGCACTAGGCTAGCTTTTGAGTACTATACCTTCTACCTCCATATTGTTGGGATTCATAAACTAAAATTGGTATGCACCATAAAATATTTTTAGACAAAAAGTTTAGCACCTATCTCATAAATGATATCTTTTGCAAACCAAAAAAAAATTGTCATATAGTTAGCTACTGGATCTTCAAAGGAATTTTTTATTTGCAATGTCCTTTGCACAAACTCCAATTTTAAGGTTTGAAAGTGAGGAACTTGATTGTCGTTTTCCACTAACAACATTTTAGGCTGAAAAGAAAAATATAAATTTTTCTCCCAATGATGTTGATGCTTTTCATGCAATGCTAGCTCTTGAAAAGAATCTTTGTCCTCCTGTAATAACACTTGAGAACCTGCAATGGATTCTCCTTTATTAATAAAATTACTAAAATCATAATGATTATAATTATCTACTAGGCCTTCAAAGCATTGTTTCGTTTTTGCAAGGATTTACTGATTTAAATTATTAGAATACTTGAATTCTTTCCTTTCAACAATATGGAAATCCTCTGCCACTTTTCAAAATCCTTCCTTACCTCCAAACTTGTATTTTCTTATAGATCGTTTCCATTGTTTTCTTGATAGACGCTCTTGTCTTCAACAATATTTTTTTATTTCAATATGGTAAGAAATATTTCAGCAGGCCCATAAATTATCTTCAATTTCCTATTCATAAAGAAACATTAGCTTGAGAGTGCAAGGATTTATCTCCTTGAGATAAAAAGATAAGTCAATATGATAAGCCTTCGAATAGTACACCATAGTGCAAATTCAAGAGGTCAAACTTCTTTGGGCATACTGAAATAATTTTTTTGAAACCTCCTATTAAATTCAGTGGCTGATTCACTACACTTCCTCTCAATAGTATATAATTACAAAAGGTGTTTTTCATATGAATTATGTTCACCCCAATATCTACGAAAGATATCTTGAAAACCTTGCCACAAATTAATTGAACTTGCTTATAAATGCTGGAACCACTCTTGTGCTTCCCGCTTTAACGAATGACAAAACAACTTCAAATCCACATCTTCATAAATAATTTGAATTTTTTCTAGAAAGTCCTCAAAGTTTAAGACACGTTTTTCAGCTGTAACATGATCATTATCTCTAGAGAAACTTGGTAGAAGTTTGAAGCCTTTTTGTTGGACACCTAATCCTCAATGGGTTAGTGTGGAAGCCGAATAGACAAAAAGAAGTCCAAGAGACCTTGGGATGTGAAACCCAACAGTCAAACCATGTACTATAAATGTATATGATTTGTTAATAAAATTGTACTCTCATGTTTTATCTTTCCTATTTGTCTTTGCCATGTGTATGTTTAACATGGTATCAGAGCAGGCGTATTCCTGCCCTGCATAATTACTTTGAGCCATTTGTTTTATGGCCTTTATGTGCAGGTCATTTCTGCCATCACTTATGCATTTCATGAATATTTTCTTAGCTAAATTCTAGTTGCAACCTTTGTCATTTCTCCAGCCCTATTTTTAGCATTCTTGCCCTTGTAACTCCCTTTTCTGCCTATTTGCCTATTCTGCCTATGTTCTGCCCATATTGTAGAAACTGACATCACTGACATAGTATGGTGCGATGAGTGCATATTTGGTGATATTGCATAAGTTAATTGACCTCTGGCATAACGTTCCATTGCATCTTGTTTGCAACACACATAATCTCCCCCATCCAAGCAGTACGCCAGATCAAAATTGACTGGTCTTCCCAGCCAGAGCAGAAGCTCATGGAAACCATCAAGAAGACAAGCATCTGAGGGAGGATCTTTGCTATGAGATTCGAACGCTTGAGCGACTAACTCTCTAGTTGTGTGCGGATATTGTCTGTATCAGAAGTTTGCTGATTTGACCTCTGAAAATATGTCTTTGATTCCCTGCATTGTGTATTGAGTGCTCTATCTATTCACCATTCACTATTTTTTGTGTTTAGGACTATTGATATTCACCGTTCACTATTTTCAGTCATTGTTCTCTAACTCTCTCCATCTCACACTGGAATTCGAACTAGTTTCGTAAAGGGCTATTCCTTAATTGAGTATGAAACATTTAAGGAGGCTCAGGCTACAATAATGAATCTTAATGGAGCAGAATTATTGACTCAAAACATATCTGTTGATTGGGCCTTTAGTAATGGTCCATTTCGATGCAAAACTGTTCGTCGGAGGTCATTGCGTGGGTGTCATCGCTCAAGGAGTCCTGTCAGGAGAAGATACTAAAGTATACATTATTAGATGAATGCTCCTCAACTTCCGGAGAAATATCATTTGGAATGCCAAGCATCTGACAGACTCTTTCGGGTGTTTCACAACTCTTAATTATCTCGGAAATTTTTCGACAAACCAGGTGTGAAAGACTAGGGATATCAAGAAAGTGGGTGGCCATTGCAATTTTAGAGAGGGTTTCACAATTGATTTCTAGGAACTGGACATCCCATGGATTGATATCGTCTATGGTCTCCATGGGCGATGGCGTATGATCTATATGATATATGAAGTATTCGATAATCTTCTCCAAAATTTTGTTGGAAACGTCGAATAGAGGAACGAGGTCTTCAATACCCATCGCTTTCATTAGGATCACCGACTACAACACCACCGCCTTCAGCACCTCGAATATTTTGCCATCTGAGCTCAACAATCTAACTAGAACATTGCCATCCTCGGCATTATCCTGGCTTCGACCTTGCACCATGGCTATGGTAGATGATGAAGAACTTAGAATGACTTAGCTCAATCCGGTATCATCCTGAATATATGATTTGAAGCCTCATTGCCCCAAAGCAACCAAATAGATTGAGAAGAAGAAAATCCCAACCTGCTTCAGACTCATCAAAGAGGCGAACAAATTGACCAAAATAAATCCCATCAAATATATGATAGATGAGATGACAATAGTCCAATAACGACCCAAATATGAATCTGCAACAAAAGCCCCTAGGAGAGGAAGCATGGACATCACTCCTGACCAGTCATTCACATTCTTTGTAGCAGTAGCAGTACTCTCACTCAAAACATCTGTGAGGTAAGTCACCAAGTTTGAATGTATGCCTGTAAAGGCAAACCTTTCTGCTATCTCCACTCCAATGATGAGAAGTGATGCTTTCCATCATCCAGTATGATCTTTGCTAATAGAACGTCCATGGAGATTCACTGATTCATCTCATTTACTTTCACAAACTTTCCAAGTAATCACTCCAGGCTATTATAATCACCGACTCTGATTTTCCGTGAAGCTTTCTACAACCGTAGTGTTTGGGTTCATCCTGTGTATCTCAGATCTCTTTCCTCAACTTGGTTATAGGTTATGCTACTCGAGGCCTTCTTTTTTAAGTTCATATTTCTTCAAGAAAATGGTTCTTATTGTTGGTGCATAGGCCTCTAATGGCTTGAAGAAATATTTAAGTGGGACTAAATTTATCAAGTTTTGGTGCAGACTTAACAGTGGACAATCATTCCCTTGGCATAGCACGCAATCCTAGGGTTGTAGCAGACTCTCTAGAAGTTGAATTTGTTATACAAGTGGTTGGGTCAGATTCCTTTTCAATTTGTGCATTGTATTTCTTGAATAGATGACTATGTAAAGCTTGCATCCTTGTTGATATATATTTCTGAGTATTCATAATGGAGAAACAAGTATTTTATTTGTTGTAGCATTTGAGTCTCATTGTTTGGGAATGCACAATATACTTTCCTTGTATATGAATGCAACCAACCATCATTGTGTGTGGATTTGGAGAATAATTGTAGAGTTAAAATCTTGCTTTTGGTTCATTCCTCAAGGAATAATCTCATTTGATTGTTGTAGTTTTCTGGGAGAACAAACTTTGAGAATACCTTGTAGTGACATTGGTTCATAGTTGGTTTAAAGTGTAAGTTTAACATTGGAGAAAATGGCCAGAATCAATGAAGTATTAGAGTTCCTCAAAACTCTGATATTGTCTACTACTCATGATACATTAAAAGTCAGCAAAGTTTCTCTCACAGACATTCAGGTCTGTCTACAAAATGCACAAGAGAAAATTGATTTTTGGTAGGTCGAATCTCAGCTACAGCAAGAGGAATTAAAATAGAGGAGTCATTCTAAACCTGTTTCTATTCAGAAGATTAAAATGGACTCCCCATAAAGTAGGAAGGCTACATGCAAATGCAGAAGTTCAGCTTGCACTTTCCAAGCCCATCATCAGACCTTGGGAAGAGCTTGTCCACAACAAACACAAAACTGGTCTCAGATATGAGAAGGATTTGTCCTTTCATATTCCAGACTACTCAAAGCCCATTCAGTTTTAGAGTGCTGGATTCCTTCATGACAGTTCACCTCCAACTGTTCCAGATTCTACTCCTCTTCCACAACAACAACAACAGATTGTGAAATGCCAACACCGTGACTGAGTTGGCCATCTGAAAGATCACTATTTTTATCTTCATCCATGTAAGCACTGTCATAAAACTAGTGATTCTTCAAACAGATGCTTCAGAAACAAGTCTCCTGCAAGAAAAAATATTCTTCTAGGATGGATCGCTTCTTGGCAATGGGCATCAACAACCAAGAAGATATTTCAGTCACATGTCAGAACTTGTTCTAGAGTATTGAACAATCTTGTAGTTGAGTTTTCTCCATCATCTCACCTTGTATCTGACAGGGGGGGAAATGATGGTCATCTACAAGCTTGAAAGTCACATCAAGTGATCCTGAGCCACAACCTGCCACACCAATTTCAGAGTTGTAGCTAGAAATAAAGATGCCCCTTAACATGCCTTTAGCTGGTAATCTGGGACACATCCTCTAGCAGAAGACTTCAAATTCTTACCAGTTTCGGAATAATTCCAGGAACAAAATTGAGAACGCTTCCTCTAGTAAAAGAATTCATCTTCTTGCCAGTTTTGGAGGAGTTCTAGGAATTGCATTAAGCATTCCAGAGTTGTTGGTCATCCTTAAACCATGACAGGTTGAAACTTCCCTTTTCAGGTTGAAGTTTTCCCTTTATGCGGGGTGAGAGCACCCTTTCATGGTTGAAGGTTTCCCTCTTCAAAACAATAGGAGCACTTCCTCTAGCAGAAGAATTCAGCTTCTTGCCATTTTTGGAAGAGTTCTCGGAACTTCACTAAGCATTCCAGTGTTGGTGGTCATCCTTAAACCACCGCCCTTTATACCAACATTTCAGAGAGCACATTCAGCCTAGTGTTGCCATGCATTTTTGCACATTTTGTATTAGATATCTCTTGTTGGACTCATACATAACCCTTCGGATTAAGGGAGGGAATGTTAGGCACCTAATCCTCAATGGGTTAGTGTGGAATCCGAATAGACCAAAAGAAGTCCAAGAGATCTTGGGATGTGAAACCCAACAGTCAAACCATGTACTATAAATGTATATGATTTGTTAATAAAATTGTACTCTCATGTTTTATCTTTCCTATTTTTCTTTGCCATGTGTGTGTTAAACACTTTTGAAAGATACTGATGAAGAATTGTGGGTAGCTTTAGGGGTTTAAAGATTTCCCTCGTTTTTAGCTAAAACGAAGAGGATTGATTGTGAGGAAAAATGGCGACTGCTAAAGAGGATGAACCATCTTATTTATATTTAGATTGTGGATGATTATCTTCAAAGATTATAATGAAACAATAATTTCTCTTGTTAGATTCAAGGGATAAAGATGTCCCAAGATCAATGATACAAGAAGAAGGGAGGTCTTCTTTTTTCAACAAAGAATGTGCTTTATCAATCTTATACTCTTTGGAGAATAAGAGGCAAGAAATAATCTTTGTAATGTGTAGGGGAAATAGAAAATAGAATTGATAAGAAAACATAGAGATTCCTTGAAAAACCTCAAATTTTGATACTTGGTTTTTTTTTTTTGTTGCTTCCTTATTTTCGTGCTAGAACGATTTCTTCTCTAGTGAAATTTTTCACCAGTGGAGTCACTAGGTGAATAATAAAAAAACCAATCTTGGTATCTAAATATTGTTCACCATCAGGAGACAGTTCTTGGCTGTGGGGAACCCATGCCTGAGACATTTTGAGATTAATTAAAAGAAATTAAAATTAATGGAAGGAAGGATAGGTCAAGAGGGCTTGCAAGAAAATCTTCTAGTTTTAAGGACCTAACCTTATAAAGCAGATTGCCAAGAGAGTCTATGAAAATTGCAGGGTAAAGGTGTATAGCAGAAAATAGAAGGGACAAAGTGATGAGCCCTAGAAATGGATAATTATATCGGCTCATTTTTCCTCTTAATTCGACTTAATCCACCATTCTCATTAGTTTATTGCATGTTTTTTATTATATTTATGCTAATAGTGTGAATTGGGTTAGTCATTTTGCCATGTAGTCTAATGTGTGCTTTATGCAGATTTTTTGGTCAATTTTGGACAAAGTCAAAGTATTTATGAGCATTTGGCAGGCGATACTCGAGGAAAACATGAAAGAGGATTTTTAGGGAGGTGTCCCCTTCATTTATGAACCCTTACCTCAAATTCTCCATCAGAAACTCGGAGCATAAGCAGCCACATGAGTGCATCCAAGGAGCAGCCGAGAAAGTAAAGAAGGACTGTTGTTTATCTACAGTTTTGGGAAGCTAAGATCCTTGATTTTAGGAGAGTTGTTGGAGGCTCGAGTTGTATAAATAGTAGGGCTTAGGTGCTCAGTTTTTTTTATTTGGATTTTAGCCAGTTATTAGAAGAATTTTTGCACTTTGGTGCAACACTTGTTCAGCTCATTTTCGAGCTTCTTTTTTTAGAACAGTTCATGTAATGTGACTATTATTTTTGAGAATAAAGATGCAATATTTTCTAAGCCAGCACTGATCTTTTTTAGAGGGCTGAAGCTCTTGGGTTAGGGCCCAACCAAAGTTGTCCAACACCTCTTGCTTTGTACTTATATGTTTTTGCTTTAGTTCATGAGTTTATTTCTGTTAGATACATTCATTTTAACTTGTTTAAAATAGGTTGCTTTTGATGGTTTGCATAGCTTCTTTTGTTTTAGTTGCTAAAGTAGGTTCATATAGTGATAGGCTAAGATTCAAAAAGGCAAAAAACAGGTCCAAATCTCTTTTCTCCCATCCTAGGACCATGATTTGAGGTCAAGGCACCATTGTTGCCACCAAAAACACAGTTTTGCTCTTCCATGCCATTTCTAATGTGATGATTTGATTCAAAAGTTAATGTGTTGCTCTAGATTCAGTTGCCTAGATCATTTCCCATTCTTTTACAATAGATCTCTTTGCATGCTTTTCTGTTCAAAGGTTACTGTTCAACATTTTTGGTTTGTAGGTCAGAAATTAGGTCAAGCTAGAGAAATTTTTGTTTCCATGGTATAGCTAGTCCTTCCTTTGATCAGTTTTTGTAAGTAGATGTGCAGATATCTTACAGGACATCTCAGTTCACCATACATCCATAAATCAGCTAGCATTAGCTCACTTCTCGCAGATTTCCCAAGTCACTCGCAACATTTCACCAATCTACCCTAATTTCTGCATTTTTCTCCATAAGCTTCCCTCCTTCCATTTGAACAAATCCAACCATCATGTTCCCTCTTGATCTTCCTTGACAAGCACCAGACACCTCAACACCTTCATCTAGCCTTTAGTTACCCTTTCCCACCATTTTTCCATCTTCAAAACCTCAAAAATAGCTCTCGGCATCCTCCTATAGATCCTCTTGTAGATCCCTTGTAGCCTCCTGTAGAATTTCCTGTAAGTGATTTTTCAAAATCTAATTGCAAGGGAAGTCTTTAGAAGGGTACTAGGGCCTTCTTAGGACCTCTCCACACCTTACTCCACCTCTGCAAAAACTAAATCCATCCTCCATCGCCACCAAACCTCTGCACAATCACAAACAGATAAATTACAAGCATAATAACTTCACATAAAAACACTCAAAAACACAAAAAGATGTTTTCTTCTCATTTCCTTTCAGAAGTAGCTTGAATAGATGCAATTTACCTTTTTAGTAGTTAATGGCACTCATTTCATCAGTTTTCATCTCTTTTCCTGCAAAAGTAGGGTTAGTGGGTAAATTAGGGTTTGCCAGGGTTTGCTAGGGTTTGCTTTACGTTCCAGTCTTCTTTCTCTTTCTACAAATAGAATAGCCTCTGTAGAGTTAGCTTTTTTTCATCACAGTTAAAAGCTTCTTCTGGAAACTCATAGAAGTTGGCTTGAGCTCCTAGTGATCTTGCACCAGCTGACCAAGTGACACCTTGCAGTAAGAGCTAGTACTTGTGCATACAGCACCGTCGCTTCGAAGTTTGTTACGAACTACTGGGTTGACAAAAGTAAAGTAAGAAGCCCCAGGATTTGTAGCATTATTGCTACAATACTGGTGCTCACCACTTTTTGGCGCCATTGTCGGGGAAGCATCAGAGTATTTTGTGATTACTTCTTTGCTTCTATTTTTGCACTGCAACATTCTGCTAAGTAGTTCATTTCAGCAAAAGTAGAGTAGTTGTTTCTTTCAATTTCTGCATTTGCTTGCTTTCCTTTCAATTCTGCAATTTCCATTTCAGCAAAAGTAGATTAATCCTTTCAATTCTGCAATTTCCATTTCAGCAAGAGTAGATTAGTCATTTCAATTTTGCAATTTCCATTTCAGTGAAAGTAGATTATTCCTTTTAATATTGCAATTTCCATTTCAGCAAAAGTAGATTAGTCATTTCCTTTCTTTCCTTTATACATTTCATTTGCTTTCCTTTTTAGTTCTGCAATTTCATTTCAGGAAGTTCATTTCAATAGTTCTAATTTGTTTGTTCAATCAATTTCAGTTTTGCAGGTACAAGCAGAAAAAAGACAAAAACCAACCAAAGAGATTTATTTTCATGCCTCGTAGGAATAGAGATAATTTAGGGAAATTCCTACCCAACACCTCCACCACATCACAAAGCCACCCTTCTCTCTTTTTTGGTGGCAGTGATCCAGAAGAACCTATAGGTGATCAACTAGAGATATACAAAGATCCTATAGCAAAAGAAGAGGAGGAAACCATCCCTCCTGAGACCATGGCTGAAAATAGATATGCAAGGGGAAATGGAGAGAGAGTAGAGGGTACCTTTCCCATCTGAGAAACCAATGGGGACACTGAAATGAAAAACATAAGCCCTTAAGCCCTACCTCACTTCCATGGATTAACTACAGAAGATCTTGACACCTTCCTATTTGAGTTTGCTATTATCTGTCGAACCTATGACTCTGCAGAAGACGAGCAGAAGTTGAAACTGTTCCCTTATACCCTCAAGGATGCAACATTGCGCTGGTTCATGGGGTTACCTGGCAACAACATCACAACGTGGGCTCAGATGCAGTAAGCCTTTAACAACAATTATCGGGACTACTGTAGGTCATAAGATACAAAGGAAGAGATCTTTCGAATGACCATGGGAAGTGATGAATCCTTGGAGGATTATGAAGAGAGATTATAGCTCAGATATAAAAGGGCCAGGTGCACACTTGACCCCGAATCTCTAAATTTGGTCCTGCTTAGAGGAGTCCTGGAAGACATAGACACCCTCCATTTACTGACTGGGGGAGACATCTACTGGCTACCTTATGAAGACATCAAGACTATCTTTAGAAACCATTCTAGGGCGGCTAGAAAGAGAGGTAGGGGGATTCAACCCATAGTTAGTACCGCCTCATCCAATTCATCTCTCAGAGGTGAATTTGGAAACATGTTGGAAGATTTCAAAAGTGAGATGCTACAAACTCTTGCCATGCAAATGGATACTTTGCATATCAAAAGGAAACAAGAGGAAGCAGAGAGGGCATTGGCTATTTTTTGTCCTAGGTGCACCAGAAGGCATCCTAGGAACGAATGTCCATTGAACTCTATAGAAGTGTGTTTAATCTGCGAAGAAGAGCATCCTACGAATCAGTGCCATTCCTTGCCCAAACATAAAGCTGTATACCAAGGGGCCAAAGGAGCCACTGAACCACTCTATTTCATGAACCAAAGGAGGCCTCATGGGCCTAAACCTTATCAACAGGGGATGCAAGGGACATCCCAGGCATACTACAACCCCAGTCAAGCCACTTCCATGCCTTCTTGGGGTCCCCCTGCTCATCCTTCCTGGTCCACACCTCCGCAGTGGTCATATCCATCTTCCTTTCTAGTCCACACTTCTGCAGTGGTGATATCCATCTCAATACCATGTTCAACCAGCTGCTCATTCATTTCACTTTTATGCTCAACCTCAGCTTCAGTGGAATGCACCTCATCAGGGGTGGATGCCCTAGTACAACTCTCCTCCCATTCTTTTGCCTCCACCACCTTCTCAACCGCAACCATTGCCTCCTGCTCCACCAAGGAAACCCCAAATTCCTGCTCAGCCAAACTCGAACCCGAATAACAGATAGTTCCAACAAGTATATAGTGGGGATCCATCATGCCCAACCTATGCTGTGGAGATTCAAAAGATTAACTTTCGATCTGGGAAGGTTCTCCCAGATAAAGAGCCTTCCCCGGAGGAGGATGAGGAAGAAAAAGACAAAAGTGAACCAAAATCCATTCCACCCTTTCCTAAGAGATTATTTGGAACAACATAGCCTACCCAAAAAGAAACTGAACTTCTTGGAGAATTGAAACAATTATGTGTAAAGATACCACTTCTCCAAGCCATAAAGGATGTGCCTATATACAACAATATGATCAAAGAGAAGTTCTTCAGGCATCCAAGCAGGCGCAAGACAGATGCCACAACTATCAATGTCATCGGACAATTGTCCGACTTGATGTTGGGGCAGGTAATCTGTCCGAAATATATAGACCCAGGAAGCCCTGTAGTCGATGTCCACATTAATGGCACCATAATCCCCCATACTCTGATTGATCTAGGGGCTTCCATTAATGTGATGACCAAGGGAACTATGCTCAAGCTCAACCATTAGGGCTCCCTGAGAGAGACCACAATAGTACTACAGTTAGAAGATCGCTCCACTGTGACCTTTGAAGGGATTGTGGAAGATGTAATGGTCTCCATCAATTCTTGGGAGTACCTTGCGAATTTCCTAGTTCTCCAGCTGAAGGAGAAGCTAAATGGGTATCCTCTCATCCTGGAAAGACCCTGGTTGGCTACTACAGATGCCTACATCAACTGTCGTCCTGGGAACATGACAATCAAGAATGGGCATATGTCCAAGAAGCTAGTCCTATATCCTCCTGCCCAACCTTTGTTAGAACATGATTTACCTCTCTGGTTGGAGGAGGAAGATGAGGATGAAGTCTATTCCGCACCACTGTGTGCAGTAGAAGCTACCATGGGGGGAAACCACAAACTGAGGATGATATTATTGAAAACATGATTCAGAATCCACCCCCCAGTATGTTGCCATTAGTAGAGCTAGTGAAAGAAACCTAAACCAATACTTTAGATGATATTTGTGTGGCTGACTTGACCTCTCTCCAAGTTAAGAATATGGAGTTCGACCCGGAAAGAACCTTGAAAATCAACTCATCCCTATCCACCTCTCAGGAAAAGGAACTGTGTAGCTTATTGAGAAACCACTTGGATGCTTTTGCTTGGAGCTATAAGGAGATGAAGGGAGTGCACCCTTCAGTCTGTACTCATCACATTTACATTAAGGAAGATTGCAAACCAGTCAGGCAGCCTCAAAGGAGGATGAATCCAGCCCTTAAGGACATTGTCAAAGAAGAACTGCAAAAGTTATTGGATACAGGATTCATCTACCCCATCTCTGACAGTGAATGGGTCTCTCCTTTGGTGCTAGTGCTAAAGAAAAATGGGAAGTGGAGAATTTGTGTCGATTATCGAGAACTAAATAAGGCCACCAAGAAGGACCATTTTTCTTTGTCTTTCATTGATCAAGTGTTAGATGGCTTGGCGGGGAAAAGTTTTTCTCCTTCCTAGATGGGTTTAGCGGTTACAACCAGATCCAAATCAGTTCGAAAGACCAAGATAAGACCACTTTCACTTGTCCTTGGGTTACCTTTGCATATCGGGTCCTTCCTTTTGGAATGTGCAATGCTCCCACCACTTTCCAGAGAGCAGTATTGAGTATATTTTTTGAACTAGTTCATGATGCAGTGGAAATCTATATGGATGATTTTACCCCTTATAGTTCTAACTTCCAGGAAGCTTTGGGTAACCTGGGAAAAGTTTTGGACAAGTGTATCGAAATGAACTTGTCCCTCAGTCCTGAAAAGTGTGAATTCCTTATGACTGAAGGGACCGTGCTAGGTCATGCAATCTCTCAGCAAGGATTATAGGTGGACCCCAACAAAATTGCCATCATACAAAGGGTCCCACCTCCTCAAAAGGTAAGAGATATTTGAAGTTTCCTAGGTTTAGCAGGGTATTATAGAAGATTCATTATGGATTTCAGTAAGCTAGCCTCTCCATTGTTTGGTCTTTTGGGGAAAGATGTCAAGTTCATATGGACTGACAATTGTGAAGAAGCTTTGGATACCTTGAAAAGTAAACTTGTGACTACCCCAATTTTGAGAGGTCCGAACTAGGCCCTACCTTTCCACATTCATATCGATGCCTCGAATAAAGCGATAGGAGCAGCCTTAGGGAAAGTTGATGAGAAGCTACCTTATGCCATATATTTTGTAAGTAAAAACTTGTCAAAGGCAGAATTAAACTACACTATAACTGAGAAGGAGCTCCTAGTTGTAGTCCATTCCCTAAGTAAATTTAGACACTACATCACTGACTATCAAACATTTGTACACACTGATCATGCGACAATTAGGTATTTAATGAACAAACCAGATATAAATGCTCACATTATTAGATGGTTTCTTTTATTGCAGCAATTTGATTTAACCATTGTTGATAAGTCAGGTAAGGAAAATGTTGTAGCTGATTTTTTGTCTAGAATAGATCTACCTGCAGGTGAACAAGGAATAGTGGATGATCAAATGCCAAATGAACACCTATTCGATATCTCAGTACTCTCTCCATGGTTTGTTGATATAGCGAATTACTTGGTTTCTGCACAGTTCCTACCACACTTGTCCTCAAAAGATAAGAGCAAGATCGTGAGGAAAAGTGCCCCTTTCACTTGGATTGGGAGTAGTCTCTTCAAACATGGCCTAGATCAGGTTTTTAGAAGATGTGTCAGGGAGGAGGAAGTTTTTGACATTCTCCTGACTTGTCATGATGGGCCCTGTGGGGGCCATTTTACAACAAAGAGGACTACCTTCAAAATTTTGCAAGTAGGTTACTATTGGCCCACTCTTCATCAAGATGTAAGGAGATATATTAGCCAATGTGACCAGTGTCCAAGGATGGGGAAACCTACTCCAAGGGATGAGATGCCCCTGTAACAGCAAGCGACTTTTGAGCCATTTGAGAAGTGGGGCATGGACTTTGTGGGTCCTGTCAACCCTCCTTCAAAGAAAAAATATTACATCATTGTGTGCACTGATTATCTAACAAAATGGGTAGAAACAAAGGTGATCAAGGTAGCAACAGAAGAAAAAGTAGCTAAGTTTTTAAGGGAGAATATATTCTATAAGTTTGGGTATCCAAGAGAATTAGTCACAGATCAAGGGAGTTAGTTTACCTCCAATCTGATTGAAGACCTGCTCTCACATAACAAAATTAAGCACCGAACTTCCACCCCTTACCATCCATACGCAAATGGACAGGTGGAAGTCACTAATAGAGCTTTAGAAAGAATTTTGACCAAGGTAGTGAGTAGCAGTAGAAAAGTTTGGGTAGATCGATTGGTTGAGGCCATCTGGGCCTATAACACAACATGGAATACCACCATAGGGTTCACACCCTATGAGCTAGTCTATGGGAAGAAGGTTTTGCTGTCAATAGAATTTGAATACAACACACTAAGGATGGCAGCTCAGCTAGACCTAGATCTTAGCCATGCACAGAAGGAAAGGTTACTCCAGCTAAATGGATTGGATGAACAAAGATTGCAGGCTCTTATTCACACAGAGGTAGTCCAGCTTCAAAGGAAAATATGGCATGATAAGCACCTCAAAGAGAAATAATTCTAGGAAGGAGATTTGGCACTATTGTATGACTCAAGTTATAAAGATTTCAAGGGCAAACTGAGGACAAGATGGCTGGGATCGTACACAGTAGAAAAGTGCAATGAAAATGGTTTAGTTCTGATCAGGACCATCGATAAAGAAGCCATCCCCATGCTTGTCAATGGGCATAGGTTGAAAATATACAGGAAGCCCCTCTCCAAGCAAGAATTCATTGAAAATGTGAGTAAGATAGTGTTGGTAGTGGAGCAAGTCTTTGCCTCCACTCCACCCATTCCATAAAAAAAAAATTAAACAAAATAAAAAAAATGAGGAGAATAAAGATCCCTGGGTGAAAATCTCCCCTTGGAGGCACCCAAGGCAGGTAGGTATGGTGAAAACCTCATGGAGGTGCCCTAACTTTCTCTTAAAAAAAAAAGAAAAAAGCAAAAAAAGAAAAAAAAATAAAAGAGAAGAAAGAAAAAATAAAAACAAAAAAATTAACTTCTTTTGAATACATTGCAAGTTGCTGAAGGGCCACAAAATAAAAAGGGACATGACCAAGCCGAATACACTTCTGATAGACCCTTTCTCCATCGCTATTGTCTTTTCCCAGTCCTTGGTCTCAATTTTTCTGGAAAACTATGCATCATACATGAGGCTTTATGCATTCTACAGGAGGCTCCTGTACAAATCACAGAGAGCTCGAAATCAAGTCAAGAAAGGGATCAAAGGGCTAGAAACTTGTCCAGAAGACCTATGGAGCCCCCTACCACCATTCATCCTCATATCTCTCCATTCCATACCTGCACCACTACATTTCCTCTCGCTTCTTTCTTCCCTGCACAAAAAACCACAGAAATCTCGTTTCTTTTGTTTTTTAGAAAAATGAAGAATAAACAAACAACGTCCATAACTTAAATCTTACTTAGTGCGTACCAACTGCTTTTCCATGACTAACATAATCTTCCTCAACTACCTCTCCAGTCCCTTCTCAAGCCTCAGCCAAAAGTTTTAGAGGGAGAAGCAGCTACAGGAAATCCTGTAGGATTCCTGTAGCAGTTGATCCCCTTAAAAATCGAGCTCCAGAGGTAGGGTCAGTGCAACCACAGATGTGTAGAACACGCAAGGAGTCCGATCCTAATTGAAGCTCACCAATACAAGGTAGTTGAGCCACCAATAGCAGAAATCCATGGATAGAATGCCAAAGTCTGAGCATGAAACAACACAGTAGCATGCAATTCTTGACTAACAGGTAAGTGACTAAACCCGTTCCTCTATTGCATGGGTATATTTTAAAAACTGCATGAACAAGTGAGATGGCTACGAATAAACTAGATCAATGGCTAGCTAACTGGCCACCCTCGTCCAATTCAAACTGCGCTCAGCGAGTGCACTCAGAGCGTGTGTTAAGTCAATTCGAAAAAATCTCAAAATAGGTAGTGGCAGAATCTAACGGGAATGATTGAAATAATTGCGGCAGGTGGCATAAAAGTTTCATAATGACACTGAAGTAGGGGCCAACGGTCTAGATGAGGGTAGCATACCCTTCCTACCACCTCACCTCATCACCGCAGAATGCTTCCAACAGCTTAAGTACACTGCAGTTGACCGCCTTCACCACCTTTGTTCTCATTTGTGTCAATGAGCTCTTGACTGTAGCAACCTACCTACCACCCCCAGAGCATTGAAACAGTCGAATTCTGTCGTTCTCAGAACTTGCCCACTTATCGGACTCTACAGGAGCGAAAACACAGTCCTATAGGAGCCTTTCTACAAGAAGGCCAGTGAGCAGCATCGCAGAGGAAAATTCAAGATTTTATGACAAATTCGGGCTGAAAAAGGTAGGCTCGGTGAAAACCCACTCTGCATTTCCATATATATACAAGGGGTGGTGTGATTCCAAGCGAGGCATTGAGTTGAAAAGGGAAGGAAAGTGAGAACAGAGTCTGCCTGTGTTTTAAAAAAATATATATACAGTTTCTCCATTTGCTCTTTGCACTAAAATACTATCTCTTTCTCCTCCATGGTATTCTCCTATGTAAATAAATGATGCAACTCTAGAAAATTAAGCCTGTAAAGAGTGAACTTGCATTGGGTAGTCTGCTTATTTTGTAAAAGGAAAAAACACAGTTCTGTATGTTCTCTGTTTCTTTAAGATATTGTTTCCCTCAAACAGACAGAGAAGTAATGTGAGTCTAGAGAATGGAGTTTGGAAGGAAGGAAAGTTGCAATTTGTTTTTGTTTAAAAGAAAGAACACAAAAACTCTCTCCTTGTTTCTTGAAAGAAAACCTCAGCTGTTCCTCTATTTTTGGGATTGAAACTTGCTGCCTCCCTCTTCAACTGAAATATTCCAGCAGAACCTAAAACATCATGACAAGGGGTTTTATGAGGAAGGAGCCTCTGAATTCAACTAAGCTGCATGAACATCCAGAAGTGGTAGCCCTCTTCACTAGAGAAAATTGGATGCCTTTCCTTGAAAAGTTGCATGGATATGATGATGAATTCATAGAGGAATTTATATTATCTTTAAAACCTCACTCAAAAAACCATGCCACTATCAGTTTCATGGGTCTAACTATAGAAATCACCCCAAAGTTCATCAGTAGGATTACAAGTCTCCCACTTGGACTACCCTAGAGCAAGGAAGAATAACCACTGGGTCAAGTTGCTAAGAAAACCTTTTTCCAGCCTAATGAACATCCTGTGGAGGACAAGAATGGCATCAGGAGAACAAGTATACCTTACCTGTGCAATGAAATTAGTTATCAGATTATGAAATACAACTCCTGTGAAGGAAGATATAGCATAGTTTATGGGTACCATTTCAAACTATTACATGAACTAAGATATGGCATGGACCTTCCTGCATCCCAAAAGCTTAGTATTCCATATTTTCTCCTCCAATCCTTAATAGAATCTAGCATCAAATTTAAGGTAGGAGTTCCAGACCAATTGGCTCACCATGGGCTAATTAAATTGCTGGCGGAGGATGCCCTCCACACTTTCACAATCCCCATAGCCTGGGAGATTTTCAGAAACATGACTAAAGAGGATGATATAAAAACTCTCACCTATGACCTTAGTCCATCTGAAAGTGAAGGGGAAGAACAAAAAGGGGAAGCTGAGAAGGAAATCCATGAAGTAGAAAACTAGATAGGAAAGGAGAAACATGACACCACCAAAGATGAGCCTAAAGTAGAGAAGAAGCAAGAATCAAAAGAAGAAAAGGGTAAAACCACAGCAGAGAAAAAGAAGAGGCCAAGAACTGAAAGGAAGAAGCCTACGACAGTTCAGAAGAAGGTTGTCAGAGGAAAAGCAGAAGCTAAGCAAGAAGAGGAGGTAACAAAATCAAAGACAACAAAGGCAAAACTAGTAGAAACAGGAAAAATAGCAGATGAGGAAGACGAAGCAAAGTAGGAAGAAGTGTCTCCTAAGACACTAGCAAGGGAGGTAGCAACTATTCTTGCTGCACTTAGTACTCTAGCCAAGCCCAAAGGAAAAAGGAAAAGACAACCATCCATGTACTTCAAGGCTCAAAAAAGCACCAGAATAAAGATGTGGAAGCCTTATCCACCTTCAAAGGAGCCCATCATCACTGAAGATGCCCCTACTTCCAAAAAGGAGGAATCTCCATCCAAAACCCCCATTACCTATGAAAGGGGAAGCCTTAGAGCTTCTACTTGGAAAGAAAGGATCAAACTTATGGACTCTAAAACAGTCCTACAGGAGGTGCAGACCACTCTACAAGAGACATTGACAAAGCTTCAAGAGACTGAGAATCTTGAAAAGAAGGCAGAAGAATAGACCAAGGAGAAAGATAAGGCAAAAGAGATACCAGAGCCTGACCCTCAGCCTAATTTAGGCTCTTATTACAACCTTCTGGAAGGAGGGAAAATCATCCCACAAAAGTTTGCAGTCCCTCTTTTCTTTGAGCTGGAAAAGGAAAGAGTAAGGACCCATACATGGATGCAGATTGCAAAATCAAAAGGGGTGGAAGACATTGGGCACATGGAAAACAAATTGAGAAAAATGGGCAAAGAATTGAGCATGGTCAGGCATACAGAAAGCATTAGAAGAGCTCAATTGGAGGCAGAAAATGAAATGTTAAAGAAGAATCTACAAGAAAGGGAACCACAGGCAGAAAATGAGTTGTTGATCTCAAGAAGGTTGCAGCAGGAAAAGGAACCCCAGGCAGAAAGTGAGATATTAATAAGGCGGCAACAGGAAGGGGAACCCCAAGCAGGAAATGAGGTATTGATCTTGAGAAGGTAGCTATAGGAAAGGGAAGCCCAATTAGCCTACATGGTCAGCTGGGCTATGGAGGCACTACAGTGCAGGTAGCCAGCCAAATCCTATGTAGTATGCCTCAAAGATCAGTGGCTACAGTTCCAAATCAAAACTCTAGCCTAGAGAGGCACCATACCTTTTCAGGATTATGGCCAATTCATGGATCTATGTGACCAAAGTTTAGCTGAGGACAAAGCAAAGCTGGCAGAGTTTTATTTACACAACATGGCCCTTACTGATATGAACCTATGGGACCCCAATGCTACATTAGGAGACTTGCAGCTGATGGCCATGGCATCTTGGATGAACCACGAAGAGAAAAGAGCAGCAAAAATCCAGAAAATGATGGCAAAATAGCAGAATGAACCTCTGATGATTAGAGTAGAACCATCAGACCCAATGGCTCTCATTTACACACACCAGCAACTTGCAGCTAATTCTCAAAGTGTGTGTAAGTACATCAATGAGAAAGCTCGGGCTATTGCGCATTTTGAAGACATGGAAAGGTTGTTTGGGGAAGATTGCATCCATGCCTACATGAGAAGGTGGAACACACTCCCCCACAACCTATAGATTAGGAAGTACCACTCCCCAAATATAATGAGAGGAGCACTAATAAGAGTGCCCCTTAATAAGCACTCTATAAAAAGTCTTAAGGCCCATTGGATTGGTTTGAAGCTGAGTCCTCCACTATTGCTAGGACTGCTAGAAGGCATAAAGGAAGAAGAAGAAAAACAACAGTGGGAAAAGTTGGATGCCAAAGCTGGATTCCATGATAGGGAAGAAGATCTCATATCTGAAGCATGGAATGTCAGAGAGGCCATCAAGGCCATCAAGGATGAAGAGATAGATTAGTTGCTCAGAGGATGAGCAACACCTTCAGTAGGGGGGTAATGATGAGCCCTAGAAATGGGTAATTATATGGGCTCATTTTGCCTCTTAATTCAACTTAATCCACCATTCTCATTAGTTTATTGCATGTTTTTTATTATATTTATGCTAATAGAGTGAATTGGGTTAGTCATTTTGCCATGTAGTCTAATGTGTGCTTTATGTAGATTTTTTGGTCAATTTTGGGCAAAGTCAAAGCATTTATGAGAATTTGACAGCCAATACTCAAGGTAAACAAGGAAAATGATTTGTAAGGGGGTTTCCCCTTCATTTATGAACCCTTACCTCAAATTCTCCATCAGAAACTCGGAGCATAAGTAGCCACATGAGTGCATCCAAGGGGCAGCCGAGCAAGTAAAGAAGGACTGCTGTTTATCTGCAGTTTTGTGAAGTTGAGCTCCTTGATTTTAGGAGAGTTGTTGGAGGCTCTAGTTGTATAAATAGCATGGCTTAGGTGTTCATTTTTTTTAGTTGTATTTTAGCTAGTTATTAGAAGAATTCTTGCACTTTGGTGTAGCACTTGTTCAGCTCATTTTCGACCTTCTTTTTTAGAATAGTTCATGTAATGTGACTATTATTTTTGATAATAAAGATGCAATGTTTTCTGAGCTAGCACTGATCTATTTTAGAGGGCTGAAGCTCTTGGGTTAGGGCCCAACCCAAGTTGCCCAGAACCTCTTGCTTTGTACTTATAAGTTTTTGCTTTAGTTCATGAGTTAATTTCTATTAGATAGATTCATTTTAACTTGTTTAGAATAGGTTACTTTTGATGGTTTGCATAGCTGCTTTTGTTTCAGTTGCTGAAGTAGGTTCATACAGTGATAGGCTAAGATTCAAAAAGGCAAACAACAGGCCCTAATCTCTTTTCTCCCATCCTGGGACCATGATTTGAGGTCAAGGCACCATTGCTGCCACCAAAAACATAGTTTTGCTCTTCCATGCAATTTCTATTGTGATGATTTGATTCAAAAGTTAAATGTGTTGCTCTAGATTTAGTTGCCTAGATCATTTCGTATTATTTTACAATAGATCTCTTTGCATGTTTTTCTATTCAAAGGTTACAGTTCAATATTTTCGGTTTGTAGGTCAGAAATTAGGTCAAGCTAGAGAAATTTTTGTTTCCATGGTATAGCTAGTCCTTTCTTTGATCAGTTTTTGTAAATAGATGTGTAGATCTCTTGTAGGACATGTCAACTCACAATACATCCATAAAGCAGCCAACATCATCTCACTTCTCACAGATTTCCCAAGTCACTCACAACATTTCGCCAATCTGCCCTAATTTCTGCATTTTTCTCCATAAGCTTCCCTCCTGCCATTTGAACAAATCCAACCATCATGTTCCCTCTTGATCTTCCTTGACAAGCTCCAGACACCTCAACACCTTCATCTAGCCTTCAGTTACACTTTCCCACCATTTTTCCATCTTCAAAACCTCCAAACATAGCTCTCGGCATCCTACTGTAGATCCCCTGCAACCTCCTGTAGAATTTCCTGTAAGTGATTTTTCAAAATCCAATTGCAAGGGAAGTCTTCAAAAGGGTACTAGGGGCTTTTTAGGACCTCTCTACACCTTCCTCCACCTCTACAAAAACCAAACCCATCCTCCATTGCCACCAAACCTTTGCACAATCACAAACAAATAAATTACAAGCATAATAATTTCACATAAAAACACTCAAAAACACAAAAAGATGTTTTCTTCTCATTTCCTTTCAGAAGTAGCTTGAATAGATGCAATTTACCTTTTTAGTAGTCAATGGCACTCATTTAATCATTTTTCATCTCTTTTCTTGCAAAAGTAGGGTTAGTGGGTAAATTAGGGTTTGCTAAGGTTCGCTAGGGTTTGCTTTACGTTCCAGTCTTCTTTCTCTTTATGCAAATAGAATAGCCTCTGTAGAGTTAGCTTTCTTTCATCATAGTTAAAAGTGTCTTCTGGAAACTCATAGAAGTTGGCTTGAGCTCCTAGTGATCTTGTGCCAGCTGACCAAGTGACAGCCTACAGTAAGAGCTAGTACTTGTGCATATAGCACCGTCGCTTCTAAGTTTGTTATGAACTACCAGGTTGATAAAAGTAAAGTTGGTAGCCCCAGGAGTTGCAGCATTATTGCTGCAACACTAGTGCTCACCACAGAGATTTGACATAATTAAATAAGAATATGTGCTTTAACTCTTTAGAAAGAATGATGGATGAAGAAGAAAAATATGAATGATATTATTTGATATGGAGCGCTTCTTTAAGGGCTTCAAGATTAATTTTAATGAGTACAATTAATTAAATTCATTAAAAGCTAATCCAAAGAACCAACTCCATCTTACACTGTCCAAGAGAAGAAAATACATAAATTTGAAAGGGGAAACACAAGAGAAAAATAATCATTGCAACTTCCCAATGCTAAAATCAATTTGGAGTATCATATTCAAACTTCAGAGAGAATTTTGTTTACATTTTCAGTGATAGGTGACTGTGCCCTTCCGAACTGCCACCTAGTCTAATTTTTTGGCTTTTATTTATACCTTCTACCCTAACTGCACTAACTAATTTTTGAAAATTTTTTGAGTAACTGTTTGTATCTTTTTATAATCGCTGTTCAAAATAATTCAAATTAAAAAAAGGGTAATTTTATTATTATATATATATATATATATATATATATATATATATATACTTTAAAACAAAATCCCACGTCCTTTTGAAATTTCACAATACAAATGCATTGAGTCGAGCCCTTAATTCTATGTGAGAATTATCACATATTGATATAAAGAAAGTTGAATGACAGTGCACGGGTCCCAACTATATCTTGTATCATTACTAATTCAAGTTATAAACTTCTTATGATAGCACCTTCTGGTGGTTTCTAGAAATGAATATGGTGATGCTACGTTGGATCATGGTCGTTGATCCAAAAACAACGATTCAGTCCAAACCACTCTACAGGGGCACTCTCTTCATTAACCTTCGCATAGTTTATCTTCTCGGGAGTCTATTGATTTATAATTTAAGGTTTTTGGACCTTTAATAGCGTTGGTACTTGTATGATTCATACCTAGTCAATTCGTTTCTCACAAATGTTTTCACGGTAGTCTCTTCTATAGTGTCCCTATCCCGAGCTTTGACTTGGCATACAAATAATTTACAATTACTAATTGATGTGAATAGAAATTTGAATTTCATGCAACATAATAGTATGTATGATGAGCCAATGATGAATTGTTATGATGTTCCTTGACTGGATTGAAATCCTTCAACAACTTGCATGTTTTAAGAGGAACTGTGTTGATTTTTCCTCAAATGCGTCATTTTTTTTAACAATAACAAAGGTGGAATATTTTTGAAAAAATAGTGTTTTACCACCTTCTTTAATATCTCTTTTCTCAAGATCATCTTATTTTTGAGGTGACCATAAATCTTAGCCCACATCTAGGCATAATAACTGAGATCAATGCAAAATATTATGGCCCGATCCTCAAACATATCTAGCCATGTGCAGCCTTCATTCAAGTCTTTAGTATTCAGCCTAATAAACTGGTACCTCACAAGAGGACACTGCCAATCACCACTATCATGGTAAAATTATGAATTTGAGTTCATGTCATCCACTAAAAATTAAAAAAAAAACTAATCCATTACTTTGGGTCACTCCTTCTACATATAAAATGTCTTCATCAGAAGGTTGATAGGCATTACTTGCTATTGTAGGAACTTGCTCCAAGAAGTCACCAACAACTTTATCCAAATATGAGAACCCTTCTGATTCACAAAGATCGAGAGACATAGATAACATTTTTTATTTTAATTGAGACAATGAATCATCAATATATATTGCACCCTTGAAATTATGCACTTTAAACTTTAGTATTGATGTTGCAAAAGAAAATATATCACCATTTTTGCAGAGTTCCTTGTTTTGTAAAAGACATTCCCTTAATGAATTTTGTAAATAAAGGGAATGGAGTGCTTCTAATGAAGCTTCAAACTGCTAGACAATAGTTATGTTGTGGTTTCAACAACAGGAAAAGATGATATTTTTCCTTGTTGTTTTGAACTCAATGCCTGCAGTTCAAGCTCATTAAACCCAATGTCTTTTCTTACTAAATCAAATGCCCATTTTTATACCTTTTCCCTTTGTACAAAATCGAAAGGGATAATTATTAATATAGAAATCGAATTTTAGTTAGTCACCCATAATGTGTAGGGCATTTTTTATGAAAATAGTTGTTGGAAGGGACTCAGAAAATATGTGAAACTGCTTCAAATTTCTAGAAATTTCCTAAGATGAAGTCAATTGGAGCATTTTTTTACAAAACCCATATAACATATTTTTGAAATTTTTTTGTCTTTGCTCATAAAATGCATTTACAATTTTACGCCTAGGGACCCTATGTTTTTTGATGAATATAATAATGTTGCCTCATTTACCCAGTTATTAGAATTACTTGAATCTTCCTTAGTGGATGCAAGGATAATTCTATCTCTTGCAGCAACATCATTTCCTTGCACATAGGTTGTCCTAATACCAATAGGCGATTTATCTTTGAATACTATTTCACACAATTGCTAGTCAGAGCATGCTTTTGCTGTCTTAACTATTATTTCAAAAACCTTGTACTGAGGCTGCAACTCATTATATATTATAGATTGTGATATGTGAAATAAAACATCGGTAGAAGCAATTCTTAGATGAAAAAGAGTTACTAGAGTATACAGAATCTTGTTTTTTATAGAGCATGTATGATTCTTTGGTAGTATGTACTTTTGAATGCCTCTAGAAACAATGCTATTACCATCCAAGAAGATATGATTTTGGTCACTTCGAATGATGGAGAATTACCTGAACCTATTGTTACACAACATTTTGTCACTATCCTTGTACTCCTTGTATACGATCCTGGAGGACCTCTACAGTGTACCCGACATGCTTTCCTATCATGAAGAAACTCCCATTGTGTCCCTCTTCATGAGCAGAACATTTCCCTTTTGCATCTATTGGACACCTAATCCTCAATGGGTTAGTGTGGAAACCGAATAGAAAAAAGGAAGTCCAAGAGACCTTGGGATGTGAAACCAAATGGTCAAACCATGTACTATAAATGTATATCATTTGTTAATAAAAAATGTACTCTCATGTTTTATCTTTCCTATTTGTCTTTACCATGTGTGCGTTTAACATGGTATCAGAGCAGGCATATTCCTGCCCTGCATAATTACTTTGAGCCATTTGTTTTATGGTCTTTATGTGCAGGTCATTTCTACCATCACTTATGAATATTTTCTCAGCTAAATTCTAGCTACCACTTCCGTCATTTCTCCAGCGCCGTTTTTGGCCTCCCTTTGCTTTGTAACTCCCTATTCTGGCTATTTTCTGCCTTGCATACAAAGCGCTGCCCCTTTGCTCTACTCTGACTAGTTTTTTATAATTACCTACATATAATGTTGTGCTGCGTTGACATATAATCCTAATGCATATATAATGAGTTGCCCTGACATGATATAATCCGCTGTTTTATATAATGCGCTGCCATGATATGGTTTGATTGTTCTGCCCATATTGCAGAAACTGACATCACTGACAGCTAGAGCTTAGGTTTCATATTTAGGTTTCTGCATCGTAACTCCACTACCATTATTCTTTGTCCTGCTCAACTTTTGGAGAAAGATCATTTGGAATGCAAAGCATATGACAGACTCTTTCAGGGGTTTCAAAACTCTTAATTATCTTAGCAATTTTTTGACAAACTAGGCGTGAAAGACTCGGGATATCAAGAAAGTGGGTGGCCATTGCAATTTCAGAGAGGGTTTCAAAATCGATTTCTAGGAACTGGACATCCCATGGATCTATATCATCTATGGTCTCCATGGGTTGTGGCGTATAATATATATGATATATGCAGAAGCCTTCGATCTCACAATGTGTGAGCAAGTGTCGTTTCTTGTGCCTCCTATGGCCTGTCTTCCTTTCCATATCTATAATTAATGAACTCGGCTGACACAACAGTTTGGTTTAGAGTTTTAGTTGAGTACTTAATTTGGTTGCATTGGTAAAAGGGGTGCATTCAAACTATGGTGGGTTTGATTTCGTTGGTATCATATATATTTCTTGAACGTTGGTTCCATTGAACGCTGGTCCAGTTTAGCTTACAACATTGGTATTCGTTGCTTATCGTTCCACTTATCATTCATTGCATCAAAATGGCTGAGATAATAATCAGCTGTGGAAAATAGAAAGACATGGAGCCTTGAAGAACCTTCACCACCCTCAAGCCTGGCATACTCTTCCAGTATCTCTACGATTGAATGCTGGAGCGTGATTTGTGTTTCTGCGTTGAAGAATCTCCAACATCATTGTGCACGCCGAGCACTTCTGTACATTGAGATTTTGAAGGCAGTTTTTTGCAATATTATTTCAATTCAAATCCCTAGGAGTTGTTTGTGAGTGCTGTATTTGGTTCTGTGGTGAGTTGAAAGCATATTACCCACAATCTTGGTTGAACTATGCACTTGAACTGGATGATCCATTGGTGAATTTAATTTCGAGCTGAATATTTTTGAAGGTCATGGTAAAATGCTATGGTATATATGACCAGCAGTTATACATATTCAATATATGGTATGCGTTGAGTTACCATAAAAAAAAGGTGGTGCTAAAACAATGTTCAAAGACTCCTGTGCATGACCGTGTATTGGTGAAGAAGGTGCATTGAACCATTCACGATAGAACATTGAAGATATGCCGAGAAGACAACTTGGTGATATATGCAAAGTTAGTTTTGGCACTATTCAAGTTATTTCCATATGAATTGATATACTGTGCACTGGTCATTTTGGTGTGGCTCCATATACTGTGCGTTGGTTGTTTTGGTATGGTTCCATTAACCATGCATTGATTTCCCTTAAAAACGATGCTCCGGTGTTCATACATGCATTAAAGTTTTGAATAGTCATAGTTCATACATGCATTGAAATTTATTGGGTTGTAGATGGCATCTGTTGAATAGACTAAATAAAAGAGATGGAAAATAAAGTTGGGAAAGTCGAATTTTTCATAGCTATGGGGTCATAACAGATTTAGGAATCAAATGAATATGTGCTAGGCTCTAGCCTCTAGGCCATGGCGGGTATGAGAAATCCGTTATATAACAGTCTCCATGCAACTGTAATTCAATGAATTGTGATTGCGCGGAGTGGAGTGGAGTGTGATCAGTCCTACCCTCCTGCCTGCCTGTCATTCATGTCATGTCTTATAAGTAAAGAAAGAAGAGGGCATGCAGAGCAAGTGAAATTTGTGAATACCATTGGGCTATATTTGGTTTTTGTATTTTGAACACCGAGTATCATATATGAATTAATTACTGAGCATATGCGTGTGTCCGAATAGTTCTGGAAGACCATGCATGGTGAATACTTTGTGCATTTAATTTTTTATGGCCACCCTCATGCATCGATTCATATATGAATTTCTTCAACATTCAAAAATTTTGATACGCTATTTTCATAACTGTTGTTTTGACATATATATGTTGTTCAGCTTTGGCACACCACAACAAGCAATTTGCAGTTTATGAGATTATGTACAACTCTTTCCCTAGCATTCTGTAATCCCACAATTGTAGTTGTTCCACATGTTATCATCAATGGTTACAAGAATGTATTAGCAGTCGCTATTGAACTTGACTATTCTTTTCCAATGGCCAATAAAGTGGAGTATTTGAAGGATCCAAGAAAGTTTGTAGTTGCTGCTGCCCCAGTGTGGCATTGTATTTAAAACTCATTATAGTTTTTTATCTACATGCATTGGTTCCTTGATTCGACTGCTGCATAAGAGTTTGGTGGGCTATATAAAGGCAATGATTGTTTTGACAAATAAAAGTAATCTTTTTTGAAGAAAAGTCCAGTCGGTTGTATTTTCAGAACATAGTGCTAGTCATGAGTAAACTCTTATTTTCATGTAATGGATTGTAATTGGTGCTTGCTGGTTGCACACTGATCATTTGTTGCACATTTATAAAGGATATTGTTGTGTACTGTGAGTGGGTATTACTTTTCTATATTGAGTAGTAGTTGTGATCAGTTTTTAAGGTGTAATTCTGGCATAGAAGAAAAATGGCCAAAATCAATGAAATATTAGGGTTTGTCAAAATTCTCATAGTGTCTACTACTCATGATACATTAAAAGTTAGAAAAGTTTCTCTCACAAACATTCAGGTTTGTCTACAAAATGCACAAGAGAAAATTGATTTTTTGCAGCTCAAATCTTAGCTACAACAAGAAGAATTAAAATAGAGGAGTCATTCTAAACCTGTTTCTGTTCAGAACAATGAAACAGACTCCCATAAATAGCAAGACAATATTGTTGAAGTTCATTCAGATCCAGTGCCCAATAAAGTAGCAGTTGTACATGCAGATGCAGAAACTCAATCAGCACTTCCAAAGCCCATCATCAAACCTTGGGAATAGCTTGTCCACAACAAGCACAGAACTGGTCTTGGATATGACAAGGATATGTCCTTTCATATTCCAGACTACTCAAAGCCCATTCAGTTTCAGATTGATGGATTCCTTCATGATAGTTCACCTCCAGCTGTTCCAAATTTTGCCCCTCTTCCACAGCAACACCAACAACAACAGATTGTGAAATGCCAACACTGTGACCAAGTTGGCCATTTGAAATATCACTATTTTGATCTTCATCCATGTAAGCACTGTCATAAAACCACCCATTCTTCACATAGATACATTAGAAACAAACGTCCTACAAGAACAAAGATTCATCTTGGATGGATCGCTTCTTGGCAATGGGCATCAATAGCCAAGAAGATATTCCAATCGCATGTCAAAACTTGTTCTAGAGTATTGAATAGTCTTGCAGTTGAGTTTTCTCCATCATCTCACCTTGTATCTGACAGGGGGGAAATGATGGTCATCTACAAGCTTCAAAGTTACATCAAGTGAGCCTGAGCCACAACCTGCCACACCAGTTTTAGAGTTCTAGCCAGAAACAAAGATGCCCCTGAGCATGCCTTTAGTTGGTAATTTGGGACACTTCCTCTAGCATAAGACTTTAGCTTCTTGCTAGTTTCAGAAGAATTCCAGGAATAGAGTTGGGGACACTTCCTCTAGCAGAAGACTTCATCTTCTTGCCAATTTTGGAAGAGTTCTAGGAATTACATTAAGCATTCCAGAGTTTTTGGTCATCCTTAAACCATCACAAGTTGAGACTTCCATTTTTAGGTTGAAGTTATCCCTTTTATGCAGGGTGAGACCTTCCTTTCATGGTTGAAGGTTTCCCTCTTCAAAACAATAGGAGGACTTCCTCTAGCAAAAGACTTCAGCTTCTTGCTAGTTTTGGAAGAGTTCCAGGAGCTACACTAAGTGTTCCAGTGTTGCTGGTCATCCTTAAACCACCGCCCTTTATACCAACATTTCAGAGAGCACATTCAGCCTAGTGTTGCCATGCATTTTTGCACATTTTGTATTACAGCTCTCTTCTTGGACTCATACATAACCCTTTGGATTAAAGGGGGGAATGTTGGACACTAAATAGACAAAATGAAGTCCAAGAGACCTTGGGATGTGAAAGCCAATGGTTAAACCATGTACTATAAATGTATATAATTTGTTAATAAAAAATGTACTCTCATGTTTTGTCTTTCCTATTTGTCTTTGCCATGCATGTGTTTAACAACATCATTTCACAAAAATATTATGTTTATCCCAGTTTACAACGCTGGTGCTAATGACCCGTGTCCTCCTCGCACCGATATGCAGGGATTACAACTATCCCTACCACCGATTAGATCGACTAAGCCCTTTCTGAGTCACACCGATCCTCTTTTGGAAGGTTTTTTAAATATGGAGCTGAAGCTTCCAGCTTTAGAAGCTTCGTAACGGAAGTCTAGTAAATGGTTAGGCCAGATGGAGTTGAGGAGGTCAGTTTAGGCTCCTTTCCCCTATTAGGATGGAACTAATCCAACAGATAAGGCCTTCTCCGATGAGAAGAGGAACCATCTGCCCTCCATCCAAGCTATATAAACCTCCCTTATTTCCAAGAACAAGTTAGTCCTAATTAAATTATGGCTAAAGTTTTGATTTTTGATTATTCAAAAAGTTACCCATAGTTTGTAGCTCTCTAGTTTGTGTTTAAGGGATAATTGTGAGTTTGGTTTGGTGTGAAGACTAAAGGCAAGAGCCTTGAGACTAAATTTGTTGGGGCTATCCATGAGATGCTAGAAAAAGTGTGTGGGAACCCGGATATGTCAGAGGATAATGACAACGTCAAGACATCAGTTGTAATATCTTCTTGAACTAATATCGATGTAATTATCGATTGATTTCCTACATGAAATGTCATCTCACATATATATGGCTTAATGTTTCTTGACTTATTAAGTAGGATGAATGCAATTTGTATGTTATCACATTTGTTGTTTGCTTTTGTTTACTTTTCAGGTGTTCAAATGAAGGAAACAAAAGATATCTAGACCAAGGAAGCAAGATCGTCACCAAGTGAAATAGCGTACTAAGAGGTAGGCCCTCTTATTTGATTCTAGATTAAGGATATCTCCCATAGATTTTTTATTTGTGGCTAGACCCGCTCTCTCAAGCTAGAGGAATGGTTTGTGTCCGCACTTAGCATTTACCTACGCCACAAATTGGTGACTCCACTGGGGAGCCAATCCTTCTGTTTGTTTGTTTGTAATTCCATGGTTTTGGGTGAAATTTTCTAGTATCACCATTTCCCTTTAGTCCTATTTGCCTTGCCTGGTTTATTGCTATGGGTTTGAAATTTAGAATAGCAAGTATGGTCTCATCATGACAATTTTTTTTAATTTTTTCCTTGCATCCTCGGTCAACACATTTATCTTCTTAACAGTCATGTCGATCAATTCAAATTGCTCAGAAATAGTCGTGTCGACCACCTTCTAGCACTTGTTGTCAGTTAGGCAGTCACACCGATGCATGTAGGTAGATATTAGGGTTTACCCTAGATCTCGACAAGTGTGTCTTGCTCTCTTGATTTCTACCTCTAAGCTTGTTTAGGATGTCTTCTCCTTGACTACAAAGCTTCATTTGGTTTGGTTTATGTGCTTGTTTATTTTCCTTCTTTTTACTTGATTTCTTAAGTCCTTGGATGGTTGGTGGCCCTAGGGCATCTAGGTTGTCATCCATTTAGCTGATTGTGAACTCAGTGCATTAATTGATTGGTGAATTTACTCCTTGCATTTCGTTTGTAGTCCTCTTATTGCTTTGATCTCCATCACACAAGTTTGAAAGGCTTTGTTTGCTTAAGCGTCTCTTTTCCAGCATAGATCACATTACTTGTCTTATTTTTTATAGAGTCATTGCGTCATTGGTTTAGAAGAAAATCTCTTTTGTGTGTTTTCATTTTATTGAGGATTGATTGTCTCGAAAACTTTTTCATTGAAGTGTTTTATGAAAGATTACTTTTTTCATTTCATGAAAAGTACATAACTCAAGTTTGTTGCATCAATGTGTTACCTTAGTTAGCATCATTAATGACTAGAGTTGCATTTGCATTTGAAAATAAAAAGGAATTCTCTTTACTTGTGAAAGGACTGCTTGAAGTGCACTTATTAGGAAAATAGGAATTGGAAAGAGTTTTTCATTAGTTTATTTTAAAAAAGTAAAGTAGTGAAAAAATCATTTTGCTTTCACTTGCTTGATTGTTTGCATTTGATTGTGTTTTCTACTCTCTCTAGTGTAAACAATTCATCAAATTGAAAGAGTCTTGTATCATTTAGCTACATATAGGATTTTTTGAGTCACATTGCTAAGGCCTAAAAAATTGAGACATAATTCAAGATAAACTTTAAAATGAACTCAATTAACCTAAGGCACATTTGAAACCTAACGATCACATCTAGAAGGTCTAGGCTAGAGACGTGTTCTAGTGTCTTTAAACCTAGCAGCTGTCGTTAGCTTCGGCACTAGACAATGCTAGTACGGACTTGTGCACCCCGTACCATCGCGTATATAAAGGGAAACCCCATTAGGTTAGAATCCTTTATCCATAGGAAGCCAAGTCAGTCGCCTTGTAAACCTGATACACCGACCACAACATTCGGGGAGATCACCTACCCGTACTTCTCAGTTCGCCAAGAGGTATTATGCAGTTCACAATTAAATAGTAATCCTTTTTACCTAGATCATCTTGAGTAGTAATTTGATCTTTTTGACTCATTAAAATTAAAATATCATTTGAGCACTTGTCCTTTGGAGCTCGCTTCAAATCGAAAGTGATAGAGTCATCTTTGTTTCTTTCTTGACTCTTAAAACATGAAAGAGCACCAGTTTATTTATGTGTCTTAAAAAATTGTTACCCATGATCTCATAACATCCATGTTAGTATTTTCTATACCAAATCATTAGTATTCCTTAAAGTACATTTTAAAGCATTGAAATTTATCTCTCTTTTCATGTTATTTGAGACGAAGTCATCGTGGCTAAACCATCTGGTTCACCTAGTTCCTCTTCCTCTCCTCCATCTAAAAGATTGTCTGATGAGCCATTTCATGAATTACCACAGACACTTGAGGATCAAGGTGTTGAAATTGGGATTGTTCTAAGCATTCAACCTTTGTCATCCAGTCCTCCACCTCCCTCAGATACTAGGTCACTTTTTCATATTTCCTCGGAATCTTCGGAAAACCCTGTCCATACTCCTAAGAGTTTGCCAACTACTGAAGGTTAACTTGGACTGGTTGTTTATCCTGTGAATCCTTTGTTCGATCCTATTGTGATATCATTGCAACATTTGTGTAGTCTGTACGATTAGCTGGGTATTCCTCTGGAATTATCCCCTTGAACATCTTTGGTCATTTGTCGTCGTATGTTTCCACCTACGGAATTCGAAGGCAAAATTCTAGTCTCCTCTCTGGGTGACTCAGAGGTCTCCACTCCACACATTGTTGAAGAGGAAGAATATCCTTTTCCACCTAAATGTTTCCCCTACACGGGAAGCATTCCCATCAGTGTTTACCAAGTTTTTCCACCTAATTATGTGACTTTAGCATAGTTGGTCTTAGGTACACCTAGTGCCTCATCGCTTTATCATAACCCTTTTTGGGCATCTGGTGCTATGACTACCACAGGTCCATTCATTCACAACTCAACCGCCCAACAGATAGTGATTTCTATAGTTATTTCAGTCCCAGTGAAACCCACTATTCTGAATCCTCTTGTCTCGTCGGTTCAAGTAACCCATCTGGTTCAACTGATGGTCTCGAGTCATGTCTCTCTTAGTTCATCAATCCCTCCAGTAAGTGGACAAGCTGTGCAGCCTAGGGGGCACCATCCAAATGTTTCTATGGTGTCAAGCAAAACCAACATGAGTGGCTCATAATCTCACATGGTTGGGATGAACCAACCTTCCTCTGATGCTATTCAACACCCTACTAGTCCCGCTGGATCAAGCAATGTACAATACCAACAGGTCCAAAATCCGTTTGGTCCATATGGGTCAAGAAATTTCTAGTATCAACAGCCTTATGAGGCTTAAGTTCAGTACCAAACTCCTTATGTTCCATATGGTTCCCAAGGAATGGTTAGTCTACCTTACATCCTTCACCCTGGACAATATGTTTAGCTTGGTATGTCCACCACTCCCAGTGGTTATGGCCAGATACAGTTTAGAAATTTTCAAGGTATCAATCCAGGACCTGTTCAAGTACCCTTGCAACAATACAGACAACCTCCACAAAAACAAGGGCAACCTTTGTTGCAGCAAAGTCCATCCATGAAGGAGTAGGGGTAGTTGATGCCGCAACAAGGACAACTACAACAGCCACAGGGTCAACCCTCGCAACAATTGCAGCAAACCATGCAACTATAGATGGAGTATGTTTAGAAAACCTTCCAGCCTATGTATTCACAAGGACAACCTATGCAGCTGTAGGGATAGCCTTTGCAGCCACAAGATCAACCCTTGCAGCAGCAGGGCCAACCTAGGCAGCAAAAACCCTTGTACTCATATCAACAGGAACAACCCTTGCAAGGACAAGGTCAGGGTCAAGTCCTACAGCAGCTGACCCAAAATCCTAATGTCCAAGGGTAGTAGGTCAAAAATCCCTACATCCACGGGCAACAAGTGCAAAATACTTATGTCCAAGGGAAGCAGATCTTAATTCCTTACGTCTAGGGGCAACAGGTTCAAAACTTGTCTGTCCAAGGACAACAAGTGAAACATCCATATGTCCAAGGTCAACAGGCTTAACAAACTTTTAACCCGTATGTTGCTTACCAGCAACCTATGGCTGGACAATTTTAAGGCTTTCAAGGTCAAAATCCACCCTACAGGGAAGGTAACCTATAGTGGGGGAAAAATCAAATGCCTATGGACAAAACCCTCCACTATGGGGACAAAATCCTTGCCAGCAGGGATGGGCTCCTCTGGTTGGACCCACTTATTGACCTCCAATGCCTTTTAACACCCAATTGCAATTCTTGGCTACACTGGAGTTTCCAGATGTGTCTCGACTCATGAATGATCCAATTCTTCATTCACCATACTAGCCTTTGGTCCCTTCTAATATTTCGAGTGATTGTTCGAAGCTTGAAGGAAAAGCAAAAGAGGATCATCAAGCCCATGGGATGACATATCACCTTTGGTGTTCCTCGACTTCTTATGTTGATGATTCCATTTCTCTTTATCTTTTCCAATGAACTCTTACAGGTATTGCAACTAAGTTGTATATTGAGCTACCTCAAAATACCTATCATGACTTTAACACTCTTTCCATGGCCTTCCTCACACATTTCCAATTGCCAGTTTGCTATGAAACTGGCACCCATTTACTAACGTCACTCAAGCAAGATACTTTGACCCACATATCTGATCATATCCATGAATGGAGGCATTGGCGTCACCTGATTAAGTTCGATATTGCTGATCAGTTGTTGACCAAATGGTTCACCAAATCCTTCGTCAAAAAAATTGTTGAGGACATAGATATGGGAGGATGTGTTGCCAAGGAACAAGCTATCGTGTGTGCCCAGTATCTAGACCTTGTCTATTCATAGTCTGGCATGTTATATGACGTGTTGCCTAATGTACCTAGACCATCATTTGATCTCACTTCATCTAAGTCTCCTACTACACCTCATGTTGATGGATTAATTGGTTCAGTGACATAAACCCCTGCAAAATCTTCTTCCAAACAGAAGTTAGTCTCCAACATTTCTTCTAATGAGTCTTCTTGTAATCCACCTAGCCCTGGAAAAACCTCAGAGGTCCATGTTGTTCAGTCTATGATGGCGGAAAAATCTTCAAAAGGTAAGAAGAAAGGCAAAGGCAAGGGTAAAGCCGATGCCCCAAAACAGGGTACTCCTAAGTCGTCTGCCGGTGACGCTTCTCAATGGAAGCCTAATTATCTGTGCCTCATTTGTTAGGAGGATCACCATACTAAGGATTGTCCCAGATGATCCGAAGTTAGTCATTTGCTCAAAGGGACCCTAGCTATCCTAAAAGATCTATTTCCATCCCAACAAACCCAAATGGTAAACCAGCGTCAATCGTCTACTTTCTCAGGTTCACAAGTGTTCATGATGAGTATGCCCATCAATGTAGCTACTAGATCAAAATATTATCAAACTCCTACCCCGACAACAGGGAAATAAAAACAAGCAACCCCTTCTTCTACCTCGTCAAGTTCTGGTCCTCTTGATATAGAGTGACCTAACCCTGATTCTACCGTTTGACCAACTTCTCGAGGTGTTCTACGAAAGTCCTCATACAATCCCAACGCTCATGCTGCTTAGCATTGTAATATTTTTGAGGAGTTGGCTCAGGCGCCATTAGCTATGTTTTCTCTCGAGGTACTTCAAAGCTGCTCGTCTCAATGGAAATCATTATTGTCGGCTGTTGGGGGTATTGATCCTGCTAATTCAAATATTATATGTTTTGATCTACAAAACCACATTCCATGTCTTCCTCATCAGATTTCATTTCTCATTAAGGTAATCATCATTGAGAAAACCATTCATAGGATTGTCATCGATGAAGGTTCTTCTACCTACATCGTGTCAGTCATTTGTTGGAAGGCAATTGGTTCTCCTATTCTGACCAGTCCCCTAACACTTTGGAAGCTTTCGACGAGCATTATTTGTGACCATTCGGTGTCTTACCCAACCTTTCAATTACTTTGGAGGGCAAGACAGTACACGTTGAATTAAAGATCGTTGACTCTAATCTCAATTATAATCTTCTACTCGGATAGAGTTGGACCCATGCCATGCATGTTGTAGCCTCCTCCATGTTCCATGTGATTCGTTTTTCCCATCAAGGGAAGATAGTCACAGTCAACCAACTGTCCTTCTTTGCCTCTTCCTCCTCAGATGGGAATGTTTCGTATGTCAAGCACACTGGTTCTCCTTATGAGGGTGTGGGGGTGTTAGGTTCCTATACCAATAGGAGTCATAATTTTGAATGACTAATGTTAAGCCTTGTAATTTTGTACTTACCTTTGCTTTCTGCAAATGTTTTCAATATTAAAAATTTAAAAAATGTAAAGAGGGTATGTCCTAAAAGAAAAATCAAAGGACAAAAGAATAAGAAAAGAACCAAAAAAATGAAAATATATGAACCCCAAAAAAAAACAAAAAGAGACGATGAAAGTGAGCAAGTCAAAATGCCACTACTATTTACTTTTATGCATAATAATTATTGTGTGCAGCTTGTTACTCATGCCACAATCCATGATAGTCAAATTGTTTAAACTTGGCTATTTCATGCTTTGAATTTTAGGTTTATAGCTAGAGAATAAAATTTTACCAAATAGTTTAATCTTGGTAGATTGTTAGATAGGTAGAGAAAATAAAAGGAGATAATCAGTTTAATTTGAGCCCTTGGATGATATAAGGTTAGAATTAGATAGTTTACTTTGTAAAAGAAAAGAAAAAGATTGATAAGGGTTTGCTAGTCTAAATGCACCCAAATAAAGTGAAGAAGAAATGGTAGGGTAAGTGAATGGGTAAGTAGAAGAAAGGTTGCAGAAATATCAATTTCATTACATAAAAATCACTTCTGTCATGTTGAGATACATCTTTCAATGTGCATAAATAGTAAACAAATAAGGCACAATGGTTTTCAAATGTGTTTTAATTAACATCCCCCCACTCACTTCACCCCTTTTACTTATTAATTTCCCCCATCAATATGTTCTAGTACTTAAAATCCTTTAAGTAAAAAAGGCTTAAAGCATTTCTTTGACTTCAGGAGGGACCAGACTGTCGACTTAATGACTTAGGAGGACAAGTACTAGAACCCCCTCCATGAAAACATATTCCCCTTCATAAAAAATTGTTTCCCCTCATTACCCTAAGAAAATCCCTTTTCCTAAAGTTTAAACACCTTTTACCTAGGAAAAGTAATACCCCCCCGTATAAAACCCTTTTTCACAAAAAAGCCACAAAAAATCCTTTTTCCCTAAGTATAAAGCTAAGTGTGTGAATGTTTTACTTTACCCTTGTACTAAGAAAAAACCCACTCTGCCATCACAATTTCATATTAATCACTAACATTATTATATAAATCCCGCTATAAACCCTTTTCCTGTATAATAATTAAATCCCTATATAAAATATCCCAACCTCTGGTTTTAATAAAACTAATAGAAATTGCCATACCCCGATATAACCTTACTTAGTTTACGTAATCCTGGTAAACTTAAGTTAATCCCAGTATTAACCTCACTCGACTCCCTAATCCCTCATTAAGCCCAGCTCGATCATTTTAAACTTGTGTTTTATCCCTAAACTAATCCCAAACCATCGTGATTAAACCCTTGGGCCCCCCATCAACTCCCATTCATTTCCCCCTGTGCAGCACTTCCTCCCAACTATCATTTGATCATTGCCCCCACTCATCCCGCATAGCCATATCGTCCATGCCCGATGGTTGAACGATAACCACCCAATAAAGTGGTTTTCCCTGACCCCTGAGTGTTACGTGTCGCACTCTAAGGTACATCGGGCGACCCCTCCTAAAAGCCACCCGGGAAACAAAAGTGGTGCGATGGCCCTCCAAAACCACTTCCACCACTTAACTGAAAAACCGTCAACTGTTCATCTAAAAGTGGACCTGCCAAAACTAATTATTTTCTCCATAAAAGGTCGCGAAGCCCTATTTTGCACTTTCTTCACGCATTCTCTTTATAAACTCTGTGAACCATTGCAATCCTTGCAAACACCAAATTTACCAAACAAACTCCCAAGTCTACTCCAAGAGACACTACAGACGACCCAGCTGACCTTTCAATCCATACCAAGACTGTGCCACCACTGCAGCTACCGTGAACCATCATTTCTAGAGCCAATTCGCCCAATTCTAGGTATTTCACCATGAATTACCTCTTACCCCTACAAATTTCGAAACCTTTAGCCTGTGTAGTGTTTTAATTTAAAAATTGATTAAAAATACTGCCAATTTAAGAGTTGCTTGCCTAAACCCTCTGAAAGTACCAAAAACTTTGTTAAAACCACCAAAGCCTAATTCAAGCCCACTAAAACTGAATTATGGCTGCCCCTATCGCCATGGATGTTAGACCCATTACCACTCCACACTTGGACCTGGACCACCTTCCCCTGGCTGACAGGGATTTCCAAATCAAAGATACAACTTTAACAAAGCTTTTGCTCAAAATTCATTGCTTAAGAAAAGACAGACACATGAACCATATAGATGAAATTGGCCTCTAGGAGTCCAATTTACCCAGATACCAGTTCCCCCAAGTTCATATCTTTCTAGATGTTGTTCATATGTGTTATGCATGCTACGTCCCCAGCCATAGATCCATAATGTCTCATGACAAGAATTTTCTATTCACTATCACAGTTGAGTCCATTAATGAAATGTTGTAGTTCCAACCAGGTCGAAACCTAACTCCACTCTCAATTGGAGACCTATTGGACTAGTATCCCAAGATAAGCCCATCAAGATTGGCCCAGTTGTTCCAAACCTTCATTAGAGAAGAAAAACACGTCCCTCAGGACTCCCCTCCATATGTATCATCTATTTTCTCTAAATGGGGCCAGTACATTGTAACCATGATATCATGTGTTTTGGGTTACACTACAAGTGAATACATTGATGAACTTATTCTTACCTTCATGTCCATTTATACCCCAGGGTAGCCTCCTGCAACTACATATGACTTTGCCAAATTAATAGCTGATAGAATGCATGAGCAGTTCAAAAGAATGGGAAATGAGAGAGTATTCAAATATTCCTCTGTATTGTACCATATATTTTTGTATTATTAGTTTGATAAGTTTCCTTTTACTCTCTAGAAGCTTGACACTGGGGGCCAACCCATATCTGTCATATTTTGGACCCCACTTTTCCATTAGTTTGGATCACCATATACATACTCAAAATTCATAGATTCTTTTGTGTATCCAATCATGACTATGCTCACTGGAAATCCTCCACCTAGGATAAGTCCAAAGATAAAAAGAGTCCTCCAACTTTCTAAGCAAACTAAGGTGGGAGATTGGTATCTTTACCAAAACCACACAGAAATAAGAATATATGGTTGCTTGCTTGCACCATATAAGCTGCCAAGATACCTCCCTATGAGGTTGTTTGCCTTAGAATATTACAGACAGAACATCAATGCAGATGAAGTCAACTTTGTCAATGCCAAGAGGAAGGCCTATTTCAAAATCAAAGACCAGTTAGGTCCCTTCATATGCAATTCCAGACAGGCAGGTAAAGAGGTAGACCGAATCTTGCAAAGCATGAAATTCCAAAGGAGTTTTGTATGGATATATGACCCTTTAGAATTCATTACCAAGAAAAGGAAAAAGGTCAAGCTAGGACCTTTTATCCACCACCCCATACTAGAGATAGAGGCATATGCCAATCAGACAAACTGGGTGGAAAATACCTTAGTAGACAGAGACAACACAAGGGTAGATGTAGAAAATGCTTTGATTGATTTGGAAAAGTAGCTTGATGAGAGTTGTTTTCTGCAGGTACTAGAAGAGCAAGAAAGGGCCATGAGCATCCCTCCAGCCATGCAGACTCCTCTGAATGAGGAGAAAAATCCAAAAAGAAGCAGAGAGGGAGCTTCCACTTGAGGAATGGACACCTCTAATCTGCAGCAGGAAACAAGTCACAACAAGAGGCAAAGGCTCAATCCAACCTTGAACAGGAATATATAGAAGGATCAACACATGTAACCAACACAGAGGTAGACATAAGCAGGCCCACAACTCCATATGAAGACATACAAGAGCCTTCCACATCACAGACTCAGACGTTGGAAAGGAAACTTAGTGTGGAAGTGTCTTGCTTCAGTAGGCCTATTGACAAAGACCAAGACATAAAGGATAGGTATAAAGAAATCAAAATGAGGAATGAGAAACTCAAAGCTCTGACTTATGCACAATATCTGAAACTCACTCCCACAAATCAAACAAGACTAATGTTAGCTTTTGACATCAATGAAGGTAAACTTCAAATGTCCTTCATCAAACCTATAGCACAACAGCCCAAGACATCTTCAGATTTCAAGAGGGTTGACTTTGAAATATTGGCAAGGGATATTCATCCCATAGACCAAATAGAACTACATAAAAATGCTAGAGAGATGATATACTCCACCCTAATAGGCAAATCCATAGCTTCCCATTAGTTACAAAACTAATTGAACAACATCTATGCACAATTTTAGTTGGAGAAGGCCTCCTCACAGGCCAAGGATACAAGGATTAAGTCTTTGGAAGACTTGGTTATTGAGTTGGGACATGATCCCAAAGATATAAAAGCTATTGATCAGTTGATAAAGAAGAAGAACAATGATATTGCCGCACTAAAGAAGTAATTGAAGATACCTCAACTGCAACATCCACAAGCACTTGAAGTCTTAGAGAGTCAAACCAAACATGAAGAGTTGATGGACTTGGTCCTAAAACTCAATGATAAACTAAGGGATACAGAGAAAGAATTGGATTGATCCAATTAAAACAAACAAACATTGCCACAAATTCTGTAAATGTCATCCTTATTGTGTCTACAATAGTCCCTTCCACAATGGAAGCTTCACTTGTACCAACAACTCCACCTTCCACAGCATTGCCAGTCACAATAGAGTCTACAACAATAGCAGGTACATCAGGAGAAAAAGCAGTAGAATTAGTTAGAGCCATGGAAGAGATGTCAATTCAAACTACAAAAATGAATAGACTAAAGGAAAAAGTGCAAGTTTAGAAATTGACTATAAACTTGCCCAAATTATGCAAAAGGAAGAGGCACAGAAAGCCGACAAGATGAGTGAAAGGGTCAAAGCCTTGGAAAAGGACCTAACATTAGAGAAACCCCTTGAACAGGACAAGGAACTGTTATGGGCCAATATCATTGAGTCGTCAAGGATATTTGGCCATTTATTCAAGTTATTTTTTAGCAGGCATAATTAATAAAGATAGCTACAGTAGCTATTTAGAAAGTCAAGGAGGAATTGGGTGACATGCCAGAGGATGCCAATAGATTGATCCACTTCCTTAACAACAAAAATAGATATGAGATTCAACAGCTAAATATAGAAGACAGGATTAAATCCATTTTGGAAATAAGAAAGGTCCTTTCCAAGAGAAACCTAATGCTGAACTTAGAAGAAAAGTGCTACAACATGCATGTGGCCATTGACAGATTCATGGCGAAATTCCAAATTTTGAGGGAGAAAGAATTTCCAAGTCCACTGGTCATTAATGACAAAGTTATGACACAATTGGACTATGACATTAGACTTAGGCAGTTGGCTAAAGAACAAGCTAGCACTTCAACAATAAAAGCCATGCCAACAGGTAAATTTTTATATAACATATTTGAGAACCTGTTTTTCCTCCAACATGAGGTAAAACACTTGTTCATCACTAAGCCCAATTTTGCCAAGTATATTGAAGCTGATGAGATATATATGTGGATGATGAATGTAAAATTACCTAATGTAGAATGCTGGGAAAAGATGATTGATTTACTATGAGAAATTTACAGTAAAAAGTTACTGCACAGTAAAAGTGGAACAACCAAGTAAACAGGTGAATAAAGGTCAGCATGCCAAAGTGTATCAGTGTCAAAGAGTATCAGAGGAAGGTCAAAGGTTAATAAGGCTTTCATACGTAAAAGATCAAACATCAAGGAAGTTAAAAGGGCTAAAACCAACCATAAAGGGTAGCAGTACCATAATAAAGGGGACAACATCAAAGTAGTTCAATAGCTGTCTCTATCTTCCTGCAAGAAGATAATTTGTTTTCCTAGATTAAATCTCAAGTTAGTTTGAGATATTTTGTAATAATTTTTTGTATAAATACTTCACAATTCGAAGTATGTAGGGTGGATTCCAAGACATTTCTATAGACTTCTTGATCTTAAGTCTGTAAATCTATTGTATCATTGATTGGACCAGCAAGCTAGATTAATGAATAAAGACCAAATATTTCACAGGATTCATGTGTAAAGCGAAGTGAAAATAAGTATTTTCTCACATTTAATGTTATTCTCCTTAAAGTTTTCCATAATATTTATTGTATCTCTAAACATTTGAATGCTATAACATGGAATTATATCTCAGAATTTGCTTAATTGCACTCTGTTTTAACTATTATGCATACTAAATGTTTTCTTCTCATATCTAAGTAAGGAATTCTTAATTGCTCCTTAGTTTAGGTTGTTTCTTAATAATCTATAGCAAAGGATTCTTAATTTCCTTTTGTTTCTGATTACCCCTTGTTCCTCATTTAAATCTCGGTTTGAGAATTCTTAATTTCTCTCTCACCCTGATTCAAACCATTCCACCCCTCTGATCCAAAACTTGCACTTTACTTTACTAGCTTTCCCTGTGGACATTCCCTTTAATGAATTGATCCAGTTTTGTTGTCCATTTGTCGACTCCATAGCCCAATGGCCTAAATACCTCATTCTATCTATCTGTTCCAAGAATTCCAACACCCAACCTTCAATACAAATAAAAAACCCCCTGAACATTTAGAAATAGCCTAAAATCCTAGCAAACAAAGCTAAATCATATAGAGAGATCACTTTCTGAGCCATAGGTTGGTTAGGGCCTATACTTAAAATATTGGTTTGTGGTTACCTCGGTCTTTTCCTTCTTTTGATAACTTCTAGGGAAAAATTCTGAGTGATAACAGATGGGAATTTTTCTACTCCTACCTCCTCATGTTGCCTCTCTCAACATGATCTCGGTCAAATCTGATCCCTGGGTCATACCTTCACTAGATCTTGTTGATACATGGGGTGAGGTTATGCTGTTAAGTCCCATCGAAATTGATTATGTGCAAAATTGTTTCGGCTTCACCTTCGGTATCCTCTGATAATCCTGTTTCGAGTTCCTCTCTCGACGTGATTTCTCATTCCCCGTGGCCTGGCTCTAGCCTGACGATCATGTCTATCTGTCTTGAGAAGTTCTCTTCTCCGCTTCCTTTGACATGTGAGTTTGTCCTGACATTGTCAATATATTTCAATTGAGGGTACCTTTATCTCTTTATGGATTTAGGTTTTTGCTCCCTCCCCTAGTTTTTATTGATCGCCCACTATTACAATGGGCTTTATATCTGACTCATAATGCTCCCTCTCCTAGGGGGCATGGGGGCACACCCTTTTATGAGTTCTACTCTATCATTTGGACAAGTCGATGCTTACTCGTCATGTCAATGGTAAATCTCCGGTGTTCATCTGTGTTGATTGATTACTTGAGTCTGAGCATGGACTCTCTCAAAAAGTACTATTCTTAAGCCATCTTGAATGGCTACTTTTGTACAATAGTGTGTCATTCATTTTTGTACAGTGTGGTTTGATGTGTTATTTTGCAAGCATCTTCTTTGCTTTTTTTTTCATGCTTTGCAGATGTTAGTGTCCCCTCATGTCGGTTTCACTGATGGTGCTTTCCGTGGTACCCAGAATCTATCATCTGCGGCATGGGCCATATATGATACCCATGGTGAGTTGATTGATCTTCAAGGTATATTTATAGGTTGAACAACTAATAACATCATTGAGTATAGCACGATTATCGAATTATTGTTAGAATTTATTGCTCTTGGCATCTGGGAATTGGTTGTCAACCTTGATTCGCACCTTGTTGTTCTTTAAGTCAATAAGAAATATTCCATCAGAAACCCTCAAATATTGAGAATGTATCTATGTATTCATCTGCTAGAGAGAAATTTTGATTACATTACATATCATCATATTCCTCGACACATGAATACATTAACAGATACATTAGCTAATTATGTGGTGGATAAAATTTTTTGAAACATGTAACAACTCAAATACAAAAACCTTTTGTACCATAGTAAGCAAAGAAGTACATCATATATATATCTATGTGTGTGTGTGTGTGCTGGTAATGTTTTTCATACATCAAAACCTCAAAAAATAATATGTGTGTTCGAAATACATTGGTGGCTCGCAGCCCTTATACATCTATGGCTCGCAGGCCTCAAAAATATGGAATGCTAGACCTATGTACTAAACAAAATGATTCTCATGATAGCATGTAACTGCTCGGACTACGCGAGTCAACAGTCAGCAAATCCGATCTGACAACCCCATTGTATGCCTCTGTTACTAGCGTGGGACATCACCCAGCCGAGCATACTCTGGGATCCCATGTGTTAGCTACCTATACCAATAGGTTTCATATTTCATGATTGGCAATGAAAAGGTCCAAATATGCTCTGCTTTGATGATGCAAAGATCACATATTTCCAAGAAAATACAATCTGTGCTTATAGCTTGATGTGGACTCAAATTTTGATGGATGGTCCAACAGCCTAATCTGGATCATGCCATGTTTTAAATTTTCAGTTGTAGAATAGAGAAAGAGGTCTGTCCAAACTGTTTAATCTTGGCAGACAAGTAGCTTAGGTAGAGAAGTAAGGCTCCCAACTGCTTAATCTGGGACCTTGGAAGAAATAAGGGTAGCATTAGATAGGAAATCAAAAGGAAAAAGCCAGAGAAAAGAAAAGGCAAATAAGGGTCTGCAAGTCTAAGTGCACCCTCCAAGAAGAAACAAAAAATGCTAGGCAAGTAGATGGGTAGGCAGATGGGGTTGCAGAAATATTATTCCGGTCAAATGAGTGTTTGGTGGCATAGCTGCGAAGGAATATCAATGGATTGAGAAGGTCCTCTTCTCCATCAGGTTGCAGCAAAGCAGAGGAGCATGTCTAACTTCCCAGTTTCCCCCTTTCACATTCATTACTAACATCCCCTCATCAGTTGAGATTCATGGAAGAATTTATGGTTTCATGGTGGTTCTTGATCCTTTAAAAGCCACATTTCTTGTCTAAAATTCTTTTCATTTTGATCTACTCCCTAAAACTAAGTGAGTTTCAAATAAACTTAGTGGTATCCCCCCTCATCCACCCATTTCATCCATATTAACCATTAATTCTATTATATAAATCCCCTAACTTATCCATTCCCTAGTATTATAACACCATGGTGTATAAACCCCAAACATGCTATAAGTATCCCTCCCCTTGGCATTATAGCCATATGTTCTCTGTCAGGGATCAAAATGACATCTGGTCACTTTGATAAACCTAAGCCTTACCCCCTTTCCTCTTTTGAATCCATTTGACCCATTAAACCCTTTGTTGGCAAAGAAAACCTTGAAAAAACCCTTTTTACCCATACCCGCTTCATTTGCAAATAACACACCAAAAACCCACTTTCTGCCATTTATCCAAAGTCTCCACCCACATTATTTCGTTCCGAAAAAATACATTGAAAAACATTACAAAACACCATGTCCCTAAGCTTTTCCGCCGGGCACAAACTCCAAAAAATATGTTATTTTAATCCTTCCCCCGCGTCCGTATCATCCGATCAAATCATCAACCCGTCAACCGTCCGATCGGGCACTTTTGATCGGACGGCTATTATGAATATCGGGTTGGGCCCGAGGTCTGACGTTTAGCACCCGAGAAACTGTCAGAGGGTGACATCAGGCCTCTGCCACGCGTCGCCCTCACAGCTTCTCGGGTCGGCCTCTGACAAAACCACCGCCGTATTGTAAGCGGTCCGAGAAAACCATTACCGCTGTTCCGCTTACCACCTGTTTTGCCGGGCTTGCGTCATCCCCACGTCACTGCCACCTCACTATCCCCGTGGACCAATCGCAGCTTGCCACGTCACCTGGTGACGTCATGCTGACGTCATCCGGCTCCGACCCCACCCGATGACGTCATGCTGACGTCATCCCAAAAACGCGCCAAAGTCCAAAAAAACCCATATTTTGGCCAATTTTCGCGTTTTTTCACACTTTTTGCCAATTCGCTGTTGCTTTCTCTGCATGCCTTTTTACGTTCGAACCAGCGCCAACCTGTTAAAGCTGATTCCAAGACCGCCGGCGCCTCCATTGCACCTGCATTTGCAACTCTCACCGGCGAAATTACCAGGTATTCCTCAAAATCATTCCATGAGCCTGGTTTTATCCGTATTTCCTCAAGCAAACTGTTAAAAGACTGTAAAACACTGTTTTCACCATCAAATACACAGTGACTTGCACCCATTTTCAATCAGTGAAGCCATAAACCTCCTGCAGAGCCGCATTTGACAAATTAAGCTGAATTCACAGCTAGTTCGCGCAGTCGTGAACTAGAAATCTCAATTGACCAGATTCACCACAGAAAACACTCTGGTCAGTCCTGCTACTGTTTTATCAATCCTTTAGACAGTATTTCAACTGCTGTTTATTCAATTTGCCTTCTGTTTCTTACAATTCACTTCCATTGCAAGAAAACATTCCTCTCTGTTGTTCTGCTCGATTGAAACCGGTTCACCTACAGTTCAAAAGCTTCAGTAGCCATGGAGACACCAATAGCCCTGAATGTCCAGCCTCTGAATGCCCCTCAGAGGGAGTTAGAATGGAAAGCCCTGGGAGATGTGGATTATCAGATGTTAGATTGGTTTCCAATGGGTTCCAAGTTCAATATTCACATGCTCAATGAACTAAAGGCCCAACACCTTAGTGGAGCTGATATATTAGGGATTTGGGACTCAAATTTGCCCATTTACAACCTCCCTCAAGTCAATCCCCTTCTAGATTTGATCCATAAATGTCAGGAATGCTATGATCCTTGCCAGAGAGCTGTTCTCAGTCCTACAGGCTCAGTTTTGTTCTTTTTCACCCCAGAAACCATCAATGAGATGCTACATTTCCACTCTGCAAGGCCATTGACTCCTCTTTCCATGCTGGACTTAATAAAGAAGGGGAGGAATCTGTCAAGTGCCCAGATCACCAAAATTAACCAGTTATTCATATACCCAAGCTCTGAAACTATAAGGACTCCTCCTATTGGATATCACTACCTGAATGACTTGGGCAGAATGCTAGTGGATTTGATCAGCTATGTCCTGGGCTTTAAAGGAATTGAGGATGTTGATGAGACTATAATGGCAATGCTGTCCATATTTTCTCCTGGAAAGCCTCCAGCTGTACACTATGACTATGCCACTTATATTGCAGAGAAGATCCATGAACAGCTAATGAATCTACCAAGGGAAAGGGTGTTTAGATTCACCTCATACATCTACCACCTGTTCTTGTTTTATCAGCCAGACAGTTTCTCCATTCCCCTCAAGAAACTTAATGTCCAGGGGAATCCTAGGTCAGTTGTGTTTTGGACTCCAGTCTTCCATCATGTTTCTCAATCGCCATACACATACTGTGAATTTATAGACCTGTTCATTCACCCAGCTATGACATTGCTGTATGGTGTCCCTCCTCCAAGGTTAACCGATGACATGCAGAGAATTCTCCATCTCTCCAAATCCTACAGCATTGGTGATTGGTATTTTTACCAGCATCACACAGTAATCAGAGTATATGGCTGTGAGTTGGACCCTTTTAGGCTTCCAAGGTATGTCCCCATGAGATTTTTTGCCTTAGAATATTTCAGGCAGTTTGGACATGCTGACTACTTCCATTTCCAAAGCAAAAACAAGAAGGTACAACTGAAGGTAAGGAGCCAGCTAGGCCCCTTTTTGTACAACAAAAGAGAGGAGGGATGGAAGGAGGCAGATATGATCCTAGCAAGCCTCAAATTGCAAACCAGTTTCAAATGTTCACCTTATGACCGTAATCATTTTATTTCCCTCAGGAGGATAAAACACAAATTGGGTACCTATTCACATATTAAGCTGCCTCATATTGAAAAATATGCAAATTCTTTAGGCTGGAAAGAGGGCACTCTAGAGGAGCCAATCTCTAGAGAGCAGATGCTAGAGAAAGAGGCTAGGAATTTGCAAAAAGAAATTGACTTGGAAACTTGTGGACAGGTTTCCTTATCATATCAAAGGCAACTTGGAGCAGCTGCCTCTTCTTCAACAACACATCAGCAAGCTGCCATGGACACTAAACAGACAGGCAGCAGAGGCAAAGGAAAGCAGGTGGAACAAGAGCAACCACCTCCCATGACTGAAGGGCAAGCAGAAAGAGAGATGGAACAGCAAGAAGAAGTGCAACAGCAGGTAGAGCAGCAGCAACAACAGGAATCACAGCAAAGAAAAGGGCAGCATGACATAGAGCAGCCCACACATCAAGAAGGGGCAGTTGAGGCCCCAATTCTCACTGAGCAGCAGGCTCAAAACATAGTACCCCCTAGGCAAGAAGCAGTTAATGAAACCTCAGTCCTCCAAACTCCACAAAAGGAGGACATAAGCAGGAAAAGGGATAGAGACACTCCCTTGACTACATCAATAAGTCAGGGTGAGAAGAGGCACAGGATGAATCCCCTCTCAGAGGAAGAGATGCCTATAGGGCAATCTTTGGGTATGGGCCCGCCCAGTTTGGAGGCATCTGCAAGTTCCTTCCAACAGGAACAAGAGAGGACAGTGGGAGGAGAGGTCAGCTCCTCTAGCCAGCAAAGGGAGGGTGAACTGAGCATTAAACAGCAGTTCATTGACATAAAGAAGAGGAATGATCCCATTAAAATACAGCTGTACAACCATTTATTGAAAATGGCTCCCACTAATCAACAAAGACTCATGTCTGCATATGATGTTCAGGAAGGCAAGATGATCATGAGTCACTTTATGCCAACTACATTGCAGCCACAATCTGCTTCAGACTACTTAAGGATCAATCTTGAGGTCCTGGCCAAGGACATCCACCCAATGGATAAAATTGAATTGCATAAACAAACAGGTGAGATGGTCTATGCTTCCTTGGCAGACAAGACATTGGATAACTATAGGCTAGAAAATAGCCTTAATAATACAGCTGCTCAACTGGAGTTGGAGAGGGCATCCTCACAAGCAAAGGACAACAGAATAAGGTCCCTAGAAGATATAATTATTGAGATTGGGCATGACCCCAAAGATATCAAGGGCATACAAGAAATATTAAAATTGAGGGATGCAGATATGGCAGCTTTAAGGAGAAAGATCAAACTCCCAGCCACAATTCACCCTCAAACAGATGAAGTAGCTCAACAAAGGCATGATCAAGATGCCACAGCTTTGTTGATGTCTCTCTATAAACAGCTTATCCAGACACAAGAAAAGCTGGGAGAATCAGAGGCTGCACAGGCAGCATTACAAGCATCATTGCAGCAAAGGGAAGAAGGTCAGACATCTTGGCCTCCTCCAGAAATAATCAATCTAGAAGAAGCTCCTAAGACCGCTGCCCCTCCTTTACAGCAGACAGAGCCAACAGCACCATCTACATCAACAGCTGCACCAACAACAGAGCAGGCTCATAGTTTGGATATGCAGAAACTTCAAAATGAGATTCAGGTCTTGGAAGCGCAAATGGCAGAATTGAATGAGGCCAGGGAGAAACTAGCCAAAGTCAATGAAAGATATGACAAGTCCAAGCAGACCGTGGCAGAAAAGGGCAGGGAAATAAAAGCCCTCAAAGACAGGATCAAAGAGCTAGAGGATGAGCTCAAATTAGATAAGGTTGTGGCTGAGCTTAAAACAGTGCTGTGGGCTAATATTGGCCAGTCTATTACTGACCAATGGCAGTATATTGAAACAATCCATGAGCAGTTAGAACTCATTCCAAAAGCACAGAAGGAAATTCAAAGATCAAGGGCCTCTCTAGGCAATATGCCAGAAGTTGCCAACAGGATGATCAATGTGCTTAATCATAGAACAAGTACTCAGTTGGCTACTATGGGAATTCCAAACAGAACTGAGGCCATTCAGTTAATCAAGAGGGTTCTTACACTGAGAAACTTAGTGCAGACACTAGAGAGAAGGACCCAGGACATGCAGACCGAGGTGAACAGGTTCATGGACAAATTTCAGGTATTACAAAACAGAGGGCTCCCTAGCTTACTGAACAGCGCAGGGAGACTGTTCACACATGAGCAGTATGCCAAGAGGGTCAATGCATTTGCCACAAGTCAGGTCAATGAGAAGCCCAGCACCTCGGAGGAAACAGGGCCAGCCACAGGACAGACTCTCTACAACAAAGTAGAAAGTTTATTTTTTATAATGAATGAAATTAAACACCTGTTTGAAGTGCCTCCCAATTTTTATAAATATACAGAGGCAGAGGAGACTATGGATGCAATTCTCAGGCATCAACTACCTACACAAGAATGGTGGACTAAGGCAATACAGATGATTTTATAAACAGGAAACCATTTAATAAATTTTGTTCATGGAAAATACAAATTGTCATGCGCAGGACAGTTTAAAAGAATCAGCATGCATTAAAGATGAAAGCTGAGCCAACTCAGCAGAACTTACGGCCAACAAAGCAAGATGAGAAGCTACAGGTGTCCAGACCGAGAAGCTACAGCAGAGCAGCTCCAAAAGCGCATTCTCCAGCATTAATGCAGATCACTCCAACCGACTCGTTGGTTTCCAAAGGCCAAAATATCTTCTGACTGATGTAAATGAGCATTTATGTTGTATTAAAGGCAGCAATAACTTCCTATCTACTGTTCTGTACAAAGTTGGTGAAATATTCATTTCTCAGATGACTCAACGCCTTAGATATTTTGTAATACTGTTTGTATATATTGGCCCCACGCACAAGCTTGCAGGGGTTGTTGTTGATTTCTCTTGAAGAAGTTCTTATGCTGTAATCCTTTCAGATTTTAATAGAGAAAGTGATGGAATTTCTCGGAGTTCTGAAGTGTTGGATGCGTTCTGGTGTTTGTTGAAAACTGCAGGATTCCTGTGTACCTCACAATACAATAAGTTTCTGTAACTCTCTTTGTTATGTGTTTCAATCTTTTAGAATCCATACATGTTTGTAGTTTCTAAGTATTTAGCAACAAAGAAAAAGAATAGCCTTCAGGATTTATTCATGCAATACCCTGAGCTCAATCTATGTTGTTAATAAATGTTTTTCTTCAGCTATAATCTTGATAAGTGTAATTCTTAATTGCTGCACTATCAGAATATAGCTTTCACAGTGACCTTTGTTTCAGGAATTCAAGTTTGCTCCTGTGCAACATGTTTCACTTTCACATCACCAGCTTAATGGAGAATTCTTAATTGCTTTCTGTTGGCTGACCATTCATCACCACTTAAGTTTAAATTTTGTTTGCTTGAGATACCCAATAGGCCCTGCAGTCTGAACATCATCACTCCAGCATTTCAAAACAGTTCACAGCTCTAGACTCCATTGCCCAATGATACACTACTGTCTGAAAACTACATCTTAAGCACTGAAAGAAGTCCTTCAACCAAAACATAAATCAAAACCTGAGCATAATAGCTAGCCTAAAATACTATCAAAACAGAGACAAATTATAAAGAGAGAGCCCTCTCTGGTTACAGTTTGGCTAGAAACTGTGATCCAAAGATTGGTTAGTGGTTACCCCGGCCGTATTCCCTTGGGAGTCATAGGGAACAACCTGGGTGTTAACATAATTGGCGACTCCACTGGGGACCTCTTTAGGATTTTCTAATTACTATATATCTCCCAAAGCTATAGATCAAGCCTGTATATCAGTCAGGAAGCCTTCAAAACTGTTTCTGTGTTACATTAACAGCTTTAGGGAAGAGCTGCTTCAGTCAATCTTCTTAGCTTTGAAATATATATAGCCTTTCCAAAATTTTATCCAGTCCTTGCAGATATAAAAAGTTCCTGCAAAAACCAAAAACAATTAGAAGCTGGCTCCCAAGAAAAATCCACGGCATACTAGGGCAAATCCTGACCCTAATCCACCCATCATTGTTGATAATCCAAATACTATCCCTAGAAACATTAGGAGGCAGCAAAGGCAGGAGCAGCTTGCTGATTTAACTCCAAATACAGTCCATCCTAACCCCATTCCAACTCCAATTAAAGTTCTTTTTCGGTCTACCCCTAATTCCCCTAGTTCACCATCCACATCTCAAAGCCCTCCTCTCACATCTTCATCCACTGCACATACCCCTTTAACCAACCCCCTAGTTTCTACCCCTCCCATTAACCCTGTTATACCAGTCAGCCCGGTCCCATTCATCCCTGTCAACCCCTTAAACCTTGTGAATATGGCCAACAGATATGCACCCTTGCAAATACCAGCTAATGCCGCAGCTCTACCCCAAGACTACCAAACCAAAATCTCATATTTTGACTCCACTGGCCCTTTGACAGCTGTTCAGCATGCCAAAAGGATGCAAGACCATTTTGAGACCTATGAAATAGATGATGACAGTGTGAGAATGAGGATGTTTGTTCAAAGCCTAACTGGGGATGTAAGAACTTGGTTCAGATCCCTGAATGCAAATTCCATCACAACTCCTGATGAGCTGTATCAAGCCTTTACTAACAGGTGGGAGAAAAAGAAAGATCCTCTGCACATACTTGGGGAATATGACACTATCAAAAGAGGTCCCCAAGAGACTGTTTTGGAGTATTGTGCAAGATTCAACAATGTATATAATGCAATACCACAAAATTTAAGACCCCCTCCTGATTTAGCTTTGTACAAATTCCCTGATGGTTTTGACCCTGACATGGCCTATCAGTTAAAGGAAAGAGACCCTCAAACCCTTGCAGAGGCCCAAAAGGTTGCTGTCACGGTGGAAGCTAACCTGATTGCCAAAAGAAACAGAGCAAGGTTGGAAAAGAGAAATATCTTCAAAGAAGAACCCTCAGCTTTTGATCAAAAGCTAGATGCAATACTCAATGGTATGAAGAGATTGGGTGAAAGAGTGGAATCAGTTGAGAGAAAAGCATCATGGGAAGCACCACAAAACAACCCTCCTAGGAATCCAAATTTTAGGAGAGCTCAAAACCCAAACGGTGGCAAGGCCAGTGCTGACCAAGACATAAGACCTCCTTTCCAAGAAAACTATGCTGAAACTTCCACATCAACTGAACCCAATGAAGATCCTCAGATTAATTTAATGGGTCTAGATGGTGAAAGTCAAGTTTTCTTAACACAAGAAGATCATGAGGATGATGAAATCAAACTATTCCAAACTAAATCAGGTGAATCCTTTGACTTTAAACAAGGCTATGACACTGCTGTTTATGAAGTCCATAAACAATACAAGCTAAGGAGCAGAACTGTGAATGTAAACCAGCCTAAAAGGATAAAGGATAATCAGCAGCCTAAAAGAGTCATAGTCACAGAGCCTAATGACCAAACAAATTCACCTACAGAAGAAGTAACCATTGAAGAAGTCACTGAACCAGCTTCTTCAAAACAGCAGCCCATGGATGCATCACCCTTGCAGCCCAACCCAACCAACATTCCTCAAGAGATGAGCAAGAAGGACAAGCCTCAAGATCAAGATAAGAATCAAGAAGGAGAGTTAGTGAACAAGGAAAGAAATATTATCCATAACCCTAAGACCCAATCTGAAAAACCCTTTGACCTAGAAACTGAAATTAGTAAATTGAAGATAGCAATTCCTCTCTCAGAACTAGCCAAGCATGGCATCTACAAACAACAAATCAGGAAATCCCTCCAACTTACTAACAACAAAGATGATGTTAATGTGTTGGATGATACCCCAGAATTACTTTTCGGCCCAGAGGTGGATGGAAAGACAGCAGGTGTAGGCATTTTACCTTTCTATGTCAGCCTGCATGTTCATGACAAGATATTACACAATGCAATGTTTGACTCAGGTGCCTCTCACAATCTCATGCCAAAAGCAGTCATGGAGAGATTGAATCTAGATATAGCAAGACCCTATAAGGACTTGTTTTCCTTTGACTCCAACCAAGTCAAGTGTTTAGGTCTCATAAAAGACTTATGTGTGTCTCTGGTTCAATACCCAAACAAAACAATTCTAATGGATGTTGTAGTTGCTGATATCCCACCCAAGTATGGTATGCTGTTATCAAGGTCATGGGGAGCTAAACTTCAAGGTTCCCTACAATTAGACATGTCATATGCCACCATCTCTGTTTTTGGGCAACCAAAAAGACTATATAGAGAAACACTAATGAAATACATGGTCAGCAGTGAAGAAAAGCCTCAAAACTTTCCCATATATGCTGTCCATTCAGACATAGACTCATACATTCTCTTCAATGATAATGCAACTCTCTCAGACAATGAGGTTGAACCCAAGACACTCAGACAAGAGGAAGACACCAATGAGCAAACTGCTACCCAAGAAACAAGGATTAAACAAACATTAAACACAGCTGCTGCTCAAGAAAGCGAACAAGTTCCATCAAGTGATGAGACTGTCCTAGAAGACAAGCCAGATGAAAAACCAGAACTTCGACTTACATTGCCAGCCCATGAACGGATCACTAAGTCTCCCCTACAACAAAATATTCTATGGTTTCTTGAATTTGATGGCTCAGTTAACAAATTAGGGGCAGGAGCTGGAGTTTGGGTACATAATAAAGAAAACAGTCATGCAGAAGGCAGAGCCTATAGATTAAACTTCAGATGTACCAATAACATGGCAGAATATGAAGCTCTTTTACTAGGCCTCAAGTTAGTAAAGTTCTTGCAAGCTGCCAGGGTTTCAATCATGGGAGATTCAGATTTAGTTATCCAACAAGTGAAGGGAAATTTTGTCACCAATGATAAAAGATTGAGGTCTTATAGGTCTGCTGTTGCTGAAATACTAAACTCCTTCTCTGAATTCCAAATCACCAAAATTTCTAGGACCCATAATCTGCATGCTCATAGTTTGGCCACATTTGCAAGTACTTGCAAATTACCATTGGATCCTAACAATTGTTTCACAGCTGAGATAAAACACAGACCCTCCATTCCAAACAATGTTAAAGATTGGCAAGTATTTGAGGATGATATACAAATAAACAATTTTTTAACTTTGCAACAAGAATTTGCAGGACTAAATATTGACACTGATAGAGCAAGTCAATCACAAATACAGTTTGAACAGACTAGCCACCCAATATCACCCAAAACAGCAAAACAAATGCTAAATCCAACCATTTTCAACAAGGAGAACATTCAGCAAATTCAACAAATCAGTTGTGAAGAAGTGGCCAATGCTGAAGCTGAAATCATAGAGCTGAAAGACAATTTTCTGCCAACAGGCCTAACTCCACTAGAGGACATCTTTGATTCAAATGATATTCCCAGAAAACCAAAAATGCAGCCTCTAAATACAGCCATTGAAGAATGCAACATTGGTACCATTGACAAGCCTAAAATAATAAAGTTGTCTGCATCCTTGCCTCCTGACCAAAAGCCTAAATACATTGACCTTTTTAAAGAGTTTCAGGATGTTTTTGCTTGGGGTTATGAGGATTTAAAATCCTATGACACCTCTGTAATTCAACATACTATCCCTCTCAAACCTGATCAAAAGCCATTCAAACAAAAATTGAGGAGGATCAATCCTATGCTTCTCCCAGCAATGGAAAAAGAATTGCAGAAAATGTTTAAAGCTGGCATTATAGCACCAATCAGGTTCTCTGATTGGATTTCGAATTTGGTGCCCACAAGAAAGAAAACTGGTGAAATAAGACTATGTGTTGATCTTAGAAACCTAAACCAAGTGTCTCTCAAAGACAACTATCCCTTACCCAAGATGGATCACATTCTCCAAAGAGTGGTAGGGGCCTCAAGGATCTCATTACTGGACGGATTCTCAGGTTTTAATCAAATCCTAGTGCACCCTGATGACCAAGACAAAACAGCATTCACAACCCCATGGGGAACTTTCAAATATGTGAAAATGCCTTTTGGATTGAAAAATGCAGGGGCAACTTTTCAAAGAGCAATGGATATTGCTTTTTCTAAGGAGATTCATGACTTTTTGGTCATTTACTTAGATGACCTCACACCTTTTTCAAAATCTGACCAAGAACATTTAAAGCACTTAAGGCAGATTTTCTTAACATGTAGGAAATATGGAATTTCCTTGAATCCCAAGAAGTCTCTATTTGCTTTGGAAGAGGGTAAGCTGTTGGGACATATCATTTCAAAGGATGGCATAAGAATTGATCCAGATAGGATACAAGCTATCTTACAAATGCCCCACCCAAGAAATATCAAAGAATTGCAAGCATTCTTGGGAAAGATCAACTTTTTGAGAAGTTTTATCCCAAACTTAGCAGAACTAATCAGATTACTAAATAACATGCTAAAGAAAGATTCAAAAGTGAAATGGACAGTTGAAGCAAATCAAGCCTTTGAAGGTATAAAACTGGCCCTTACCCAAACCCCAGTCTTGACCAATCCTCAATTTGACAGAGAATTCATCATCTTCTCTTTTGCCTCCCAGCATACTATTGCTGCTGTTTTGTTACAGAAAGATGATCAAGGAAATGAGAAGCCAATTGCTTTCTTTAGCAGAGCTCTTAGAGATGCACCTCTGAAATATCAAATCATGGAGAAGCAGGCTTATGCTTTGGTCAAGGCCATTAAAGACTTTAGGATTTACATCCTTTATTCCCATGTTATTGCTTATGTGCCAAGTCCCATTGTTAAAGACATACTCACTCAAGAAAACTTGGAGGGCAGAAGAGGAAAGTGGATTGCCAACATTTTGGAATTTGATATTGAAATAAAACCTACAAAACTGATAAAAGGGCAGGGCTTGGCCAAATTAATGTCTGAAACAAATTTCCAAGCCTTGGACATCAACCAATTGGACAGTGAACCGGAGCTGGCGACTCCAAAGATCAATGTAGCCTTTGAACAATCCCCTTGGTATTCTGATATCTGTTATGTGTTACAAAACCTGTGTGCTCCCCCAGGGCTGTCCAGAACTAAATGTAGGTTCTTAAAAATGAAAACTTCTAAATTCTGTGTTATGGATGGAAATTTATTTTGGAAAAACCATGAAGGCATATTGTTAAACTGCTTAATTGAGAATGAAACTGACAATATCATGAAAGAATTTCATGCAGGTGACTGTGGTGGACACTTGTATTGGAAGTCCACTGTGGATAAGATTTTGAGGGCTGGTTATTATTGGCCTACTGTTTTCTCTGATGTCAAGAAATTTACCACTTCATGTCATAAATGCCAAGTGTTTGAGGGAAAGAGAAAATTATTGCCATTACCTTTGAGGCCTATTGCAACAGAGAGACCTTTTCAACAATGGGGCTTGGATTTCATTGGGGAAATTCATCCCTCATCCTCAGGCCAGCACAGATGGATTCTAACAGCTACAGACTATTTCACTAAGTGGATTGAAGCTGCTCCATGCAGACAAGCAAATGATTCAACAATCATTCAGTTTTTGGAAAATAACATATTGGCTAGATTTGGTTGTCCTGATAAGATAATAACAGACAATGCTGCTGCCTTCAGATCTAAGAAGATGGTGAATTTCTGCCACAAGTTCCACATTACCTTGGGCCATTCTACTGCATACTATCCCCAAGGAAATGGCCTTGCTGAGTCATCAAACAAAAGCCTAGTAAACATCATAAAGAAGGTGCTGGAAGAAAATAAGAAGAATTGGCATAAGAAGCTAGTAAATGCCCTATGGGCAGATAGACTAACAACCAAGAGATCAATTGGGACCAGCCCATATGAGTTGGTTTATGGATTAGAAGCCAAATTTCCTTCATCACTAGGGGTTCCTGTTATGAAACTTCTTCAAGAGAGCCAAGCTGAACCAAATGATATGCAAAGAAGGATCAATCAAATAATTTGTTTACAGCAAACTAGGGACCAAGTTTTCAGCAGAGTCCAAGTTTTACAAGAGAAACTAAAGAAGGCCTTTGACAGAAGAACTAAGGCAGAGGACTTCAGCATTGGAAACAAAGTCCTCAAGTGGGATGCAAGAAGAGAGGATAAGGGAAAACATGGAAAATTTGATTCCCTTTGGAGAGGACCATTTGTTGTCCAAGCAGTACAAGGAAACAATACTTATTTCCTTAAAAGTCTTAATGAAACTGACTTGGATGAAGGTCCTGTGAATGGCAGGATGCTGAAGCACTATTTTGACTACCACCCATAAGTGCAGCCTGAGTTTTCCCTTGTACATATCCAGATGTATATATTATTTTCTGTTCAGATGTAAAAACGCAGTCTCTCAAAGTTTTATTAACTATCAGCAAAAGGTAAATAGGATCAAGAGGTCCACCAAGAAAGGGAAGATCACAATTTTGGCATCTCAGGGCAGCATACTTCAAGTTTTGATAAAAGCAGTCAAGGAGCAAGGCAATCTGACCTGCTGTTCTTGGTCTTTCAAAAGAAAAACCATCCCCATGTGGAGCCACTGTTAGCTACCTATACCAATAGGTTTCATATTTCATGATTGGCAATGAAAAGGTCCAAATATGCTCTGCTTTGATGATGCAAAGATCACATATTTCCAAGAAAATACAATCTGTGCTTATAGCTTGATGTGGACTCAAATTTTGATGGATGGTCCAACAGCCTAATCTGGATCATGCCATGTTTTAAATTTTCAGTTGTAGAATAGAGAAAGAGGTCTGTCCAAACTGTTTAATCTTGGCAGACAAGTAGCTTAGGTAGAGAAGTAAGGCTCCCAACTGCTTAATCTGGGACCTTGGAAGAAATAAGGGTAGCATTAGATAGGAAATCAAAAGGAAAAAGCCAAAGAAAAGAAAAGGCAAATAAGGGTCTGCAAGTCTAAGTGCACCCTCCAAGAAGAAACAAAAAAATGCTAGGCAAGTAGATGGGTAGGCAGATGGGGTTGCAAAAATATTATTCCGGTCAAATGAGTGTTTGGTGGCATAGCTGCGAAGGAATATCAATGGATTGAGAAGGTCCTCTTCTCCATCAGGTTGCAGCAAAGCAGAGGAGCATGTCTAACTTCCCAGTTTCCCCCTTTCACATTCATTACTAACATCCCCTCATCAGTTGAGATTCATGGAAGAATTTATGGTTTCATGGTGGTTCTTGATCCTTTAAAAGCCACATTTCTTGTCTAAAATTCTTTTCATTTTGATCTACTCCCTAAAACTAAGTGAGTTTCAAATAAACTTAGTGGTATCCCCCCTCATCCACCCATTTCATCCATATTAACCATTAATTCTATTATATAAATCCCCTATCTTATCCATTCCCTAGTATTATAACACCATGGTGTATAAACCCCAAACATGCTATAAGTATCCCTCCCCTTGGCATTATAGCCATATGTTCTCTGTCAGGGATCAAAATGACATCTGGTCACTTTGATAAACCTAAGCCTTACCCCCTTTCCTCTTTTGAATCCATTTGACCCATTAAACCCTTTGTTGGCAAAGAAAACCTTGAAAAAACCCTTTTTACCCATACCCGCTTCATTTGCAAATAACACACCAAAAACCCACTTTCTGCCATTTATCCAAAGTCTCCGCCCACATTATTTCGTTCCGAAAAAATACATTGAAAAACATTACAAAACACCATGTCCCTAAGTTTTTCCGCCGGGCACAAACTCCAAAAAATATGTTATTTTAATCCTTCCCCCGCGTCCGTATCATCCGATCAAATCATCAACCCGTCAACCGTCCGATCGGGCACTTTTGATCGGACGGCTATTATGAATATCGGGTTGGGCCCGAGGTCTGACGTTTAGCACCCGAGAAACTGTCAGAGGGTGACGTCAGGCCTCTGCCACGCGTCGCCCTCACAGCTTCTCGGGTCGGCCTCTGACAAAACCGCCGCCGTATTGTAAGCGGTCCGAGAAAACCATTACCGCTGTTCCGCTTACCACCTGTTTTGCCGGGCTTGCGTCATCCCCACGTCAGAGCCACGTCACTGCCACCTCACTATCCCCGTGGACCAATCGCAGCCTGCCACGTCACCCGGTGACGTCATGCTGACGTCATCCGACTCCGACCCCACCCGATGACGTCATGCTGACGTCATCCCAAAAACGCGCCAAAGTCCCAAAAAACCCATATTTTGGCCAATTTTCGCGTTTTTTCACACTTTTTGCCAATTCGCTGTTGCTTTCTCTGCATGCCTTTTTACGTTCGAACCAGCGCCAACCTGTTAAAGCTGATTCCAAGACTGCCGGTGCCTCCATTGCACCTGCATTTGCAACTCTCACCGGCGAAATTACCAGGTATTCCTCAAAATCATTCCATGAGCCTGGTTTTATCCGTATTTCCTCAAGCAAACTGTTAAAAGACTGTAAAACACTGTTTTCACCATCAAATAGACACTGACTTGCACCCATTTTCAATCAGTGAAGCCATAAACCTCCTGCAGAGCCGCATTTGACAAATTAAGCTGAATTCACAGCTAGTTCGCGCAGTCGTGAACTAGAAATCTCAATTGACCAGATTCACCACAGAAAACACTCCTGGTCAGTCCTGCTACTGTTTTATCAATCCTTTAGATAGTATTTCAACTGCTGTTTATTCAATTTGCCTTCTGTTTCTTACAATTCACTTCCATTGCAAGAAAACATTCCTCTCTGTTGTTCTGCTCGATTGAAACCGGTTCACCTACAGTTCAAAAGCTTCAGTAGCCATGGAGACACCAATAGCCCTGAATGTCCAGCCTCTGAATGCCCCTCAGAGGGAGTTAGAATGGAAAGCCCTGGGAGATGTGGATTATCAGATGTTAGATTGGTTTCCAATGGGTTCCAAGTTCAATATTCACATGCTTAATGAACTAAAGGCCCAACACCTTAGTGGAGCTGATATATTAGGGATTTGGGACTCAAATTTGCCCATTTACAACCTCCCTCAAGTCAATCCCCTTCCAGATTTGATCCATAAATGCCAGGAATGCTATGATCCTTGCCAGAGAGCTGTTCTCAGTCCTACAGGCTCAGTTTTGTTCTTTGTCACCCCAGAAACCATCAATGAGATGCTACATTTCCACTCTGCAAGGCCATTGACTCCTCTTTCCATGCTGGACTTAATAAAGAAGGGGAGGAATCTGTCAAGTGCCCAGATCACCAAAATTAACCAGTTATTCGTATACCCAAGGTCTGAAACTATAAGGACTCCTCCTATTGGATATCACTACCTGAATGACTTGGGCAGAATGCTAGTGGATTTGATCAGCTATGTCCTGGGCTTTAAAGGAATTGAGGATGTTGATGAGACTATAATGGCAATGCTGTCCATATTTTCTCCTGGAAAGCCTCCAGCTGTACACTATGACTATGCCACTTATATTGCAGAGAAGATCCATGAACAGCTAATGAATCTACCAAGGGAAAGGGTGTTCAGATTCACCTCATACATCTACCACCTGTTCTTGTTTTATCAGCCAGACAGTTTCTCCATTCCCCTCAAGAAACTTAATGTCCAGGGGAATCCAAGGTCAGTTGTGTTTTGGACTCCAGTCTTCCATCATGTTTCTCAATCGCCATACACATACTGTGAATTTATAGACCTGTTCATTCACCCAGCTATGACATTGTTGTATGGTGTCCCTCCTCCAAGGTTAACCGATGACATGCAGAGAATTCTCCATCTCTCCAAATCCTACAGCATTGGTGATTGGTATTTTTACCAGCATCACACAGTAATCAGAGTATATGGCTGTGAGTTGGACCCTTTTAGGCTTCCAAGGTATGTCCCCATGAGACTTTTTGCCTTAGAATATTTCAGGCAGTTTGGACATGCTGACTACTTCCATTTCCAAAGCAAAAACAAGAAGGTACAACTGAAGGTAAGGAGCCAGCTAGGCCCCTTTTTGTACAACAAAAGAGAGGAGGGATGGAAGGAGGCAGATATGATCCTAGCAAGCCTCAAATTGCAAACCAGTTTCAAATGGTCACCTTATGACCGTAATCATTTTATTTCCCTCAGGAGGATAAAACACAAATTGGGTACCTATTCACATATTAAGCTGCCTCATATTGAAAAATATGCAAATTCTTTAGGCTGGAAAGAGGGCACTCTAGAGGAGCCAATCTCTAGAGAGCAGATGCTAGAGAAAGAGGCTAGGAATTTGCAAAAAGAAGCTGACTTGGAAACTTGTGGACAGGTTTCCTTATCATATCAAAGGCAACTTGGAGCAGCTGCCTCTTCTTCAACAACACATCAGCAAGCTGCCATGGACACTAAACAGACAGGCAGCAAAGGCAAAGGAAAGCAGGTGGAACAAGAGCAACCACCTCCCATGACTGAAGGGCAAGCAGAAAGAGAGATGGAACAGCAAGAAGAAGTGCAGCAGCAGGTAGAGCAACAGCAACAACAGGAATCACAGCAAAGAAAAGGGCAGCATGACATAGAGCAGCCCACACATCAAGAAGGGGCAGTTGAGGCCCCAATTCTCACTGAGCAGCAGGCTCAAAACATAGTACCCCCTAGGCAAGAAGCAGTTAATGAAACCTCAGTCCTCCAAACTCCACAAAAGGAGGACATAAGCAGGAAAAGGGATAGAGACACTCCCTTGACTACATCAATAAGTCAGGGTGAGAAGAGGCACAGGATGAACCCCCTCTCAGAGGAAGAGATGCCTATAGGGCAATCTTTGGGTATGGGCCCGCCCAGTTTGGAGGCATCTGCAAGTTCCTTCCAACAGGAACAAGAGAGGACAGTGGGAGGAGAGGTCAGCTCCTCTAGCCAGCAGAGGGAGGGTGAACTGAGCATTAAACAGCAGTTCATTGACATAAAGAAGAGGAATGATCCCATTAAAATACAGCTGTACAACCATTTATTGAAAATGGCTCCCACTAATCAACAAAGACTCATGTCTGCATATGATGTTCAGGAAGGCAAGATGATCATGAGTCACTTTATGCCAACTACATTGCAGCCACAATCTGCTTCAGACTACTTAAGGATCAATCTTGAGGTCCTGGCCAAGGACATCCACCCAATGGATAAAATTGAATTGCATAAACAAACAGGTGAGATGGTCTATGCTTCCTTGGCAGACAAGACATTGGATAACTATAGGCTAGAAAATAGCCTTAATAATACAGCTGCTCAACTGGAGTTGGAGAGAGCATCCTCACAAGCAAAGGACAACAGAATAAGGTCCCTAGAAGATATAATTATTGAGATTGGGCATGACCCCAAAGATATCAAGGGCATACAAGAAATATTAAAATTGAGGGATGCAGATATGGCAGCTTTAAGGAGAAAGATCAAACTCCCAGCCACAATTCACCCTCAAACAGATGAAGTAGCTCAACAAAGGCATGATCAAGATGCCACAGCTTTGTTGATATCTCTCTATAAACAGCTTATCCAGACACAAGAAAAGCTGGGAGAATCAGAGGCTGCACAGGCAGCATTACAAGCATCATTGCAGCAAAGGGAAGAAGGTCAGACATCTCGGCCTCCTCCAGAAATAATCAATCTGGAAGAAGCTCCTAAGACCGCTGCCCCTCCTTTACAGCAGACAGAGCCAACAGCACCATCTACATCAACAACTGCACCAACAACAGAGCAGGCTCATAGTCTGGATATGCAGAAACTTCAAAATGAGATTCAGGTCTTAGAAGCGCAAATGGCAGAATTGAATGAGGCCAGGGAGAAACTAGCCAAAGTCAATGAAAGATATGACAAGTCCAAGCAGATCGTGGGAGAAAAGGGCAGGGAAATAAAAGCCCTCAAAGACAGGATCAAGGAGCTAGAGGATGAGCTCAAATTAGATAAGGTTGTGGCTGAGCTTAAAACAGTGCTGTGGGCTAATATTGGCCAGTCTATTACTGACCAATGGCAGTATATTGAAACAATCCATGAGCAGTTAGAACTCATTCCAAAAGCACAGAAGGAAATTCAAAGATCAAGGGCCTCTCTAGGCAATATGCCAGAAGTTGCCAACAGGATGATCAATGTGCTTAATCATAGAACAAGTACTCAGTTGGCTACTATGGGAATTCCAAACAGAACTGAGGCCATTCAGTTAATCAAGAGGGTTCTTACACTGAGAAACTTAGTGCAGACACTAGAGAGAAAGACCCAGGACATGCAGACCGAGGTGAACAGGTTCATGGACAAATTTCAGGTATTACAAAACAGAGGGCTCCCTAGCTTACTGAACAGCGCAGGGAGACTGTTCACACATGAGCAGTATGCCAAGAGGGTCAATGCATTTGCCACAAGTCAGTTGAATGAGAAGCCCAACACCTCGGAGGAAACAGGGCCAGCCATAGGACAGACTCTCTACAACAAAGTAGAAAGTTTATTTTTTATAATGAATGAAATTAAACACCTGTTTGAAGTGCCTCCCAACTTTTATAAATACACAGAGGCAGAGGAGACTATGGATGCAATTCTCAGGCATCAACTACCTACACAAGAATGGTGGACTAAGGCAATACAGATGATTTTATAAACAGGAAACCATTTAATAAATTTTGTTCAAGGAAAATACAAATTGTCATGCGCAGGACAGTTTAAAAGAATCAGCATGCATTAAAGATGAAAGCTGAGCCAACTCAGCAGAACTTACGGCCAACAAAGCAAGATGAGAAGCTACAGGTGTCCAGACCGAGAAGCTACAGCAGAGCAGCTCCAAAAGCGCATTCTCCAGCATTAATGCAGATCACTCCAACCGACTCATTGGTTTCCAAAGGCCAAAATATCTTCTGACTGATGTAAATGAGCATTTATGTTGTATTAAAGGCAGCAATAACTTCCTATCTACTATTCTGTACAAAGTTGGTGAAATATTCATTTCTCAGATGACTCAACGCCTTAGATATTTTTGTAATACTGTTTGTATATATTTGCCCCTCGCACAAGCTTGCAGGGGTTGTTGTTGATTTCTCTTGAAGAAGTTCTTATGCTGTAATCCTTTCAGATTTAATAGAGAAAGTGATGGAATTTCTCGGAGTTCTGAAGTGTTGGATGCGTTCTGGTGTTTGTTGAAAACTGCAGGATTCCTGTGTACCTCACAATACAATAAGTTTCTGTAACTCTTTTTGTTATGTGTTTCAATCTTCTAGAATCCATACATGTTTGTAGTTCCTAAGTATTTAGCAACAAAGAAAAAGAATAGCCTTCAGGATTTATTCATGCAATACCCTGAGCTCAATCTATGTTGTTAATAAATGTTTTTCTTCAGCTATAATCTTGATAAGTGTAATTCTTAATTGCTGCACTATCAGAATATAGCTTTCACAGTGACCTTTGTTTCAGGAATTCAAGTTTGCTCCTGTGCAACATGTTTCACTTTCACATCACCAGCTTAATGGAGAATTCTTAATTGCTTTCTGTTGGCTGACCATTCATCACCACTTAAGTTTAAATTTTGTTTGCTTGAGATACCCAATAGGCCCTGCAGTCTGAACATCATCACTCCAGCATTTCAAAACAGTTCACAGCTCTAGACTCCATTGCCCAATGATACACTACTGTCTAAAAACTACATCTTAAGCACTGAAAGAAGTCCTTCAACCAAAACATAAATCAAAACCTGAGCATAATAGCTAGCCTAAAATACTATCAAAACAGAGACAAATTATAAAGAGAGAGCCCTCTCTGGTTACAGTTTGGCTAGAAACTGTGATCCAAAGATTGGTTAGTGGTTACCCCGGCCGTATTCCCTTGGGAGTCATAGGGAACAACCTGGGTGTTAACACCATGGGTCAAACCCTCAAGATTCTGCGCAATCTCCTCCTTGTTATCAGTTCCCTCCTAATAAGGAGCGACCTCAAAATGCTGAGCAATGTGCCTAGAAATCGGGGACATCCCAATAGGGCATTCTGGTCCAACATCTACATTCATAAAATCAAAGTTTCATGAACATATATATTTCTAAAAACAATAAAAAACTAAAAATTGTTTCTTTTTACCTCCATCATCGAAATCCTCCCCTTCTGGGAGTGGCATATCTGGATCTTCGTGGAAGTCAGTACCATTGTAAGGCTAATCCTTCACTGCGATCAATTGTCATCGTAGCCATGAGAAAAGGTGGTCTTGTAGGACATCTATTACCTCCCGATGACCCTGGGCATCAACTTTCTCCAACAGACTATCCATGTGTCTTGAAGCATCAGTGGATCTACCTCAGTCAGCTGGTATTGGAACAGTGGCACATGCTTTAAGAAGAAGGTCACTAGCACAGATCCAAAGCAAAATTACTTCAGGTGTCCCGCATTAGCTTTTGATATCTGGTGCTTCATGTTGATTTTCATTGCTTCTGCCCAATTAAATACGGTGGGTGTCATGCAGTCAATAGCGAACTGGAACTTTGACTTGTTGGTATCATGCAGCGCTTGGGACCCAACCACTCTGTTGATGGTCAACAATAGCACTCTCAACACAACATCTCGAATGGTTATAATCTCGATCTTGCCACTTTTGGATTTGAGAGCTTCTGGGAAATGTTAGGTAGGTAGCATAGTCACGCATGCCCCAATCGGCCTTGAACCATATAGGTTGACTGGTTTCCCTCTCCAAGACAGTCCTATGATGAAATAAATGTCTGAAGCCTCCAACTCCAGCTCTTCGTCACTTATGATGAAAATTTCCTGATTTATGTCCTAGAGACTAATCAGGTACGTAGCAACTCAGGTTGGGCCCATATACCTGGTGTAAGAAATAATTTGAGGAGCCCACAGTTCCTCAAAGCCTCCAAGTAATTTGGATCAACTATTGCTTGAGTATCAATATCCTCATCCTCACGTTCTTTCCAATCTATCATTTTTTCATGATTTCTTCCTACAAAAACCATGTAATCAAGTCAATGATCATCCTTGGCCAGAAAAATTTGGGTTCAAACGGCTGAATTGAACCAGAAACATGTACATTTTTTTACTCATGGCGCTGATGTAGTTGTCAGTTCTAACCACTCCTAATTGGCGCGATTTCGTGCCCAAAAATCGGGATAACTGAGGGCGAAAATGTTTTACCAAAAGCTCCCCATGAAACCCAAAAGATGGATAGAAACAGGAAAAATCAGTATGAAAATGGAGCTTAAGGTCTTGGCTCTTACCTGCAACTAATGGCTCGACGAGTGACCTCCCGAATCTCTTGCAATCTGCTCCAGAAGAATTAGTGCACAAGTGGGTAAAAAGCTCTTCACATAAAGGTAAAATGGTACATGGTAAAAAATAACTACTTTTGCCCCATTTTATTCATCTTTTCATGAAATATTAGGGTTTTTGAGTATTTTTTACCTATTTTGCCTCAAAACTGGATAATGCCTTTACCTTTCTTGTGCAATGATAGGTGATGGAATTTTGATGATGGTATTGGAGTCGTGTTTCAGCTCTTTTCTCGACTCATAAATCTCAAATGAAAAGATTACTGAGTATTTTTCCCTTTTGACTCATAAAAGAGAATAAAATGGGGGGGGGGGGGGGGGGTTTACTTTCAAGCTCTTTTCTGACTCTTTAAACATGAAAAGATTGACGATCTCTTGTTGTTTTGAACTCGTTAAATGCTGCAAAACATTGTGTTCCCAGTATACATTTACCCCTTTTTGAGGTTGGGATGCACTATTTACGAAAAAGGTACTTCTTGACTGAAATGGTCAAGTGGTTCTCTCAAGTATCATTTTATACCTTTTCGGGCTTGAGAGACACAAATGTATGAAAAGGGACCATGTGGAGTTTTCTTTTTGTGTCTTTTTCAAACTCTCTAAACATGAAAAAGGTATCGAGTAGTCCCTTTGTCAAACTCATTAAAACATTAAACGGCATCAGATTCATCACTACGACGAACGTGAGCTTCTCCTTCCTAGGGCTCGTTAGGCTTACTAGGTCTGATTCATCCGAAGGATGAACTTATAGTGCGAGCACATGCCATCCCCTTCAAGCTTGCCATAAAAAATAATTGGGGTACCTACTAGAAATCACGGGGGAAAATTGGAAATTTTATCAGTTGTGTTGACAACTCACTCTTGAACATAACACTTTTTGTTTCATGTTAGGTTTGGATATCCCCCTTTCATCATTTACCTCCCTGGGTTGGGCCATTCATTTTTTCCTTCCATTTGATCTCTGCCACATCATCATGACCACTGATCCTATGGATCCAAAAGCTACCAAACTTCGGAATCGTGTCACCGATATGTTCAAGAGTCAGTCCATTTGCAGTTACACTTACTCCTGATTCTCTATATCATCTGACATCATTTGCATCCTTTTGTCTCCTGTCGATGATGTGGGACACATCACGCCCCACCTTCGACACAGTCACTTCCTGTTGACTTTAGCTCATTATCTAGGAAGTTGGAAGAGAGACTCCCTTCTAGTACCTTAGAGCTTTCATGCCCTAATGGCAAGTTCTTCGCACTCGATGACAAGTTCACCTCGTTGGTTTTCGATCAGGTGATTTCACGGTGTTTGACATCAATTCCTTTATTCACATTCTGTGAATTATGCTGTTAGTACCTTGAAAGCCATTTTCATTATTGGTAGTTTCTCTCATGTTTGTTAACGGTTCACATCATTGGACAGTAATCGAGCGACTTCAGCACATTCATTCTCATGTTAGGATTTGTACTTTGATCGGGTCGTTTGGAGCGCAAGACCTTGGGCTAAGATTACACAAGTCCAGGTTGCGAGGCAATGTGACATGGTCATGTCAATATACATGTCTCTTTCAGATGGATGGTTACAACCATACCATGAGTTGTTATATGTGATCCTTCTCATTATTGGATGGTTGCGACCATACCTTGGTTTTGTTATGATCCTTTCTACTGGATGGCTACACCCATGCCTTGGATCCATTTACATGATCATTCTTTGGATGGTTGCATCCATACCATGATTCATGTATTATTATTCATAGTTTTTAGTGATGTATATGTATCTATGCTTTCTTGTAGGTTTTCCAATGATGGACTCTGGTTCCCTGCTTCCACTTGTAAAGAATTTCACTCCTCACTCTAGGTCGACCTTCACTGTTTAGGGGGCATCTATTACATAAAAAAATTTCATTGTCCCTATACTCCCTATCTACGATCCTGGAGGACCTCTACAGTGTACCCGTTATGCTTTTCTATCATGAAGAAACTCCCATTGTGTCCCTTGTCATGAACAGAACAATTCCCCTTTGCATCATTCCCAAAAATTTCCTATTTATCCCAGTTTACAAGACTGACGCTAATGATCCATGTCCTCCTCACGTCGATATGCAAGTATTAAAACTATCCCTAGTGCCGATTGGATTGATTGAGACCTTTCTCAGTCATGTCAATCTTATTTTGGAAGGTTTTTTAAATATGGAACCGAAGCTTCTAGCTCTATAAGCTTCGTAGCGGAAGTCTAGTAAATGGTTAAGCCAGATGGAGTTGAGGAGGTCAGTTTGGGCTCCTTTCCCCTATTAGGATGGAACTAATCCAACAGATAAGCCCTTCTCCCATGAGAAGAGGAACCGTCTCCTGTCCATCCAAGCTATATAAACCTCTCTTCTTCCCAAGCACAAACTAGTCCTAATTAAATTCTAGCTGAAGTTTTGATTTTGGAGTAATTAGCAAGTTATCCATAGTTTGTAGCTCTCTAGTTTGTGTTTAAGGGAGAATTGTGAGTTTGGTTTGGTGTGAAGACTAAAGGGAAGAGCCTTGAGACTAACTTTTTTGGGGCTATCCATGAGATGCTAGCAGAAGTGTGTGGGAACATGGATATGTCAGAGGAGAAAGGAAACATCAAGACATCGGTTGTAATCTCTTCTTGAACTAATATGGATGCAACTATCGATTGATTTACTACATGAAATTTCATCTCAAATATTTATGGCTTAATGTTTCTTGACATATTAAGTAGGTTGAATGATATTTGTATGTTATCACGTTTGTTGTTTGCTATTGTTTACTTTTTTCAGGTGTTCGAAGGAAGGAAACGAAATATAGCTAGAGCAAGGAAGCAATATCGTCACCAAGAGGAATAGCATACTAATAGGTTGGCCCTCTTATTTGATTCTAGCTTAAGGATATCTTCCATAGATTGTTTGTTTGTGGCTAGACCCGCTCTCTCAGGCTAGAGGAATTCTTTGTGTCCACACTTAGAATTTACCTCCACCACACATTTTTCTTGGAGTGATAGATTACGAAGTGACTTAGCCAATTTATCTAGGAAGGGAGGATCACTTGTATGAAACCTACTACCATCAAAATTTGAAGAAGGAAAATCATCAAAGAAGTCAATAAATGGATTATTTACATCATCCTCTAAGTTGTCTCCTTGATTTTATCTAATAGCGGATGAATACTTAGGCTTCTCACCAAACTATTGCGATACATCTTCAAAATTTAGTGACATCTCTAAACATGCTAATGGTGAATGATCTCCAACCAAAAATAAACAAGGAGTACAAAACCCACTAATCCATTGTTCCTTGGGAAGTTCAAAAAATGGATTTCTACCTTGTTCAGTTCTTGACCCATTAACTTCATTTTCATTGCCCAATCCTTTATTTTAAAGAATAAACACATTCTGGGGACTTCCTTTTCTAATGTATTAGATATAAGTTTTGGTATTTTCCCTACCATTGAACCTTGGTTCTTCGCCATCTTTCCCTCAATAATATTGAAATTGAAGTATTCATTGGTAAGTAAACAATCTCCACCTTCCTACTGTAGTTCCTAGAATCATGATTTTGAGCACAGTTGGAATCATCTGAACCATTGCTCTTTTTCAAATTGCTTCAACAATCCACCTTTCCATCACTTTTGGTTTCTTTCAATCTCTTAGCGAAAACTTTTTCTATGATTTTGAATTATGATAAATTGATGGCCTTCTCACTTCTAAGAAATCTTTAGCATGTGCCTCAGATTGTGCTATCTCAAAGGATCTGCTTTCACATGATGTATTAAAGTAATGGAATTCCATGTCACACTCCAAACAATTATCAACTACACTATCTTTCAGAACATCTCCTTTTTAACTGACCTTCTCTGTAGATTTTACACTTTTCTCGGCACCATAAATATATGCATGTCCCATCTTAACATGCACTTTGCCTTTATATTTTGTGTTGATGCCCCAAAATCCCATATTAGTAGACAATGAATGCAGGTTGAATTGAGCCCCATTGAACATCATCTAAGATCATTGTTCATGGTCTAAATCCAAGAGGAAAAAATAAGCTACAACATCTTCCATGCATGAAGCACTTACAACATCAGGCTAACAAATTTACATGGTTTATGGTAATTAAAGTAACCCTAAATAACCCCAACTACATTTTATTACCACCTTATCCTCCACTTGGAGGACAACTTATTGCTAAGGTAAACATCTTACTCGAACGTATGCTGAGATACCTAAGCCCAACCTAGGTCAACCTATTGTAAATCAAACTTTACTTGAAACTCCTTATACTCGGATGAACACTATTTGGAATCCCTCCACATGAGATCGGTGTCTTGGTCCTGTAACTCATTATTGGATTATGGGGGCCTGACCCAAGTTCAAAGTTATTTAGCCAAAAAAATCCCTACACTACTGGCCCTTTCAGCATCATCCCGTGGAGCGCGGACTGAAGTCTCACCCAAAGCAGTATGGGGAGATAATGGAACCAAGTTTCCACACCCTTGAGGTGTTTGTGATGTCAATTTAGTCCAACTAGACCTGCCTTCGCACAGGTCGCTTTGTGCACTATTCCAACCTTCAGTACCTTCACGAAGTGGCATAATCGTCTTTCACGTAGCCCTAACCAGGGGCTGAGATGCTTTTGCACTACTATGGTAGTGATCTACACTATTTCCCAAACTAGACTGAATATCTTACTTATCTTCTTAACTGATCTCAGTTAACTTCACGTAAATAGATATTCTATCTTGCATTGACTTAATCAACACAATTATACACATTCCTGCATCATATAAGTATTAGAAGTGAATTTCATACTCAAAATAACAGATGCATAAAATAGGAAATAAATATGCAGAATTGATAGAAAAAATCTCTTTATTAATACTTCAAATGGTTACAGACTCGACTTGCCCTAGGCACTTAGCTATGGACTACTAGGCCTCTACGCACTCAGCTGTAGAACCTTCTCCTACTCTATGACCCAGAACTAGACTTTACCCGTCAAATCTATCTCGCATACCTCATATTGATTCTTTGACTATGGCTTCAAACTACTTAGAGCCTAACTCTATTTATACAATCCCATGGTCCATGGACCATCGGTAGATCTCTACATTTGAAATTAGATTATCAAAATTAAGGGCGGATAACCCTATGACTCCTTAACAAACTATGTGCTCCGCACCCACAAAATGCAGAGTATTTACATTGGAATTACAAAATTGACCAAAATTTGGGCTCTAAGCCCCAAAACTTCTCTTGGGAGATCCCGCTCCCAACAGGTCTCCAACACAAACATCATGACTCACCTTCAAGTCACTCTGTCAGCGTGGAGATCTTTACGTGAATACCTCCCAACTGAATGACTTTATTCAGAAACTATTTCCAAAATCAATGTTGTAGAATCATCTACTGGCAAGTCGAAATCAACTGGAGGTAAAAATAAGGGGAGAGGTAAATAAAAACAAAATTCTTATTAGAAAGAGAAACCTACTAAAAATGAACCTACTGATGAAAAATGAAAACCTCGTTATCCTTGCCTTATTTGCAATGAGGATCACTCTACAAAGGAATTCCCACATCGGGCATAGGTTTCTAAATTCATTAAAGGTTGTCCAAATACTATTGTTTTGAAGGATCTATTTCCTTATCAATATATAAAAATGGTTTCTCATAACACGTCTTCCTGTTCAACATCTCAAGATATCATGATGATGTCTTCTCAAGAAGTTTTGGTAGCTATGAGATCAAAATATTATGGGTCTAAGCATCATGTTGACAATGGAAATGAGGATAATTCATCTGGTCAACCTTCCAGTTCAATTCCTCCACCTTCTCCTCCTTCTGAACCATTATATATCGAGAAACCAAATCCTAACATGATGATCTTACCAGTTCCCAAAGGTGTGCTTTGGAAATTATCTTTCAACCCGCATGATAGAGCTGCATAAAATTACAACATTGTTGAAGACCTGCCTATGTCTCCTTCCGTAATGCCAGCCTTGGAGGTGTTGCAAACTTCCCTGGCATAGAGAAGTATTTTAATGCCAATGATAGGAGCTATTGATCCACAAGATTCTAACCTAATTATCTTTGATCTTGATAGTCATATCTCAAGACTCCCTCATTAATTGGTACTCCAGATTCCTGTTTTGTTAAAACTAGATGAGTATTTCGCACAGTTGTTAATGAAGGAACTTATTTGTGCATTATGTCAATTTCTTGTTGGAAAGATTTAGGTTCTACAACCATCAATCAGTGATCGACCACTCTGAAATCCTTTGAAGGAAGAGGTTTTCATCCTTATGGTAACTTGAAAATATTTCCCATAGAGCTAGAGGGTAAAACGGTCGTGATCGAACTTGAAGTTGTCGATGCTCAACTCGATTACAACCTTTTTCTTGGTCGAAGTTGGACATATGCTATGTTAGAAATAGTCTCATTGTTGTTTTGAATGATACAATTTCCTCAGAGAGGGAAAATTACCAAAGTGGACGATTTATCTTACTACACTTCAGACCCTAACTCTACTAGTAGCATACATTTTGTCAAGAAAATGAATACTCTTTATGAGGATATTGGTGTTGGTTTACTCAATGATTCATCATTGATGGGAACTTTTGCGGTGCCTCCACAAAATTTTCCTTCTAATTTTGTCGAGGTTAACATGATCACATAAAGCACTATGGAATCTTCTGATTCGTGGATAGCACCTTTAGAGTCCCAATTATCCTCTTATGGAAATGAGATTCATTTGATCCCTCTTCAATTAGCTTATTTGGAAGTACAATCATTTTCTGACCCTTCATCTTCTGATATTGATCGATTTGGTACGATCAATGATTATTATTCTCCTTTACCTTAGTAAGAACCACTTTCACTCTCTGATTCTTTTGACTATATGTTTCAAACTGATGAAAGCATAATGTACGTTATAGCTTCGGATGAAATGGCTTGGAATGATCACCATCATCGTTCATCTTTTCTACCTAACCCTGATAAAATCGAGAATGATTTTTGAACTATGTTTTCACCTGAGATAGTTGATAGTCCAGAATTTCCCATTTCAGTATTTCAAACTGAGTCCAAATAAAATTTGGGGAATATATCTTCATCGACTTCCGTTGGCATCTTAGTTAAAACAAGGATTATTGAAAATATTCACATAGGCACCTCATGCTCAATAGAAGAAATCATAACATATAAGGCCCTATTTCAAGAATTCTATAACATTTTTTCTTGGTCCTATGAGAAAATGCCAAGAATTAACCCAAGAATTGTAGTACATGAAATTAAGACATACCCGAATGCCAAATCTATCAGACAACAATTAGGTTTGGTGCATCTACGAAAAGTTGTTGCGATTAAAGCTGAGGTCGAGAAATTGCTCAAATCATGTTTCATCTACCCAGTTCCCTTAACTGATCGGGTGTCCAATATCATACATATTAATAAGAAATAGGGAGACATTAGATTATGCATCGATTACAGGGATATTAGTAAAGCTTTTCCAAAATACAATTATCCTACTCCCTATATTGATCAAATCACTGACGAATGTGTCAGAAATGAAATGTTTTCATTTATGGACGGATTTTTTGGCTACAAGCAAATTATCATGCTCACTATTGATCAACACAAAACCACATTCATCTTCCCATGGGGAACGTTTTCCTATCGAAAACTCCCATTTCATTTGAAGAATGTTCGTGCAAATTTTCAACGAGCAATGTCTTATGCATTTCACAATATCAGGCATATTGTGAAACCTTATGGAGATGAATTTCCATCTCACTCATTGAGATGGGAAGACCATACAATGCATCTGAGAGAAATCTTTATTCGACATTGTCATTACAATATTTGCTTGAATCCACATAAGTTTGTTTTCTATGTGCAATTTGGTCGATTTCTAGGATTTGTCGTTTCAAAGGAAGGAATTCATATTGATCTGTTGAAGGTTGAGGCTATTCTAAATGTTCCTTCTCCTTCCAATCTTTGCCAACTCCAAATTTTGCAAGGAAAGCAAACTTTCTATGTCAATTTATACACAACTACACTGAGTTGACTAAATGTTTTACTCGAAATTTGAGAAAATGGATCTCATTTATCTGGGATGAAGTGGCTCAAAAGGCCTTTGATGCACTTAAATATGTGTTGACCCATACATTGTTGTTACATGTGTCAGATCATCAACAAGACTACCTTTTATGTCTGATGCCACCATTGGCATGGTTCTAGTTCAGGAAGACAAATTGAACGAAGAGCATGTGACATATTACTTAAGTCATAATTTGACCAAAACTGAAGAAAAATATGCACATGTGGAGAAATTGGCCTTGGCAACTCTTCAAATTGTACAACATTTTCTTCACTACATTTTATTACAAAAAAATACTATGATTTCTAATTTCAACCCTGTGGTGTACATTCTTACTAGAGAATTGTTGGGGGAAATTATTCCTAATGGATATTCATCCTATAGAAATTAAATTTTGAATTCATTAAATCCAAATCTAAGAAATCATTGCTGTTTGTTGAACTATTGTGTAACTTTCCCGGTAATGAAACCGGAAAATTGAAGAGGATTCTCTTCTAGACGAATCTCTCTTTCTAATCAGTAGTATAGATTCATGGTATGGAGATATCATCATTTATCTTCAAACCCTTACATTTAGGCAAAAATTGAGTCAAACTGATCATAGTCGTGTTCAGTATCAATCCCAGAAATACAATATTGTTGGTGATACACTTTATCATCATGGTGCTAATTCTATTTTCTGATGATCTTTAACCCATGATGAAACCCAATTTGGAACTTGTGGTGGTCATATGTCATGGTTTTCCACTGCTCAAAAGATCCTCCGCGTATGGTATTTATAGCCTTCTATGTTCAAAGACTGTATAACTGCGGTCCATAAATGCCATAATTGTCAAATCCATGATAAAAAAAAGCGTTCACATCTAGCTCCTCTTCACCTAATCATTGTTGTTGGTCCTTTCACTAAATGGGGCATTGATTTTATTACATTTAATGCCCACTCGGGTGCGGGGCATGGGTACATTATCCTTGCAGTATGTTATTTTATAGAATGGGATAATGTGATGCCTACATACAAATATGACGGTGAAACAACATTGTTTTTCATGTTCAATCATGTAATTTCTTGGCTTGGAGTTCTACAAGATATCGTCACGGACCATGGTAGCCATTTTCAAAACTATATGATGACCAATATTACCACAAAGTTAGGTTTGCGTCATGATAGTTCTACTCCATATTACTCGTAGGAAAATTTCCAAGTGGAATCCATTAACAAGGTTTTAACCACCATGATTAAAAGGATTACTAGGACTCATAAACGATATTGGCATCTAATGCTTTATCTAGCCTTGTGGGCATATCATACTAGAACAAAAACTTCAACTAATTTTACTCCTTTCCATCTTGTCTACGGCATGGAAGTAGTTCTACCAATTGAATGCGATATAACATCCTTTAAATTCGCAATTGAATTATTGCCAACTACTTATTTTGAAGAGGAATACTTCCTGCACTTAGCACGTCTCCATGAGACTCGTCCTGATGCTGCATTAGCTAGCGAGGCCCAAAAGAAATGAGTTAAAGAAAAATATTATCAAAATGTCAAACTTCATTCATATGCCGAAGGTGATTTAGTCTTGTTCTATGATCAAGAGCATGATAAGTTAGGAGCTGGTAAGTTAGAGCCTATGTGGCATGGCCCTTATATTATAAAATGTGCACTAGAAAAAGGGGCCTATGAACTACTTGATTATGAAATAATTCCTTTGGGAAAGATGAGAAATGGTCTTTACCTAAACATATATTATTCTTAGATTGTTTGGTGAAACATTTGTATATTATTGTACCATATTTTATGTGTGATAGCTTTTTGCAGTTTTTACAATTTCCTACTACTTCTCCTTCTCTTATTGTGTTACACTTTATTTTCAAATTTCGACATTCACTCAGACTTACATTCGCTTCAGTAATGGTGCTAGTCTTAGTACTTGGAATTTGTCTTCCGTAGCCTGGGTCATTTATTCACCCACAGGGAAGTTAGCCTCTATTCATGGGATATGCCTCAGTCGAAAAATGAATAATATTGCAAAATATAGTGCGGTGATTGAGCCATTATCTGATGCCATTTCATTTGGAATCTCTATGTTGATCATTAGGTTAGACCCGGAAATTGTGGTATCACATTTGAATGGTGTTTATTCAATTAGAAGTGCTCCCATGTTAAGGATGTTATTTCAAGTTCATCTCTTAGAAAGAGAAATTGATTATATTGAGTATCAACATATTCCAAGAAATTTAAACACATTAATAGATGCATTAGGTAATTATGTGTTAAATTGCGTAAAACATTTGTAAAGAAAATAGTGCAATATTCATTCATATATTATACAAGATAGACAAAAATAGAAGTAGTAGCTTTAATTAGATAAAAGTCTGTAAATAGTGTGGCTTTCACAAAGATTTCATCTAAAGACATAAGGCTCTATTGCCTTTATTTTCCAAAATTGTCGATACATCATCAAAACAAAAAAAATTCAGCACGCAAACTAGTCACCACGCATGATGATGATCATGGTATCATACAATAGCACATGCTACTGATCGTAGAAAATGACTAATAGGACCATGAACCCCTACAATATGGCTCCGGTGGCAGAGATAAAAATCATCTATAGTGGCATCTGGGATGTCCAATGTCAACCTCTCAAGGTTGTGCTCTATCTCTGTCAGTGTCTCTACTACCTCCGAGTTTTGTACTATGGGAGCTGTTGGATGCTCACCATGCTAATCATATCTATATAATCCAGCTGATTGCACTGAGGCCGCATCTGCATGATCATTTCGGATAATTAGCTTTGTATGCCAAAAGTAACAAAAAATAGAAAATTTTGAAAAACAACCAAAATGTGAAGTTTTACCTATAGCACTCCATTGCATTCTAGGAGACAGTGGCATCTCCAGATCTCCTCTATTGTCCAACCCTACATACGAAAAATATTCGATCATAATGATTGGGTTTTCCAACCACTCAGAGAATTGAGGAGTAAATCGGATTGTTGGTCCTTCACCACCTCCATGGCATGTCATAAGTGTAACCCATTTCAACATGCAAGGGTCACGAGGCCCTCCTCTCTCTGCATCTACTTGTGGAACCAAAAGAGGAATTTGCTCTAAGGAAAACGAAATAAAAAAGGCACCATACCCAAATATTTTGAGTTTTTCTGTTCATACTCTGGTTAGTTGCCTCTTCATATTGGTAACTACAACCTAGCGCTAGTTAAATATGGTATCTTGAAAGAAATCCATAGGGGTTTGAAGCTGAGCCTTCGTTAGAAAATGCAAAGTTGCACTACCACACAACCATGCAGCAATGAGCCCAATTGATTTCAAAGGAATTTTTGTTATGGTCTTGATGTCAATCCTTCCATCGTTAAGAGCAACTCCGTTAGTATAATGTTGTATCAAATAGGTAACATTGATTTTGCAAACTCTCCTATGCCCATACAGGTTGATTTCCACACCACGACATGGAAGTCCACTCAAGAAGTAAATGTCATCATCATCAATTACAAGCATATGCCCTCCAACTATGAAACATTCTTATTGAACATTCTAGTCAAAATTAGTTGTTTCATTTTAACCGTTGGAATCAATTTTCTCTCTGTTTAACTCGTTGCCATGATCTGATTCTTCATCCTATCCTGACGATGGACCACACTAGTTGGCTCGAAACACGTAGACAAATGAATCTTGATGTATTTATCACTGAAAAATATTTCTCAAAAATTAGATATGGATCATAGAAGCCTAAATTTGATCAACCCTAAATTTCTCAAGGCCTGTATGGTTGCTGGATCATTTAGGGCAGCTATATATTTCTCTTTGTGCTCACGTTCTCTACATTCCATGTTTGTGGTTCAAAAGCCTTCCATTAAACATAAAATATCATTAGAATTAATCATGGATAGAATTAGCAAAAAAATTGGGCATTTTCTATATTATATTTCTTTCCTTCAGCACTATGCGCAATTGAATATTGTGAACAGTACACATGTGTGCAGTTTCTTCCTTTGAAACTACGCACATGGCATTACAAATGAGTCAGTGTGCGCAGGCCCGATAAGGGTGACCTACACACATCAAGGGCGATAATCATTTTGAAAACCCTCCCCCAAAAAACCTAAAGATATGGTGAAAAACTAAATAAATGGCATGAAAATTAAGATCTTGGATAGACAATCTACCTGGAGAAGACAGCTCATGATTTTGTCTGACAACTTTCCCAAAATCAGCTTCAGAAGTTTTAGTAAAAAATGGCTTTTATCACTCTCAAATAGATAAAAGAAAAAATGATGAAAACATTTTACTTTTTGGTATTTTTATAAGTTTTTAGGGCTAATTAAATATATTTTTTTGCCTATTGACTTTTAAAAATCCAATTTTATAATGTTTTCACATTATTTTTTTGAGTAGAGATAATTATTTCGAGTTTAAATGTGCAGCTTATAGGTTATTTATGGAAATGGATCATTATGGTATTGAGTACATTTTTTATCACTTTTTTTTAACTCATTAAACATTACGAAAAAGTGAAACCATGGATTTCTCTTTACGACCTTTTCAACCTCCTAAAAATTGAAAAGAGCGTTGAGTACTTGATTGGTCGAACTTGTAAAATTAAATGAATAACTATATATTCAGTATAAGTTTACCCATTTTATGTACTGAACTAGACTATTTACGAAAAAATGATATGTTTACTAATCATGGTTAATAGATATCTCTCCTGCATTATTTTATCCTTTTTTGGGCTTGAGGGACAAAATTTACAAAAAGAACACTATGGAGTTTACTTATTTTTTTCTATTGACTCCATAAAACTGAAAAACATCGGGCTTTACTTTCTTCGGGCTTGTTAAAATTTACGTTGAAAGAGTTGAATGAGTTTTCATTTTGTGTCTTGTTAGACTCTTTAAATATAAAAATGACATTGAGTTACCCTTTTAGTGAAATCATAAAAATTAAACACTACAAGACTCGTTAAGCATGACGAGACCAAACCACTCCTTCTTAGGGTTCATTAAAAATACTTCGGAGGATTCATCCTAAGGATGAGCTTATAGGACAAGAATATGTTATCCTCCACAAGTTTCTAAAAAATAAAGAGGTAATTTCCAATAATGGTGGGGCAAAAGTTAGACCGAATCTTTGTTTTGGATTTCTAAAAGTTAGTATGTCGCTCTTGAACATGTCACTCTGTCACTTTTGTGTCCGAGTTGGTGTTGAAGGTGCTAGACCTGCCAACATGTCAATGGATCTCCTTGGTAAGAAGTCCCAACTAGACCTCAGACCATTTGGAGTAGGAGTCCTGGCAGTGGGTAGTAAAGCAATAACTTGACTACGACAGCGTGCAAAGGTAAGTGTGGTACATTTGTTGGAAGCATGTGACCTTGCAGCGAGTCAAGTGAGATGCATGGGAGTTCTAACACACCTAGGGGAAAAGGAAGTGAGTCCTTTAGAAGCCTGTAAATGAGTTTAATGACATCACAAGCTGGAAAGTAGAATAGTCCACAATCCAAGGTGACGGGTACCAATAAGACATTTGCAACAAGATTCATACAATTGCATACAAAGTATTTCATACACAAATGTGTAAGTTAAATAACATACATTGCTAAAGTAGCCAAAATCGTCCAACTACAGTAACAACACATGTATGAAAACATGTTGGCTGTGTTATATATTATATTAAGTGAACATTCCATTCATAGATACACCATTGAAAACCACTAGCCCCAATAGTGGAACATTACAGTAAACATCGCTTGCTCCTCCAAAGAGATGTACTCGCTCTACATTGTGGAGAAGCCAAGGCTTGTCACAATACTCTCCAAGCCTTCTCTAAGAAATTCCTAGCCAAAAGCTTGGCTCTCAAAAGTTTGTACTATGAGTTATGAAGGTCTATATATAGCAAAGGGTGGGCTAACCCTTGACATTTCCCTTTGACTCTTAGACTATCCTCATGAATCTTCACATACATACTGATTGTTAACATTCCCCTAATGACACTTGAAATTCCACTTACAACATATTTACAATAATACAATTTCCACATATACCCATGTGGGACAAGAAAATAGGCTTGAGTTAGCCTGATAAGATAAAAAACATCAGTCACGTTCTTGGGGAAAGACCAATTTGGTAACCTACTTGTGATGGTATTCATTGACGAACTAATACCAAGCTTCGTACTGCACTATTGTGTCCCTGTACTGTATGGTGACATCTTTGTCAAAGCATACTCTTGCTTCCATGGCTTCCAGGTATATGGTTATGAAACCTCTGTCGAACTCATCCTGAAGCATCACAACATTGTCTTGAGTGTGGTCGGACCAACGATATACTTCTACATGTTATCTACATTGAGTTATAAGTCATCACTTGTGGCTTCAAGCGTGAACTACTCTATGCACTTGTCGACATCTAGCATGACTTGGTTCTTCCCCATGGCCTGGATGAGGGTTTGGATGGAAGGGATACTATGCATTCGCACTATGAGATCTAGACTCTTGAACAACCATGCATAAGAATCCTCAATGCTAGTGATAAGTAGAGGGAGTTTCTCATAATTCTGGATCAACATCTGAATCCATGCTTTGTCTAGCTCAACCTTTGGCTTCATCCTCTTGTGCAAGTAAAGCGGGGCTCCCTTGTACCTCATTATCCATTCTTGCATGTGTGTAATAGCAGTGTCAATGTATTTGAGAGTTAGCGTTGTCTGCACGCACTTCTGCTGAAAGTCGTATCGATGGACAACCACTTTGTGCATAGTGGTAGATCTGCTATACACTGTCTGCATGGTGACCTCCAAATTTGATATCTTCACCACTATTTCTTTCTTCATCTCTGTCATGGTGGATCCTTCAGACTACTCTTTTCTCTTAGTGTGGCCTCTCGCAAGTCTTGCACCATTCAATCATTCTCTGTTGTCAAGAACTTAACTGTTGAACTCTTGGCTTCTACATAAGCCTTAGAAGTCTCGACCATGACAACTAGATGTCTTCTAACATCTTGTACAATCAGGCTTTCCTCTATGTGGGTAGGAGAAGTGTGATCATCCGTGATTTTCTTTCTTCATTCCTGTACAATCCTCTGTTGTGACTTGTCAAATGCTAGATTGTACACATATGTCTTTGGATCATCATCAAGGAGAACATCATCTCCTTGCTCGCTCCAGACTGGTTGTGATTCTAGAGGTGGCAGAGACTGTGCTGTGACCTTGGATGCCCTCCGCATGAGATCAGTGTCTTGGTCATGTAACTCATTGTTGGATTATGGGGGCCTGACCCTGGTTCAGAGTTATTTAGCTAAACAAATCCCTACACTACTGGCCCTTTTGACATCATCCCATGGAGTGCAGACTGAAGTCTCACCCGAAGCTGTATGGGGGGATGCTGGAACCAAGCTTCTGCACCCTTGAGATGTTTTTGATGTCAATTTAGTCCAACCAGACCTGCTTTCGTCTAGGTCTCTTCACGCAATGTTCCAACCTTTAGTACCTTCATGAAGTGGCACAATCATCTTTCGTGCATCCCCAACCAGGGGCTGAGATGCTTTCATGCTGCTATGGAAGCGATCTGAGCTATTTCCCAACCTAGACTGAATATCTTACTTATCTTATTAACTAATCTCAGTTAACTTCGCGTAAATAGATAGTCTATGTTGCATTCACTTAATCAACACAATTATAGACATTCACGCGTCATATAAGTATTAGAAGTGAATTTCATACTTAATATAACATATGCATCAAACAAGAAATAAATACGTAGAATTGATAGAAAACTTCTCTTTGTTAATACTTTAACTAGTTATAGGCTTGAATTGCCCTGCGCACTCAGCTGTAGGGGTCCGCGCACTCAACTATAGACTACTAGGCCTCTGCGCACTTAGCTGTAGAGCCTTCTCCTACTCTACGACCCACAACTAGACTTTACCCCTCAGATCTATCTCACATACCTCATATTGATTCTTCGACTATGCCTCTAAAGTACTTAGAGCGTCACTCTAGTTATACAATCCCATGGTCTACAGACCATGGGTAGATCTCTACAGTTGACATTACATTATCAAAATTTAGGGCGAACAACCCTACGACTCTTTAATAAACTACGCGCTCCGTGCCCACATAATGTGGAGTCTTTACATCAGAATTACAAAATTGACCAAAATATGGGCTCTAAGCCCCAAAACTTCCCTTGGGGGATCCCATGCCCAACAGCCCCCAACACAAAAATTATGACTAGCCCTTGAGTCACACTATCAGTGCGAAGATCTCTGAGCGAAGACCTCCCAACTAAAAGAATTTATTTAGAAACTATTTCCAAAATCAATGTTGTAGAATCATCTACCAGTAAGACAAAATCAATATGAGGTAAAAATAAGGGGAAAGGTAAATCGAAACAAAATTCTTCTTAGAAAGAGAAACCTACTAAAACTGAACCTACTGACGAAAAATGAAAACCTCGTTATCCTTGCCTTATTTGCAATGAGGATCATTGTACGAAGGAATTACCACATTGGTCATAGGTTTCTAAATCCATTAAAGGTTCTCCAAATCCTGTTGTTTTGAAGGATCTATTTCCTTATCAAGATATAAAAATGGTTTCTCATAACACATCTTCCTCTTCAACATCTCAATATATCATGATGATGTCTTCTCAAGAAGTTTTGGTAGCTATGAGATCAAAAGATTATGGGTCTAAGAATCATGTTGATAATGGAAATGAGGATAATTCATTTGGTCAACCTTCCAGTTCAATTCCTTAACCTCCTCCCCCTTTTGAACCATTATATATTGAGAAACCAAATCCTAACATGATAATCTGACCGCATCCCAAAGGTGTGCTTCGGAAATTATCTTTCAACTTGCATGATAGAGCTGCACAAAATTACAACATTGTTGAAGACCTCGCTATTTCTCCTTCCGCAATGTGAGCTTTGGATGTGTTGCAAACATACTTGGCATAAAGCAATATTTTAATGTCAATCATAGGAGCTATTGTTCCACAACATTCTAACCTAATTATCTTTGACCTTGAGAGTCATATCTTGAGACTCTCTCATCAATTGGTTTTCTAGATTCCTATTTTTGTTAAAAGTAGATGAGTATTTCACACAGTTGTTGATGAAGGAGCTTCTATGTGCAATATGTTAATTTCTTGTTGGAAAGATTTAGGTTCTCCAACCATCAATCAGTCACCAACCACTCTGAAAGCCTTTAATGGAAGAGGCTTTCATCCTTATGGTAACCTGAAAATGTTTCCAATAGAGCTAGAGGGTAAAACGGTCATGATCGAACTTGAAGTTGTTGATGCTCAATTCGATCACAACCTTTTTCTTGGTTGAAGTTGGACATATGCTATGTTTGGAATAGCCTCATTGTTGTTTAAAATGATACAATTTCCTCACAGAGGGAAAATTATCAAAGTGGAAAATTTATCTTACTACACTTCAGACCCTAACTCTACCGTAGCATACATTTTGTCAAGAAAATGAATACTCTTTATGAGGATATTGGTGTTGGTTTACTCAAAGATTCTTCATTGATTGGAAATTTTGCGATGCCTCCACCAATTTTTCCTTCTAATTTTGTCAAGGTTAACATGATTTCATCAAGCACTATGGAATCTTCTGATTCATGAATAGCACCTTTAGAGTCTCAATTATCCTCTTATGGAAATGAGATTCCTTTAAGCCCTCTTCAATTGGCTTATTAGGAAGTACAATCATTTTCTGACCCTTCATCTTCTAATATTGATCAAGTTGGTACGATAAATGATGATTATTCTCCTTTACCTTAGTTAGAACCGCTTTCACTCTATGATCCTTTTGACTATATCTTTCCAACTGATGAAAGCATCATGTACGTTATAACTTTGGATGAAATGGCTTGGAATGATCACCATCATCATTCATTTTTTCTACTTGACCTTGATAAAATCGAGAATGATTTTTGAACTATGTTTTCACCTAAGATAGTTGATAGTCTAGAATTTTCCATTTCAGTATTTCAAACTGAATCCAAATAAAATTTTGGGAATATATCTGCATCGACTACCATTGACATCTCAGTTAAAACAAGGATTTTTTAAAATATTCACATAGGCGCCTCATGCTCAATCAAAGAAATCCTAACATATAAGGCCCTATTTCAAGAATTCTTTAAAATTTTTGCCTAGTCCTATGAGAAAATGCCAGGAATTAACCCAAGCATTGTAGTACATGAAATTAAGGTCTACCCAGATGCCAAATCTATCAGACAACAATTAAGTTTGGTGCATCTACGAAAATTTGTTGCGACTAAAGCTGAGGTCGAGAAATTGCTCAAATCATGTTTTGTCTACCCAGTTCCCTTAACTGATCGGGTATCCAATATCGTACCTATTAATAAGAAACAAGGAGACATTAGAGTATGCATCGATTATAGGGATATCAGTAAAGATTTTCCAAAATACAATTTTCCTACTCCCTTTATTGATCAAATCATCGACAAATGTGTTGGAAATGAAATGTTTTCATTTATGGATGCATTTTTTGGCTACAATAAAATTAGCATGCTCCTTGCTGATCAACACAAAACCACATTCATCTTCCCACGGGGAATGTTTTCCTATCGAAAACTCCCATTTCATTTGAATAATATAGGTGCAACTTTTCAACGAGCAATGTCTTATGCATTTCACGATATCAGGCATATTGTGCAACCTTATGGAGATGACTTTCCATTTCACTCATTGAGATGGGAATACCATACAATGCATCTGAGAGAAATCTTTATTAGACGGTGTCATTACAATATTCACTTGAATCCACGTAATTGTTTTTTCTGTGTGCAATATGGTCAATTTACAGGATTTGTCATTTCAAAGGAATGAATTCGTATTGATCTGTTGAAGGTTGGGGTTATTCTGAATGTTCCTCCTCCTTCCAATCTTGCTAACTCCAAATTTTGCAAGGGAAAGCAAACTTTCTATGTCGATTTATCCACAACTACACTGAGTTGACTAAATGTTTTACTCGACTTTTGAGAAAAGGGATCTCATTTATCTGGGATGAAGTGGCTCAAAAGGCCTTTGATGCACTTAAATATGTGTTGACCCACACATTGTTGTTACATGCTTCAGATTATCAGCAAGACTACCTTTTATGTTTGATGCCACCATTGGCATGGTTCTAATTCAGGAAGACAAATTGAATGAAGGGCATGTGACATATTACTTAAGTCATAATTTGATCAAAACTGAAGCAAAACATGCACATGTGGAGAAATTGGCCTTGGCAGTTGTTCAAGTTGTACAACATTTTTGTCACTACATTTTATTAAGCAAAACTACTATGATTTCTGATTGCAACCCCATGGTGTACATTCTTACCAGAGAATTGTTGGGGGGGAGGGGGGGGGGGTGAATTATTCCAAATGGATATTCATCCTATAGAAATTAAATTTTGAATTCATTAAATCCAAATCTAAGAAATTATTAGTGTTTGTTGAACTATTGTGTAACTTTCCCGATCCTTAAACTAAAAAATTGCAGAGGATTCCCTTCCAGATGAATCTCTCTTTCTAATTAGTAGTTTAGATCCCTGGTATGGAGATATCATAATTTATCTTCAAACCCATACATTTAGGCTAGAAATAAGTCGAACTGATCATATTCATATTCAGTATCAATCCCAGAAATATAATATTGTTGGCGATACACTTTATCATCATGGTGCTAATTCTATTTTCCAACGATGTTTAACCCACGATGAAACCAAATAGGTATTAAATGATTGCCACTATGGAACTTGTGGTGGTCATATGTCAGGGTTTTCCACAGCTCAAAAGATCCTGCACGTAGGGTATTTATAGCCTTCTATGTTCAAAGACTGTATTATTGCAGTCCATAAATGCCAATATTGTCAAATCGATGATCAAAAAAAGCGTTCACATCCAACTCCTCTTCACCTAATAATTTTTGTTGGTCCTTTTGCTAAATGGGGCATTGATTTTATTACATGTAACCCCCATTCAGGTGGGGAGCATGGGTACATTATCCTTGCAGTATGTTATTTTACAAAATGGGATAAGGTGATGCCTACATACAAATATGATGGTGAAACAACATCCTTTTTCATGTTCAATCATGTAATTGCTTGGTTTGGAGTTCCACAAGATATCGTCATGGACTATGGTAGCCATTTTCAAAACTATATGATGACCAATCTTACCACAAAGCTAGGTTTGCATCATGATAGTTCTACTCCATATTACCCACAGGAAAATTTCCAAGTGGAATCCATTAAAAAGGTTTTAACTAGCATGATTAAAAGGATTACTAGGACTCATAAATGAGATTGGTATCTAATGCTTTATCTGGCCTTGTGGGCATATCGTACTAGAACAAAACTTCAACTAATTTTACTCCTTTCCATCTTGTCTATGACATGGAAGTAGTTCTACCAATTTAATGCAATATAACATCTTTTAAATTGGAAATTGAATTATTGCCAACTACTTGTTTTGAAGAGGAACGCTTCCTGTACTTACCACATCTCGATGAGACTCGTCTTGATGCTACATTAGCTAGCGAGGCCCAAAATAAATGAGTTAAAGCACAATATTATCAGAATTTCAAACCTCATTCATATGCCAAAGGTGATTTAGTCTAGGTCTATGATGAAGAGCATGATAAGTTAGGAGCTGGTAAGTTAGAGCCTATGTGGCATGGCCCTTATATTATAAAATGCGCACTAGAAAAAGGGGCCTGTGAACTACTTGATTATGACGTAATTCCTTTGGGAAAGCTGAGAAATGGCCTTTACCTAAACATATATTATTCTTAGATTGTTTGGTGAAACATTTGTATATTACCGTACCATATTTTATGTGTGATAGCTTTTAGCAATTTTTATGATTTCCTACTACTTCTCCTACTCAACTTGTGTTACACTTGATTTGTAGATTTTGACATTCCCTCAGACTTACATTGGCTTCACTAATGGTGGTAGTATTAGTACTCATAATTTCTCTTCCGCAACCTAGGTCATTTATTTGCCTACAGGGAAGTTAGTCTCTATTCATGGGATATGCCTCAGTCAAACAATGAATAATATTGTAGGATATAGCGCGGGGATTGAGCTATTATCTAATGACATTGCATTTGGAATCCATCTGTTGATCGTTAGGTTAGATTTAGAACATGTGGTATCACATTTGAATGGTGTTTATTCAGTTAGAAGTGCTCCCATGTTAAGGATGTTTTTGTGGGTTCATCTCTTGGAAAGAGAATTTGATTATATTGAGTATCAACATATTCCAAGAAATTTAAACACATTAATAGATGCATTAGGTAATTATGTGTTAAATTGGAACTTGTAAAACATTCGTAAAGAAATCGGTGCAATATTCATTCATATATTATACAAGATAGACAAAAATAGAAGTAGTAGCTTTAATTAGATAAAAATCTGTAAATAGTGTGGCTTTTACAAAAATGTCATCCAAAGACATAAGGCCCCGTTGCCTTTATTTTCCAAACATGTTGATACATCATCAAAAAAAAAAAAAATATAGCCCTTGGACTAGTCACCACGCATGATGATGATCGGGTAGCATACAATAGCACGTGCTACTCATCGTAGAAAATGACTAATAGGACTAGGAACCCCTATAATATGGCTCTGGTAGTGGAGATAAAAATCATCTATAGTGGCATCTAGGATGTCCAATGTCAGCCTCTCAATGTTGTGCTCTATCTCTGTCAGTGTCTCTGCTGCCTCTAGGTTTTGTACTATGGGAGTTGTTGGATGATCACCATGCTGATCATATCTATGTAATCAAGCTGATTGTACTGGGGCCACATCTGCATGATCATTTTGGATAATTAGCTTTGGATGCCAAAAATAACAAAAAAAGAAAATTTTCAAAAATCAACCAAAATGTGAAGTTTTACATATAGCACTCCACTGCATTCCAGGAAGCGGTGGCATCTCCAGATCTCCTCTGTAGTCCAACCCTGCATACGAAAAATATTCAATCATAATGATTGGATTTTCCAACCACTCGAATAATTGAGAAGTAAAGTGGATTGTTGGTCCTTCGTCACCTCCATGGCGTGTCATAAGTGTAACCCATTTCAACATGTGAGGGTCACGAGGCCCTCCTCTCTCTACATCTACTTGTGGAACCAAAAGAGGAATCCACTCTAAGGAAAATGAAATAAAAAAGGCACCATACCCAATTTTTTTGAGTTTTCTTGTTCTGACTCTGGTTAGTTTCCCCTTCATATTGGTAACTACAACCTGATGCTAGTTAAATATGGTATCTTGAAAGAAATCCATAGGGGTTTGCAGCTGAGCCTTCGTTAGCAAATGAAAATTTTCACTACCACACAACCGTGCAACGATTAACCCAATGGATTTCAAAGGAATTTGTGTTATGGTCTTGATTTCAATCCTTCCATCATTAAGAGCAGCTCCATTATTATATTGTTGTATCAAATAGGTAACATTGGTTTCACAAACTCTCCTATGCCCATACAGGTTTATTTCCACACCACGACATTGAAGTCCACTCAAGAAGTAAATGTCATCATCATCAATGCCAAGCATATGCCCTCTAACTATGAAACATTCTTATTGAACATTCCAGTCAAAAGTAATTGTTTCATTATAACTGTTGGAATCATTTTTCTCTCTCTTTAACTCGTTTCCATGATCTGATTCTTCATCTTGTCTTGATGATGGACCACACTAGTTGGTTTGAAACACATAGACAAATGAATCTTGATGTTTTATCACTGAAAAATATTTCTCAAAAATTAGATATGGATCACAGAAGCCTAAATTTTATCAACCCTCAATTTTTCAAGGCTTGTGTGGTTGCTGAATCATTTGGAGAAGCTATATATTTCTCTTTGTGCTCACGTTCTCTGCATTCCATGTTTACAGCTCAAAAGCCTTCAATTAAACATAAAATATCATTAGAATTAATCATGGATAGAATTAGAAAAAGAATTGGGCATTTTCTATATTATATTTCTTTCCTTCAGCACTATGTGCAGTTGAATATTGTGAACAGTGCACATGTGTGCAATTTCTTCCTTTGAAACTATGCACATAGCATTACAAATGAGTCAGTGTGCGTAGGCCCGATAAGGGTGACCTACACACATCAAGGGCGATAATCATTTTGAAAACCCTCCCCCAAGAAACCTAAGTATATGGTGAAAAGCTAAATAGATGGTGTGAAAATGAAGATCTCGGATAAACAATCTACCCGCAGAAGATGACTCGTGATTTAGTCTAACGATTTGTCAGAAATTAGCTTCAGAAGTTTCTAGTAAAAAATGGCTTCTATCACTCTCAAATGGATAAAAACACAAAGGATGAAAACTTTTTACTTTTTGGTATTTTTATAAGTTTTTAGGACTAATTAAATACTTTTTTTCCCTATTGACTTTTAAAAATCCAATTTTATAATGTTTTCACATTATTTTTTTAGCAGAGATAATTATTTCGAGTTTAAGTGTGCATATTATAGGTTATTTATGGAAATGGATCATTATAGTACTGAGTGCATTTTTATCAGTTTTTTTTAATTCGTTAAACATTACGAAAAATTTAAACCATGGAGTTATCTTTACACCCTTTTCAACCTCCTAAAAAATTAAAAGAGCGTTGAGTACTTGATTGGTCAAACTTGTAAAATTAAATGAACAACTATCTATTTAGCATAAGTTTACCCCTTTTACATACTGAACTAGACTATTTACGAAAAATGTATATGTTTACTAATCGTGGTCAAAAGATATCTCTCTTGCATTATTCTATCGTTTTTCGGGCTTGAGGGACAAAATTTACAAAACGAACACTATCGATTTTACTTATGTTTTTCTACTGACTCCCTAACGCTGAAAAACACTAGGCTTTACTTTCTTTGGGCTTGTTAAAACTTACGTTGAAAGAGTTGAATGAGTTTTCTTTTTGTGTCTTTTCAGACTCTTTAAATATGAAAATGACATTGAGTTACCCCTTTAGTGAAATCATAAAAACTAAACAATACAGGACTCATTAAGCATGACGATACCAAACCACTCCTTCTTAGGGTTTGGTAAGAATACTTCAGAGGACTCATTCAAAGGATGAGCTTACAAGACAAGAATATGTTATCCTCAAGCTTCTAAAAAATAAGGAGGTAATTTCCAATAATGGTGGGGTAAAAGTTAGAACGAATCTTTGTTTTGGATTTCTAAAAGTTAGTATGTCTCTCTTGAACATGCCACTTCATCACTTTCATGTTCGAGTTGGTGTTGAAGGTGCTAGACCTATCGACATGTTAGGGGATCTCCCCGATAAGAAGTCCCAACTAGAGCTCAGACCATTTGGAGTAGGAGTCCTAGCAGTGGGTAGTAAAGCAATAACTTGACTACGTAACGCACTGAGGTAAGTGTGGTATCTTTGTTGGAAGCAAGTGTGTGACCTTGCAGTGAGTCAAGTGAGATGCATGGGAGTTCTAACACATCGAAGGGAAAAGGAAGTGTGTCCCTTAGAAGCCTGTAATAGTACAGAGCCTTAAAGGAACATGAGTTGAATGACATCACAAGTTGGAAAGTAGAATTGTCCACAATCCAAAGTGACGTGTTAAACTAATAAGACATTAAAACAATATTCATACAATTTCATACAAAATATTTCATACACAAACGTGTAAGTTAAATAACATACATTGCTAAAGTAGCCAAAGTCATCCAACTACAGTAAAAACATATGTATGAAAACATGTTGGTTGTGTTATATATTATATTTGGTGAACATTGCATCCATAGATACACCATTGACAACCACTAGCCCCATTAGTGGAACATTACAGTAAACACCACCTACTCCTCCAAAGAAATGTACTTGCTCTACACTGTGGAGAAGCCAAGGCTCGTCACAATACTCTCCAAGCCTTCTATAAGAAATTCCTAGCCAAAAGCTTGACTCTCAAAAGCCTGTACTATGAGTTATGAAGCTCTAGATATAGCAAAGGGTGGGGTGACCCTTGACATTCCCCTTTGACTCTTGGACTATCCTCATGAATCTTTACATTACATAACTTGACTATTAGCATTCCACTAATGACACTTGGAATTCCACTTACAACATATTGACAATAATACAATTTCCACATATACCCATGTGGGACAAGAAAATAGGCCTGAGTTAGCCAGACAAGATAAAAAACATCACTCACGGTCTTGTGGAAAGACCAATTCGATAACCTCCTTGTGATGGTATTCAGTGATGAACTAATACCAAGCTTGGTACTGTACTATTGTGTCCCTGTACTATTTGGTGACATCTTTGTCGAAGCATACTCTTGCCTCCATGGCTTCCAGGTATATGGTTTTGAAACCTCTGTCCAACTCATCCTGAAGCATCGCAACATTGTCCTGAGTGTGGCTGGAACAACGATATACTTCTAAATGTTATCTACACTAAGTTGTAAGTCATCACTTGTGGCTTCACGCATCAACTACTCTACGTGCTTATCGAATCTAGCATGACTTGGTTCTTCCCGATGGCCTGGATGAGGGTTCCGATGGAAGGGATATTGTGTGTTCGCACTATGAGATCCAGACTCTTGAACAACCATGCATAGGAATCCTTAATGCTAGTGATAACCAGAGGGAGTTTCTCATAGTTCTCAATCAATATCTGAATCCATGCTTTGTCTAGCTCAACCTTTGGCTTCATCCTCTTGTGCAAGTAAAGCGGGGATCCCTTGTACCTCATTATCCATTCTTGCATGTGTGCAAGAGTAGTGTGAATGTATTTGAGAGTTTGGGTTGTCTTCACACACTTTTGCTAAAACCTGTATCAATGGACAACCGCTTTGTGCATGGTGACAAATCTCCTACACACTGTCCACATGGTGGCCTCCAAAGTTCATATCTTTGCCACTATTTCTTTCTTCATCTCTATCATGGTGGATCCTACGGACTACTCTTTTCTCTCAGTGTGGCCTCTTCAATGTCGTTTGCCATTCAATCATTCTCTACTGTCAAGAACTTGACCATTCAACTTGTGGCTTCTACATAAGCCCTAGAAGTCTCGGCCATGACAACTAGATGTCTTCTAACATCTTGTACAATCATGCTTTCCTCTATGTGGGCAAGCGAAGTGTGATCATTCGTGATTTTGTTTCTTCGTTCCTATAAAATCCTCTATTGTGACTTGTCAAATATGAAATTGTAGACATCTGTCTCTGGATCATCATCAAGGAGAATAGTTTCTCCTTGCTCGCTCGGGACTAGTTGTGATTTGGGAGGTGGCAGCAACTGTGGTGTGACCTTGGATGCCCTCTACATGAGATCAGTGTCTTGGTCCTATAAATCATTTTTGGCTTATGGGGGCCTGACACATGTTTAGAGTTATTTAGCCAAACAAATCCCTACACTACTGGCCCTTTCAGCATCAGCCCGCAGAGCGTGGACTGAAGTCTCACCCGAAGTAGTATGGGAGGATGCTAGAAAGAAGTTTCCACACCCTTGAGATGTCTGTGATGTCGATTTAGTCCAAGTAGACCTGCCTTTGCACAAGTCACTTTGCACACTGTTCCAACCTTCAGTACCTTTGCAAAGTGGCACAATCGTCTTTAACGCAACCCTAACCAAGGGCTAAGATGATTTCGCACTGCTATGGCAATAACTTTCTCTATTTCCCAACCTAGAATGAATATCTTACTTATCTTCTTAAATGATCTCAATTAACTTTGCATAAATAGATATTCTACCTTGCATTCACTTAATCAACACAATTATACACATTCACGCATCGTATAAGTATTAGAAGTAAATTTCATACTCAATATAATAGATGCATAAAATAGGAAATAAATGTGCAAAATTGATAGAAAACTTATCTTTATTAATACTTCAACTGGTTATAGACTTGACTTGCCTTGCGCATTAAGTTGCAGGGGTCCACGCACTCAGTTGTGGACTACTAGGCCTCTGTGCACTCATCTGTAGAACCTTCTGCTACTCTATGACCTAGAACTAGACTTTACCCCTCAGATCTATCTTGCATACCTCATATTGATTTTTCGACTATGCCTTCAAACTACTTAGAGCCTTACTATGTTATACAATCACATGGTACGCGGACCATGGGTAGATCTCTACAACTAACATTACATTATCAAAATTAAGGGCAGACAACCCTATGACTCTTTAACAAACTATGCACTCTGTGCCCACAAAATGGGGAGTCTTTACATAGGAATTACAAAATTGACCAAAATCTAGGCTCTAAGACCCAAAAATTCCCTTGGGGGATCCCGCGCCTAACAGGCCCCCAACACAAACATCATGACTTGTTCTCGAGTCACTCTGTCGATTTGAAGATCTTTGCGTAAAGACCTCCTAACTTTGACTGGATCGCTACAATTTCGGCAAGGCACTGAGCAACTCCCTACTGGAATTCCTCTACGCATTGTTCAGTGACTGTTGTAGCTGAATCGATGCCCTAAATCCTCTCCTGTGTTGCTTGTAGCTGCGGGATCTTTTCTTAAATGGAGGCTATAATGGTATATGCCTCATCAATCCACATCTCTAGGCGCGCCTTCAAAACTACTTCCTTATGCCAAGCGGCATCCACCTGCTCCTTGAGTGCCTTTACCTATTGCATCCTAGCGAGCCTTTGCGTAAGGGAAACCATCTGCGTGGTCCCTTTGACCTCATCGTACTTCTACTGTAGCTCACGTGCCTCTTCTCCAAGTGCTCTATGTTTAGGTCCTCTTGTAGGGTGGTGAGGACCTTGAACAACTGCTTGAACAGGTTCGTGCAGTGTATCAATGCACTCTTAACCACCGCCATTACTGTTGTGATCGCATTGGCATGTTGTTCCTTAATATTTGAATGAGTTGAAGGCTGTGCCTTCAACTATAATTCTACTATCTAAAGGTTCAACTCTAGCTAAACCTTGGCCATTTCTTCCCTTGTGTCGCGCACCCTTGCTGCTAACTTGTGTACGCATGCCTCCACTGGTTCCTCTGCTTGGATGGCCAATTCCAAGACCATCTAGCAGGCTTCCTACACCACCTACACTATATGTCTATTCTGCGCCACTACCTCATCGCGCTGCAGGCTCAACTACTCAATGTTGATGTGCTACTCACTCATTACCTGTAGCGTGTGGCTCTCCCTAGCTTGTAGTTTTGCAGTGACTCCATCCTGTAAAATATAGAGCGTCTCTCGATGGAGCAAAACCATGTCTAACCCTATCCCTTTCAACCTGTTGACCATAGGCCTGTCGACCTCATTTTCTACAATGAGTTCTCCATCTAGTAGCACTATTGTGTTGATCACCCTGGCACGTAGCATTTCCTCAGCCACCAATGTGTCGACTGCGAGGTTGGTTGACATAATGCTAGCCTATGGAGTGCACACTTGCAACTCCTGTGTCTGCATCCGGAGAGCCCCCAATACCATATAGTGTTGCTCCTCAAACTACTAGAGGTCCTCCACAGTGAAATACCTCACCGTCTCACAAATATCGTGTAGATCACCTTTAGTAAGGTTGATGGGGTCAAACAAAGTCTTTGAGGTCTTCATCTTCTTTCGTGGCCTGACTTGCTCTCTTGGGCGCGGACGTTTTAGCTGGGTGGAAATTGTTTGCAGGTCCACACCACCTTGTTTGGTATCAGTCTCCAGCTTGGGTGAGGCAGACTTTTGTCCTCACGCTCTTCTTCTGCTACCTTCTATTTCTCTTCTGCCAACTTCGCAGCATCGCATGCCTCTTGGGCCTTAGCCGCTGCTACTTCCTGCCTGTGCTTTTCCACCAACTATGCCATCCGCAGTTTAACCTCTTCCTTCTTCCGTTGCATGGTGGACTTCTCTACTTCCATCATGGAGCGAGCTGGGGCATGTCACTCTGGCAGCCAAGACTAGAGGACTATGAAGATGACATTGTCAGTCACCAAATATGCTAACTCATGCCACGTCTTCATGGGGTCCTTCCGCACCCTGATGAAGACATGGTGGAAGTCTACTTTGAACTTAGTGAAGAACTACGGACTGCTGTAGACCGTGGGTGATAATCACGGCTTGTGATTAATCCCCATTCTGATATTCATCTCCATGAGCACCCATAATATTATTCTTTCCCTTATCCTTTGTGCATCCCCGGTTGCCCATAGTGAAGTGTACTTCGCTACCTTTGGAAGGTCCTGCGATCATCAGGAACTGACTATCTTTGGGAAATTCCAATGCCACCAGTACTATTGACAACAGGAGCCATGAATAATGGAATGTTTTACCCTGCTCCTGTGCCTCGCGATAGTTCTCAAGGAACTCTCCACATAGATAGTTTGCGCAGTTGAACTAGACACCTTCTGTGCATTGCGCTGCTAATGCAACCATCAGTGTGGGCACCTCATCCCCACGGCACTTTCACATCACCTTCCCTTCGAATATCTATCGCGTGACCTTGACAGCAGGGTTGTTGATGCTGGAAATGGCATACTCTTACTTCTTCTTCCTCAGTTTGAATTTATTTTTCATGGTCTCCGCGATGGCCAAATCGTCAATTTTTCCTTCTGAAATGTTTCTTGGGTTGTCCCCTGCATAAGGGGGCCATGTAATATTGTGAGTTATATGGTTTGTGATTGGGATGGGCTCCTCCAGCCACAAGCACCCATCATGCACCAAGCAGAGTAGTTGCCTAATGACAAAAATGGTCACTGGGGCGCGATGGTAATGTGGCACCCAGAGCAGGTTTAGCAATATTGCCTTCTCGACACCTCTCAACCATTTGCACGACTCCAAGTCTATTATCTTAGCTAGTGTGTCTTTCTTCTAGTGCATTAGCTATGCGGTCATGAGATGCAGGAACTTCTCATGGTCTGCAAGGTCCCAATCTTCAAATTTTATAATGGGCACTCGTCCCAAGTGTGCTCCTTAAAAAATAATGTTGTCAGGAAGTAGTAGAGTCTGTAGAGAGCTCTTTCTCTCATCTATATCCTCGAGCACCTTTTCTTTACCCTTCCGTGGAGGAACATATGCGGGCAGCTTGGTGAGAGGGTCTGCACCTTGCATTTCAACTTCCATCTCTATGTTGGCTTGTAGGGGCTTGACCCAGGTTCAGAAGTGATTTAGCCAAACAAATCCCGAAACTACTAGCCCTTTCGGCAACAGTCCACAGTGTGCGGATTGAGGTCTCACCTGAGGTAGTATGGGAGGGTGCTAGAACCAGGTTTCCTCACCCTAAGGATATATTGATGAAGTCTGGGAAGTTCGTGAACTGATCCTGCATGCTCACACTGCTCTGCACAGTTGTCTGACCTTTGCGTAGCTATATAAAGGGTGTGAAGAGGCATAATCTAGATCCTTTAAACTTATTGCGTTATTATTATAGATCTTAACTGAATTTTGTGGGCCCAATATTCTTATCAATCGTTCAACATTCATAACAAGTGCATGCAATCATAAACTATAAGGAGATGCATAAGCATATAACAGAAGCATAAACATACAAATCTATGAATAGATGCACAATATTTCAGAATCAACTTAGCTTTTATTAAACTTCTATTCCATTACAATCCCAACTCTGCCCTGCTCACTCAGCTGCAGGGGTCCGCGCACATAGCTGCAGACTCTACCAGGCTTCTTCACACACAGCTGCAGAGCCTCTTCCTATTCCTACAATCCAAGACTCGGAATTATATACTTACAGCGAATATCACATGCAAAAACCCATATCACTTAAGATCCACACTAAAAACTGACTTCTACACTTAGAGCCTCACTATATTTATACATTCCCATGGTCCGCAGACCATGGCTAGGCCGACACATTCTATATTCAATTACAATATTTTAAGGCAGACAACCCTAGACTCTCATGCCCCACACCCGCATTTCACGGGGTCTTACATTAATTTTGACCAAAATTCGGGCTACAAGCCACAAAAACCCGCTATGGGGGGATCCGCTACCCAACAGGTCCCCAATACAATCATTGTGACTAATCCCGAGTCACTCGAATGGTGTGGTGATATTTACTCAGAGTCCATCCAGCAACCTCTGCACTTCGATGACCTCTGCCACACATTCCTCCACTGTCCGTTGTATCAATTGTGTGTGAATCTCTAATGCATCGTTGTCAGAGGCATCCTCTTTCCTTTGCACATATGTATCCTGCATCTGGGCCAGCTTCCCCTTGATCGTGGTGGTGACCATGAACGCTTCCTCGAGCTAAGGCTGGATGTGTGCTTTAAGCCCTGCTTCTTTTTGGTGTGCAGCATCCACCTATTCCTTCAGAGCCTAGGCCTCCCTCATCTTGGCCAATTGCTAAGTAAGGGTGACCATTTACACGGTCCCCTAGACATTGTCATAAGCCTGCTACAATTCCTATGCTTCTGTCTCTAACTGCTGTAGCGTTGGGTCCTCCTGTGACCTACTGGCCCTACGAAGAACCTCCTTTCTGCACAGCTCTCTTGCACACTCGTTTATAGTCCCACGCCTTCTTTCAACTACTTGGAGTGTTGAGACTGTGCTTCCTATAGATAGTTAGGTGGTCGCACCCCCGGTGCGAGGCTTCACATTTCCTGCTAGCCTAGGCTGCAGGCACCCTTCAACTACCCTTGCGTCTGTTAGTCTGTCGCATTCTTCTTTGTATGGTACGTTCCCCTGTTTAGTAAGGTGCGGTCACAACCATGGTAGCAGGGTCGCAACTTCTTCTAATGTAGTAGTAGGGCTAGCTAGACTTGGTCACATCATGCTTAGTTTCTCGCGGCCCGCTTGTGCGACTTCAGTTTCCAGTTAGCTAATTTCTTCCTCCAATGTCACACTTTTCTTCCTCAATCGTGCCCAATCTTCATCAAGTTTGCGAAGCTTCAAGCTCCCTCGCCGAATGGCTTCTTGTAACTACCTAATTCCTTTACCCAGGTCCTCACATCCTGTCCCAACTGCGGGAGCTGTGGTTTGGGGATTCTTCTCTGTTCTCTTGGTTTCATCTCTTCTTGTTAGTATTGGGGTCAATTCCATGCTCTAGTTTTTGCTTATGGTCTTATAGGCCCATTGAATCGCTGGTACGTGCATGTCCCAGTTGGTTCGTCTTGCCTAGTGAACCCTGTTCATGATTCTGCATAGTTTTGTGAAGGCTCTAACATGGAATTTTTGTCACTTTTCCTACTGCTGCATCGGGTTCTGATTTTTGATCCTTAGTCTGGGACGTGCTTGTATAGCACACGTCTGCACCCATCAACACATGTGGGCATGCAAACTACTTCGTTCTAGCTGCCCAGCTCACGTTCATCGCTGGAGACTTCCAAATTGTAAGCGCATTTGTCTTCTACATTCGCGCTAGTTTCTAATATTATTTTGGTGTGTATTCCACCATCGTGTGGGTGTCACGCGCAACACCCATTCCAGCACACCATACCATTGTTGTTCCGGTACTGTACTTTCAAATTTTACTAAGAATTCATCTACTCCTATTACCCCATCATATGTTGGCAGTTCCCTTGCTTCGGTTTTCATGCACCGCAATGATCTAATCATCATGTTGTAATTCAGTGTTGTCACTTTGTGCAACCGGTTCTGCCAGCATTCTATCTCTTCATCTGAATCCGAAGTACAATAACTATCACATTCCCATGAGATTCTCCCATCTGCTATCGAGTTCACCCAATCCTAGTCTTGCGTCATTATCTGGTAAATGCAATCTAGCTCATCATCGCTGTCATTGTCGCGCACAAGTTTAGTGTAGCACGCTCCTTCGGCTGGATCTAGTGGAACTACTATGCGTAGAGACATTTTCTAGAATATCATCTTCCGCTTCTTCAGGTTAATGACTCCATTCATATGGGTGGCCCAGTCTATTCCTAGCAACGCGGGGTAAGGGTTGCTGTCATCAACAATCTCTATCACGTTAAAGTTCATCTGCATGATCATGCCCTTGATATCAACTATTACCCCTTGCAACCTCCCCATGGGCAAGATCTTTTGTTGGTTCGCCATCTGTAATTGAATAGGGGATCACTGCAATACGGACCTGCCCATGCGTTCCCATGTCTGCTTTGGTAACACATTCGTGTCTGAACCCAGGTCTAGAATAACCTGATCCATTTCATATTCACCAATCTATGCTGTTAATTTCATCTCCCTCTTGGTGTGCAATGTATGCTTTCCTAGTTTCTGGACTACGCGTGGTTCACCTGACCCTACGCACCTAGTTATTAGTTCTTGTACTCCTTTCACTGCCCTATTATCGTGCAGCAGCTTCATACATGTCTCCAAAAAGGTAGTAGGCATAGAGGGATCCATTCTTGGCTCTGGTTGATCCTTAATACCTGAATTAGAGGCCTCCACAAAGCTCTTCTTAGCTTCCATAAATGTCTCCTTTGCACGTTCCAAGTCAAACTTAGGTTCCTTTTTAGGAGCCTTGCGAACCCATGTATCTTCCTCAGGCTGCTTCCCCTTGTCTTCCCCTATGGTCGAACCACTTCTGAGAACCATGTTCACATTAGGGTCTTCTTCGCACAGTTCAGAACTCATCATTTGGATATCCTGAGTCAGAGTAGGCTGTAGTACCCCTTTCTCGTGCATCTGTGCGATCAACGTAGGACAATCTATGATTTCATGATGAAACTGAGAACAATACAAACAAGATATTCTCATTTGGTTGGTACAATCTCGAGCATAGTGCCCCAGTCCTCCGCAATTGTAACATATTAATTGTCCTAGGCCCCTTCTTGGCCCCATTCCTCCCCGTCCTCGACCTCAACCTTGAAATCTAGTGCACGCCATCCCCACGGCTGGGTCGAGGCCTCGTGTCTCTGAATACACTCTATATGTCGGGATTCGCTCCATCATCAACTCGTAGCTGTGACAAGTACGCTCGTCGTGGCCCACCGATCTACAAAAATTGCAAAACAGCTACTGGGGAGTCTATGTATACTTCTGCAACAAATGATAGTTGTCCATCATGTGCTTTCCTCCCACCTAAAAAATCACACACTAGAGTGAGGGTGCTGTATTTGGCCCTGCTTGTGCTTCTAGTTTTAACGGCATTGGTCCCCCTCCTACCAAGTAGTTCATGAATATTGGACAGTGATCCTTATCGTAGCCCTGGCCTTTACCTTTTATGCACCACACTTCTTCATGTGCCTCGATCCAGGGTGCCCTATATTGCTTCAAGCTCTTCATTTCCAGGCAGATATTTTGAAGCTACACGTGGATCTGCTGAACTCCCAGTCGCGGATCCTGTATCGGTGTTTCATGCAACCTTGTTTCCATTTCCAATGCTTCTGCCTGGGTTGAAAGCTTTTGCTGTGATAGCATTGTCCTCAGGTGTGGTGTCAAAGATGCCACAAACCACACATGATGCTACGCATCCGTTAGCGTCATATTAGCCTTACAGATCATACTCTTTAGTATCTGATCCAAATCCCTGGGGGTCTCACCTGGAAGTATCGCGATCTATTTAAATCCGATGATTGACTGTGTCTTTGATTTCGGTCGGCTAAATTCTTTATTCAATGCAATCTAGATCTCCTTTATTCCTACATTTGGGTGATAATTCGAGTGCTTGATATACCATGTCAGCGTGCGATCCTGCAACGCGTTCACCAATGTTGCCTTCTTAATGTTTTCATCTGTGACCCCTTGTGCTTCCCACACTGCTCTTAACACGAACCAGAACTAGTCAGGATCCTCATTCCCTACTCCTCTGAATACAGCTAACTTGATCATGCTCACCATGCCGAACTGTGGAGGTGGTGGAGGTGTGGTGGGTGAAGATGGAGGTGAAGTAGGTGAAGCAGGTGACGGCGTAAGTGGAGGTGATAACTGTGGAATGCGTTGCCTTATCAAACTGATCTCACTTCTCAGAGAAACTCGAGCCTAGTCTTCCATGCTCTATCGCGAAGGTGAAATTAAGGGATTGTTTCCTAATCCTTCGATACTTTTGTATATCTTTCCGCTCCGTGTCGTTCCAATTTTTAATGTATTTGCATAGCCCACTTGTCACATAACAGCATCTTAAACCAGGTATTCAGGGATTTAATGTATCTACCTTGTGGTCCCTTGAGAAAACGTCGTTCTGCTTCGTTATAGCTCATAGTTGTGTCTATCATGAGCTCAGTGATAAATCCCCCTATTATCCGGTCGATCTAATGGTCCACGGCCCGCACAATCTTATCTTCTGATGCCTCTAGCCTACTCACTAACTCCTGAGTCCACACTATCAATTGATCGAGCTTATACCTTCCATGGCTGTCGGCTAGCCTCGCGACCCACTCGTATAGTTTCAAAGAGAAGGAAGCAAAGAAGATCTCGTGGATTTTCGTATATACATAGCGATCTAGCCACCTCTTCTCAGATATTTTCAGAGTTCTGTTTTCCTGTGTCACGAACTCGTGAAGATTCTGATCCAACCACTCTTCAATTTCCTTCTTCATAGGATTCCAGTGTTCCAAAATCAGATATCCCTTAGGCAGATCCTGGTCTTGGCAACAGAACCATTTGTTGGCTTGTAGGGGCCTAAACCAGGTTTAGAAGTGATTTAGCCAAACAAATCCTGAAACTACCGGTCCTTTCTAAAATAGTCTGCGGTGCACGGACTGAGGTCTCACCCGAGGTAGTATGGGAGGGTGCTAGAACTAGGTTTCCACACCCTAGGGATGTCTTGATGAAGTTTGGGAAGTTCGTGAACTGATCCTACGCACTCACATTGCTCCACGCAGCCGTCTGACCTTCATGTAGCTCTGTAAAGGGCGTGAAGAGGCGCGATCTAGATCCTTTAACCTTACTATGTTATTATTATAGATCTTAAATTAATTTTGTGGGCCCAATATTCTTATCAATAATTCAACATTCATAACAAGTGCATGCAATCATAAACTGTAAGGAGATGCATAAACATATAATAGAAGCATAAACATATAGAGCTACGAATATATGCATAGTATTTTAGAATCAACTTAGCTTTTATTAAACTTCTATTCTGTTACAATCCCAACTCTGCCCTGCGCACTCAGTTGTATGGGTACGTGCACACAGCTGCGGACTCTACCAGGCCTCCATGCACACAGCTACAGAGCCTCTTCCTATTCTTACAACCCAAGGCTCGGACTTACAGACTCAGAGCGAATATCGCATTCAAAAACCCATATCACTTAAGATCCACACTAAAAACAGACTTCTACACTTAGAGCCTTGCTCTATTTATACATTCCTATGGTTCGTAGACCATGGGTAGGCTAACACATTCTATATTAAATTACAATATTTTAGGGTAGACAACCCTAGACTCTCATGCTTCGTGCCAGCATTTCATGGGGTCTTACATTACTTTTGACCAAAATTCGGGCTACAAGCCCCAAAAAACTGCTATGGGGGGACGCACTGCCCAACACTCTACATCCTCCTCGTCAACTAGGATTTCTTCATACTCTTCCTTCTCATTAGCCTCTGAATTGATAGCCTTACCCTTTTCTTCCATGGTGAGCTTAGTCCTTAGCGGATTACTAGGTGATACGTGCACTGGTAACATGGCCTGCTTGTCTTTCATGGGTCTCACCGTGCGCGGTGATTTAGGGATTTCAACAACTATCCCAGTGCTCTCTAGGGCTTCCACTTCCATAATTGCCTATGCGGCTTGCTCGGTGGTCATTGCTTCTGTATCCATGGATTCCTTGGGTGTTGCCATAATGTGATTCCATAATTATCTCAGTGTCTCTAGCAATTGCTCAAGCAACGAATTCACTTTCAGAATATCAATCAAGTCTCGGTTCATGAATATCCGAGCGCACAACAACTTAGTACTAAAATTGCCAAGTGTTGTTTGTTGGACAACCCTTTGTAATTTATAGCACCTTTTGAATTTGAATTCGATCGTTCCCCCTACATTCAATCCATTAATGCTAGATTGGCAGCAGATTTTCAAGAATCTAGCCCATAAAGTTCACCTTAAATTCCTATTGCCCGCTCCATTTGGTCTCAAACCAAGCATCACATCGTGAATAGTGACTTTAACGGTCACTTTTTGGCTGACCTGCACATAAACACAGCTACCCTTGGGATGTCGCGGACCCTATGACACTTCGCTACTATGCATAGTCTGACATCGCACAATCCCCAGACATAGTAGTTTATATTCTCGTGCCTCCTTTTAGGTGCCTAGAGTGCTTTGGTCAGCTAGTTAGGTGGTCGGGCAGCTGTATCAACCCTCCATCTATAATGTCCTTAATAACATACGGCCCTAACTAATGCATTATGAATTTCCTTTGGAATTTAACAAACTTACTATCATACAACAACACCAGATCGTTTATGTTGAATGTGCACAACTTAATATGTCGATCATGCCAAGCCTTTTCGTGCTACTTTTGGACTTGCTGGTAGAATCCAGCCAAAAATTGTTCTTCTTAGAGCTCTTCCAGCTACGTGAGCCTCTCCTCCAGGGCTCTGTGATCCGTCATACCTATGAGCACTGCTATGCATAGGCTATGCACGATGTATTCCATAGGCATTATGGCTTCCACTCCATAGACAAGCCTAAAAGGTTTCTGTCCTGTCAGCTTCTTGCATGACGTTCTATAGGCCCATAATACTACAGGTATGCATAGGTCCCAATCACTTCACTGTGCATTTCATACCTTGGTCAGTGCAGCTTCCAGTACTTTGTTGAATGCTTTTACTATCTCGTTAGCCTGTGGGTGATATGATGTGCTCTTCTGATGATACACCTAAAACTCTTTCGTCAGTGCACTAATCGTTTCATTCGGGAAATGTGTATCGTGATCGCTCATCAAGATCTTCAGACATCCAAATTGCGTCAGTACGTGTTCAAATAAAAACTTCACGTCAGTCATGCCCATGCACTCCTTCACTAGTTGCGCTTTTACCCAACGAGTTAGATACTTCGTCGTAGTGATAATATACCTCGCACTTGTCTTTCCTTGAGGTTTAATAGGCCCTACAAATTCTGTTTCCCATGTTTCGATAGGTTGCAACATCATTTTTGGATTCAAAAACATTTCATCCCTCTGTGATGGCCTTCCTATCCTCTGACATACATCACATGCCTTGCAATATGCTTTTGAATCCTGATGAAGGGTTGGCCCCCACAACCCAGCACATAGAATCTTCTGTGCGGTTGCTCTTCCCACATAATGTCCTCCGGCAGCACCCCCATGAGCATCTATGAGGATGCTGCTTCATTCAAATTTAGGTACATAGCTTCACATTATTTCACCATTCCCCATCTTGTATAGATTCCCAACAATGACAGAGAAATCTGTCGCGCACACCACTAATTCCTTCTTCTGTCGAATAAAGTATTCTTTTGGCACAGTTCTAGTTTTTAGCAAGTGAATTATATCTTCAAAATTTCCATTTGGTACATGCACAAGAAAGAGTTGTGCGTCAGGTAATCCCTCCTCCAAATTAGTAGGTTCCTACCCAGTCTCAATGCACAATAGGTGATCTAGTACTGCACTTAATCATTTAGGCTTCACAACAACTTCGAAATCATATTGTTGGAATAATAAAAGCCATTTGTAAATGCACCTCCCCAACACAGGCTTATTGACTAGGTACTTTAGTGTGTAGTGATATGTATACATCTTAAAGTGGCCTTCTAGCAAGCAGTGTCGATACTTCTGGAGCGCATATACCATAGCTAGTCCCTCATGCTTAGTGGTGGAATAGTTCTTCTCGGCTTTGGATAATCTGCGACTTGCAAATGCGATAGGGTGATCCAAGCCTTCTCCACCATCCTATGCCAGTACTACCCCCAGTGCTATACACGATGCATCGACAAGAACATGGAACTCTTTCTTCTAGTTCGGGAAGACTAGAATCGGCGCAGTAACCATATTTTCTTTCAATATATCCAAGATTTTCTTACAGTCATCATTCCAGTAGAATGTGACATCCTTCTTCAAAAAAATTTCCATTGGTGCGGTGATCTGGGCATAGCCTTTGATAAACTTTTCATAATATCCCATATGTCGTAGAGTATCATGCAATTGCTTTGCACTTCTCGGCGCTTCCATGTTCAGAGTCACTGCGATCTTCGTGGGGTCTACCATCAGCCCTTGTTTACAAACCACATGCCCCAATAGGTTCCCAAAAGGAATAAGGAACAGACACTTCTTGAGGTTGAGTGTGATTTGGTATCTTCGGCAGGTATCCAACATCAAGCGCAAGTTCACTACATGGCACCTAACCAGCCCAAATACAGTCTAGTCATCAAAATAGACCTCCAATAACTTATGAATATATTCCCTGAATGCCACAACAACCACATGTGAAAAGATAGTGGGGGCATTCTTCAATCCAAATGGCATGACAGTATAGTGAAAGCAACCCCACTCAGTCGCAAAGGTTGTCTTGATCCTATCCTCTGGTGCAATTTTGATCTGGTGGTACCCCGAGAACCAATTAGTGAAATAATATGCTTCCCGATCTCATACATTGTCCAACACTTCATCCGTGAAAGGAGTTGGGAATGAATCATGCACACAAGTGTCATTCAATTTTCTGAGATCCACGCATATCCTTATCTCATCCTTCTGCTTATTCTCTTGTACCACCATTGGGATTACCTAATCAGATTCTTTCACATGCTCAATGATGCCTGTTGCAAGCATTTTTTCTAGTTCTATGCGGACCTTCTTCTTGTATTTCATATTTAAGCGGTAAGGCATATGCTTAACTAGCTTCACGTCAGGCTTTAATGTGATCTTCATTACTCCTAAATCTCTGATTATTCCTTTCAAATCCGTAAACTTGGTCGAGAATAAGTCTTGATATTAGCAGAGTAATTCAATGACCTTATCCACCTTCGCGTTGTCCTAGTAGTCTTTGATCTTCGTGAATTTAGGTTCTGCTTCCGTACCAATGTTTACTTTCTTAGTTTTCACCAGCGCAGTTATACCATGATTCTCAATATGTGGTTTGTGAACCTCACGGTGGCCTTCTATTTCTGGAATGTTAATATTCCATGGATCCTCATCCTCCTCTTCAGCAATTACATTATAACATTCTAGCCCGTGACTCAGCTGAGTAGCCCACTCGGGATGAATCAATTCTATCGGCTCCTGTGGTATCCTAAAGATGGCTGCTTTTACCTCTTGTAGCACTTCATCAATACTATCCCACCCATCCTCAAAACTGAAGGTCATCACGAACCCTTCGCGTAGGATATCCCATTCACCTGTCCCATGGTAGAGATTTGTTTCTATATACTAGTTCATTAGTATAACATCTAGGGTATGGTAGAACAGGTGCACCCACTCAGGTTGTGGCTTTTCTCCATAGCCCTATGTCCACTTGGCCAGATGCACGCACAGATCATCCTACCCATCATACTTGTCTGTTAGTCACACCTTAGGCTTCCCAAATCATGTGTGCATCATTCTCCTACATTCATGCCAATCATCAAAGCTTCCTTTGTGCATACCCCACCATCTTAATGGCGTAGCACACAGTACCCAGTCTAAGGCCTGGAAGCATTGATTTTCTGGCACCTCCCTTTCAAATGCATCCAAGAAAGTATCTAACTCATTTAGACCATCATAAGTAGGCAGATCTCTTACTTCTGTCGACACACAATGCAACGACATGGTCATCATATTGCAATTCAGCGTAGTTACCTCATGTAATTGATTCTGCCAGTGCTCTATCTCTTCATCAGAATCTGAAGTACAGGAGCTCTTGTGCTCCCATGCAGTCCACCTATTCGTGTTGGGATTCACCCAGTCCTGGTCTCACTCTGTTATCTTATAGAGGCAGTCCAAATCATCATCACTTTCATAGTCACGGACCAGCTCTATATTACGCAATCCTTCAACCTGGTCCAAGGGTACAATTACGCATAGTGACTTCTTCTCAAAAATCATCTTCTACTTCTTCAGATTGATTACCCTGTTCATGTCAGTGGCCCAATCAATTCCCAAGAGTGCAGGGTAGGGATTTATATCATCAACAATCTCTATCACTTCAAAATCAGCCATCATGCTTTCTCCCTCAAAATCCATAGTTATTCCCTGCAATCACCCCATGGGTATTCTTTTCTACTGGTTCGCCATCCTTAGCTCAATTGGAGACCACTGCAACACAGGTCTTCCCATTCGCTCCCATGTCTATTTCGGTAGAACATTTGCATCTGATCCCAAATCCAGGATGACTTGATCCATATCATATTCTCGATTTGCGCGGTTAGCCTCATTTCTCATCCTGTCCTTGTCTTATGCTTTCCAATCTTCTGAACTACATGCGGTTCTCCTACCGTAGTTTTAGCACATCTGTTGATGATTTCCTGTAACCCTTTTGTTATCACCTGGGTTGAACCTCAGGCTGAAGGAAGACAATGTGAGGGTAACCACAAACCACACTTAGCTAAGTAGCTATCCCTACTAGTCTAGGAGAAGGCTCTCTTCGTAAGGATCTTAGCGAAGATGACTGGATCAAGAAAATGATATTAGGCTAGGTATAGTACCACAAGGTTTGATTTGATTTGAAGGGGTTTTGCTGGATCAAGAGGAGCAGGACAGTTTGGGCAAGGAAATTAGGTCAAAATTTTAGGGTATTCAATGGGGCAAGGTAGGCACAAGGCTCAGCACTATAGGGTTTGATGGGTGAGGTGACTCAAGATAGGTGAGGAGCTAGGAAGAGCATGTGATCACTATGGATCCTTCCTAAACTGAAGAAACCATAAACTGTGAATATTTTCCCAAAGCAGAGCATTAATGTTATGGGTTCTGCCTATCAACTTGAAAAAAACCACTTAGAAGAAATGAAATGATTAATTAAGTACACGAAATATTTTAACATATGATCACAAGAGAGGAAACTAAACTAAACATTATACCACATGGATCCCAAATAAATAGCTACAATTTCTGATTAATCTCCTGCTAAACTGATACAAAACGATGTCCTTTCAAAACCTAAGCATCTAGCTGAGTCCAACCCTTTACAATGAGAAAGAAGAAGAAGATATAGAAATTTTTTCAACCTTCCCATCCTCAGGGGTCGAATCCCTAAGATGAGGAGCTAATCTAACCAACACTGGATAAGAGATTGGAATCTAGGCATCCTAACAACTTGCCTCTAAAAGTGAGGAAACTGATTCATTTGTGCTCAAAATGACTTTTAATCTAATGAATATGTCGTCTACTACTAATTATCCATCATATTTACAAGCCAAGTCATCATTTACATTAGTAAAAAATCCTCCATGAGAGAAAATCCATGATCATAGTCAAAACACAGTGAAATAGAAATCCTATGAAAAATTTGTCCTACGCGGAGCACCATTGGCCCTACGCGCAATGCCATTTTGAAGTCCCTTTTGGAGGCCTTCCCAACATCCAAATTGAGCTCATGATAGCTCACTGGAAAGCTCTTCAAGTCTAATTTCCAAAAAATATGGAATTGCTTCATGTGAAGCTGATTTGATCCCTCAAAAATTCATTCTCCCAAGACTACTTTTGTGTGTCCAAAAAGTGGCAAAAAGGTCATTTTTGAGGCGTTTTTTGACCTTTTGGTAGACCAGTTTTGCTCTAAAATCTTAGCAAATACATAGGGTGCATGTAATAATCATTATAAATACAGAAATGCAAGCCATTTGTCCATTGGGTGTCCCTAGTAGAGCTAGAATTCCTGTGTTAAAATTTCCAAAATTTGCGAAAGGCAAAAATTCCTCCAAATTTGATCGAAATTGTTGGGTAGTGGAGGCCCTGCATAATAGTTTTGGGACTCAAAGTCCACAATTTCTGGAAAAATTATGGTAAAGACTCTGCGAACTGTGTGGAGTGTGAATTGTAATGAGTCAAGTCAAAGGGTTGTCTGTCCGAGAAGAATGTAAAATAATAGGAAGTGGGTCAGCCTACCCATGGTCCACAGACCATGGGAATGTATAAATAGAGCGAGGCTATAAGGGTAGAAGGTAATTTTTGTTTTGGATCTTGATGTTATGGGTTTGTAACGATAATATTCTCTGTGTTTGTAAGTCTGAGTCAAGGATGTTGGTAGATAGATAGAGGCTTTGCAGCTATGTGTGTAGAGGCTTGGTAGAGTCCGCAATTATGTGCGCAGACCCTTGCAGCTGAGTGCACAGGGTGGATCTAGTTGTATTTATGGAAGATATTAATAAAGATAAGTTGTTAATGAAATATCACGGACCTATTGTGTTCTAGTTTATGCATCTGTTATATGAGTTTATATCTTTAAAGAATTATGATTGTACGCATTGGGTTTTATTGTTAAATGTTTGCTTAAAGACTATAACAAGAAGATCAAATCTGTAACAATTCCATTAATAAGAAAGCACACCAGCATGGATCTATGTGAAAGCCCATTAGTAGTACAGAGTGGCATGAGGCCTTAGAATGGTTCATGACCCCTCCAAACCACATCAGGACATCCCAAAGGGTGCGGAAACCTGGTTCCAGCACCTAAGTTTGCGTTTCGCGGGCTATTGCTGAAAGGGCAGGTAGCTGCAGGATTTGTTTGGCTAATAACTCTTCTGAACTTGGGTCAGGGCCCAATAAGACAAAAAATTGTTCCGTTTCTGGGATCGGGATTTGCCTAAGGCATGTCTAATGTCGGAATGCTGGAACCGTACAAAGAAAGAGCTTGAAGATTGGTTGGATTAGAAGCTTGACGAGTTCGTGGTAAAGGAAAACAAAAATTCGTGGATATTTGAGGAAAGATGGTTGGATCGCTACATATACACAGAAATCCACGAGATCTTCTTCACGTCTTTTTCGACGGAACTGTATGAGTGGATTGCGAGGCTAGCTGATAGTCTGGGAAGGTATAGATTGGATCAGCCCAACATGTGGACTCTAGAGTTGGTGCGTAGGTTGGAAGCGTCTGAAGATAAAATCACACGGGCAGTAGATCACTTGATGGATCAAATAATAGGAGGGTTTATAACCGAGTTTGCGATAGACACAACTGTGAGTTACAGCGAGGCAGAAAGGCACTTTCTCCAAGGACAGCAGGGTAAGTACATCAAATCGTTGAATACTTGGATTAAAATGTTGTTATGTGAAAAATGGGTTATATGCATCGATTGATGTCTGGGGTAACAAGGAGTGGAAGAGGCTATCGAGGGATGGAAGGATTAGAAAACTGTCCTATGATTTCACTCTCGCGAGAAAGTGAGGAGGAGCTCATAGGGTTCTCTCCAAGAAGCGCAGTCTGATTAATAAAGCAGCACATTCCACTAATACCATCACCGTCCACGCCATCACCTACTTCACCTACATCCAACCCATCTTCACCGACCCCATCACTGCCACCATCGAGGGTTGGATGGCAGGTGCGATTAAGTTGTTGATACTTAGAGGCGTAGGAAATGAGGAACCATATCAGTTCTGGTTCGTGGTAAACACTGTATGGGAAGCCCAAGGTGTAACAGATGAGAACATAAAAAATGATTCTCTGGTTAGCGCGTTGCAGGACCGCACATTGACGTGGTATATAAAGTACTTGAGCAATCACCCGAATGTGGGAATAGTGGCAATCCAGGATGCATTGAACAAAGAATTTAGCCAGCCTAAATTAGAAACACAGTCGATCATCAGGTTCAAGGAAATCACAATGCTACCTAGTGAAACCCCATGGCATCTAGATCAGAGATTGAAGAGTACAATCCACAAGGCTAACATGACACTGACAGATGTACAATAATGCACATGGTTTGTGGCATCTTTGACACCACATCTGAGGATGGCGCTATCACAACAAAAGATCTCAACCCAGGCTGAAGCATTAGAGATAACAATGAGGTTGCATGAAACTCCAATATAGGATTTGGGGTTAGGATTTCAGCAAATCCACACGCAACTACAAAACCTATGCTTAGAAATGCAAAGTTTGAAACAAGATAAGGCACCCGAGTCAAAAGCATCCGCAAAGGTATGGTGTATAAAAAGTAAAGGCCAGGGCCATGATAAGTATCATTGTCCGATATTTGAAAACTATTTGACAGGAGGGGGACTAATGCCATTGTGACTAGAGGCACAAGTAGGGCCAAGCACGGCAGCTACACTCTGGTGCGCGATCTGCCAAGTGGGGGGGAAGCACACCATGGACAACTATCATCTATTGCTGAAACTTATACAACCCCCTCAGCAGCTATTTTGCAATTTTTGTAGATCGATGGGCCATGACGAACGCAATTACCGAAGTTATGAGTTACTGATGGATCAGACAGCTGCTTATAGGATGCAGACTAAGGCGTGAGGTCAGGATCTAGCTGCAGCAATAGCGCAGGGCAGATTCCAGGGACGTGGATGAGGATGAGGATGAATGGGATCTGGATGAGGGTGGGGACAATTAATCTGCTATAATTGTGGAGGACCCGGGCACTATGCATGGGATTGCACGAACCCAACCAGAACATGCTGCCCATACTGTTACCAATTCAATCATGAAGTAATAGATTACCCCACACTAATTGCACAAATGTGAGAAAAACGGGTGCTTCAAGCTACTCCCACTCAGGACATCCAGATGATGAAAGAAAAACCACGCGAGGAGGATCCTAATGTGAAAATGATGCTCAAAGGTGGTGCAACTACAGGAGAAGATAAGGGGTAGCAACCTGAGGAGGATGTATGGGTTCACAAGGCCCCTACAAAGCAACTAGAATTTGATTTGGAACGCCCAAAGGAAACATTTATGGAAGCTAAAAAGAGCTTCGTGGAGACTTCTACTTTGGGTAGCAAGGATCAAACTGAGCTAGAGCTAGATACTTCTATGCTAACTACCTTTTGAGAGACATGCATGAAGCTACTACAGGACACTAAAGTGGTGAAGGGATTGCAAGAATTGATAATGAGATGCGCAGGGTTGGGTGAATGCACATGATCAGGAAGCTAGGCAAGCATGCTTTGTGCACTGGGCGGGAATGTGGTTGACTGCCCAGATTGGCGACTATGAAATGGATCAAGTCATTCTAGACTTGGGGTCAGATGTGAATGTCCTACCTAAACAGACATGGGAACGCATGGGTAGGCCCACATTACAGTGGTCTCCTATTCAACTGTAGATGGCCAATCAACAAAAGATCTTACCGATGGGATGACTGCAAGGGGTGATAGTGGACATTGAAGGCGTAAGTACGCAGACTGAATTCAAGGTAATAGAATTTTTTGAAGACAGTAATCCATACCCTACATTGCTAGGAATAGATTGGGCCACAGACATGAATGGGGTCATCAATTTAAAAAGATGGAAAATGACATTTGAGAAAAATTCACTCCGGGTAATAGTTCCACCAGACCTAGCTGAAGAAGCATGCTGCACCAAACCGGTGCGCGACGAGGATAGTGATGATGAACTATACTGCATCTACTAGATAAAAATGCAAGACTAGGATTGGGTGAATCCCATAGCGGACGGGAGAATCTCATGGGAGTGCAATAGTTCCTGATGCATGAATTCACAACACTCAACTGTAACATGATGATTAGATCACTACAGCATGTGAAATCTGAGGTACGACAATAGCCAACAGACAACAACACAGCAAAGGAGAAGGACCTTTTCAACCTTTGCAGAACTTCAATCGTAAAGCAGAAGTAGCAGGGGGTGACGAAAGAAGCACCACACGCGGCAATCACACCAGGGTGGTGTGCATAGAGGAAGATGAGGTGGAATGAGCGCGGAGGTAGAAGGAGGTTCCGGGTACAGATTGGAGGATGTGCATGTTGAACGTAGCCAGGGTAGCCACGACGGAGTAGGGTAGCCACCCATCTACAATGGAGGGCATGGTTGTATGCTGCGCAACCATCGACCCAACTGAATTTGCATGTAACAAGGGTTCGTTGGGCCGATAAGACCGTAAAAAAAGCAGGGTGTGCCAAGGGAACTCTATCCATGGTCAGACGGGAAGTAAAGAGAATTTTCCCGACCATTGCCCCTGTAGCTTGACCCAAACGAAAAGACCTATATGAAGGGATATAGCAGTTGTAGGAAGCCATTCGGCATGGTAGCCTGAGACTTCGTGAACTGGAGGAAGTGGGGGCAAGGCTAAGGAGGAAAAGTGTGAGGCTGGATGAAGAAATTGACAAAATAAAAATAGGAGGCACACAAATGGGCTGCACGAGCATGCGAAGGAAGGGACCAGACCTAGCCAGCCCTCCTACGATCCTAGCACAAGCTGTGACCCTACTATCATGGTTACGATTGCACCCTATTGAACAAGGGAGCACAAACCACAATGCATTATCTGATTTGAAGGTACACGAAGGGTGCGTGTAGCCTAGGCTAGAAAGGAAAAGGAAGGCTCACACGAAGGATGCGCCGACCTAACTATCTGTAGGAGGCCCAGTCTCAGCACTCCATGTAGTTGAAAGAGGGCACGGGACTATAAAACAATCTATAGGAAGGTTGTGCGAGTTGACCGTGGCATGTAGGGCCATTAAAACACATAAAACGCACCTGCATACCAGGGGTTGTGCTGCCGCGTGGGAGGGATGGAAGGTGACCATTACAGTTACTGTTCATGATAGGATGTTCCATTTAAGACACCAAGGAGCGGCCGGTGAGAAATTAAGACACAGGGGTAACTGCCAAAATTGCATTAATGAGCCACGAATAGGAACAAAGGCAAAATTTGAATTCGAAATAGTATATAAAATACAAGTGAAGTGTCACAAAACAAATCTTGATCATTCGAAGAGTAGGACACCCTGGGTTCAAACTGAAAGGAAAAAGATTAATGAAAATTTGATGAAAGAAAGCCCATAGTTTCAGGAATTGCTGAAGGAACTGTGAGAGTCATTACTCAGGTCGATAACCACCACCAAGGACGTTACATGGAATCCTACGCCGCAGGTAGCCGAAATCCCTAAATCACCCAGGACGTTGCAGACCAAGAATGACCCCCAGGTACCAGTACCAGTAAGGATGTCGTCATGGAATCTGGGATTTAGCAAGCTAACAATGGAAGAAAATGGAAAAGCTGTTACTATTGAAAGCGACAATGAGGAAGAGGAACCTCCAACCTATGTCGAAGAAATAGAACTAGATGAGGAGAGAGAAGAAGATACCCAGCTAGTAAGATGACCCAAGTATGTTCCTCCAAGAAAAGGAAAGGCCAAGGCCCTACAAATCTGGATGTTGTTGATAACATACTCATCACCCCGTCTCTCCCTAAAGGGATTCCACTCGAAGGAATGGCGAGCGGCTGCATCTCAACTATGAAATTTGAAGACTGGGACCTTGCAGATACCGACAAGTTTCCCCATTTGGCAACTAGCGAACTAATGGAGCAAAGTGTGGAGGGAACTGTTATGACACTTTAGCCGAAGGAGTGTTTGTGAAAGGTGGAGGAAGTTGGGTTACTTTATCTCCTGTCCATTCCACATTTTCACCGGTCCCCATTTAGATTGTGTTGGGGGCACTTTGTGCGTAGCTACAGGAACTTGGGGCATGGGCCTCGCAACTGGGAACCATTGCTACTCATGGAATTACGAGTATGTTAGCCATTGAGTAGCTGCTACATGGCTAATACCATCGCACTCCTAGCGGGAGTGTTGATAACAAAAATTGCAGCGGATAGAGCTTTGGTGGGCCGACTTACGAGGCTTGGATTAAATATGGCTGCCCTCCCACGTGAAAGCTTGTACTAGCTCCAGGATAGCACAATGATGGAGCTTCGCACCAGGAAAGGATGCGTGGTATAGGTACTCAGTGAGAAGAAAATTAATATAGAATAGTTAAGCCTCCTACAGGATGAAGCGGTCACACAAAATCGGCAATTGGAGCAAATTGTAGGGGAGAATGTCAACGTTCCCCTAAGCTAGATATTGCGGCAGAGTTTCCTGTTGGCATACAAATCCACAAGTTCACTAGTGGGTTCCACGAAGTGAAGGAGGAGGCTATGAGGATTTAGTTGGCCCTCAGCTTGCTGGTCGTTGAGTTGAAACTCAAAGCACAACCTTCTACACCATTGGAGGTCATCGAACAATGGAGAGGCATCATTAAATCCAAACAGGAAACAATAGCACATGCTATGCAGGAGTGCTCCGATGTGTTGGATCAATCACTTGTTATGCTCACATCAATACAGGAGGATCCAACCTTACAGCGGTTGGAAACAGAGGTAAGGGAGCTACAACAAGCCTATGATAATGTCAGGGGGACCGCACAGATAGTTGCTATTACACAATGCTTGGCCAAAATGAGGGAGGCTCAGGCTCTTAAGATACAGGCTGACGCCTCTAAGCAGAAGGCCACAGTGATTAAAGAACTGATCCAGCCTTGGCTTGATGAGGCATTCGCGATTTCCACCACCATAGAGAGAAAGTTGGCCCACATGTAGGAAGCATATGCACCCAGACAGGCAACTGGAGCAGATATTGATGCATCGATGGCTTGCATAGAACAAGTACAGTAGATGGCGGAAGAGTTTGTTGCAAATGTAAGCAAAGTGTAGAAGTTGTTGCATGACCTTCGCGCGAAGATTGTTGCACCAGCCAGGTGACTCAGGACGAGTCATGTTGATTGTGTTGGGGGCCTGTTGGGTAGCGGAGGCCCGGCGTAATGGTTATGGGACTCAAAGTCCACAATTTTGGGAAAAAGTATGGTAAGGATTTCGTGAAGTGCACAGAGTGCAAATTGTAATGAGTCAAGTGAAAGGGTTGTCCATTGGAGAATAATTTAAAATAATAGGAATTGAGTCAGCTTGCCCATGGTTTGCGGACTATGGGAATATATAAATAGAGTGAGGCTCTAAGGGTAGAAGGTACTTTTTGTTTTGGATCTTGATGTTATGGGTTTGTAATGACAATATTCTCTGCTTCTATAAGTTTGAGTCAAGGGTGTTCGTAGATAGATAGAGGCTCTGCAACTGTGTGCATAGAGGCCTGTTAGAGTTCGCAGCTATGTGCGTAGACCCCTGCAACCTAGTGCGTAGGGCGGATCTGGTAGTATTGAAGGAAGATATTAATAAAGATAAGTTGTTTCTGAAATATCATAGACCTATTGCGTTTTTTTTTATGCATATGTTATATGAGTTTATATCTTTAAAGAATTATGATTGCGCACACTGGGTTTTATTGTTAAATGTTTGCTTAAATACTATAACAAGAAGATCAGATCTGTAACAATTCCCTTAGTAAGAATGCACACCAGCACGGATCTATGTTAAATCTTGTTAGTAGTACAGAGTGGCGCGAGGCCTCCAAACGATTCGCGACCCCTCTAGACCACATCAATACATCCCAAGGGTGTGGAAACCTGGTTCTAGCACCGTCGCCTACTACATTGAATGAGACCTCAGTCCGTGCTCCGCCGGCTGCTGCCGAAAGGGCCGGTAGCTGCGGAATTTTTTTGGCTAATAACTCTTCCGAACCTTGGTCACGGCCCAATAAGCCAAAAAAAATTGGTGAGAAACACCTCCATCAAGCATCTTGATGAGCCAAGGAAGCTTCAGAAAGAAACCTAAGCCTATCCTCCTCCTTTTTTGCCTTTGAGGGCCCATCTCAACCTTGCTTTCATCTGCTTGACTCTTATATTGCAAATTTTGTTTCAGGTCCTGTAGTGGTAGGCCATGTTCCTGATGATCTGGTTGTCCCTATTGGTCCTTTGCAGTAGATTTTCTAAGTGCAAATTGACTCTTTCAAGCCAAATTTCTCTATCACTCTCAATTTCCTTCTCAATTGAAGTCAAAGTGACCGGTGCTTCTTCCTCTTGTATTTTTGATTTACCCTTGTCACTTTGTCTCTTTACCTTGAGAAGTTCTAGCTCCATGAGGACCTTCTTATCACTCATATGCTTGTTCTCTTGTTTCAGACATGTGATGACATACTTTGTGTTGGAAATAATACTGAGAGGGGGGGGGGTGAATCAGTATTGTCAAATATATAATACTTTGAATTATTCTTCAGATATTGATCGTTACTTTGTATGTCAGTACCATAAAATAATGAGCATGAACAAGAAAAACAGATAGTCACACCAAAGAACACCAGATATAAGGTGGAAACCCAATGTGGGTGAAAACCACCTGCTGCAATATGTCTCTATCTTCTTTCAATTAGAAACTCCTTTTACAATGATTTTGTATTGGTGTAGTCCTTTACCAGTATGTAGGCTGCAACCTGCAGAGAGCTACAACTCTCTCTCTCGTTTTCCAGTTTCTCCTGGAAGGGAGCTACAACCCCCTACTTCTTTTCTTTCAAGGACCACTTTTCATAAATTTTCAAACTGGATCCAAGAAGATCAAATAATCATCAAGTACATGCAAATCACCCAAACTCCTTATACAATCAACCAAAGAGTCACCCAACTTTTCAGAAAGCTGTAAACAGAAAGGTAGTACCCAGAATTCTGCAGCAATAGATAAAAGATAATCAACAAATGTTTTAAGACAGATCCACAGTTTTTCCTTATCTGGGCTGCGTGGCTCCGCACACCTCCTTATGTTTTCCTGCGTATCCACGCTGTCAGACGGAAAGAGTCGATAGTGCGGACACAAATCAACCTCCCTAGGAGCCTAAGACTCTCTAGCGACAAACAAGACAAACAAGAGCAATCCTTCTCTAAACATGCATTTACTATATAGGAAATCAAGTGTTTAGATCCTACCTGTAATCCAACGCTGTTGTAGCAGTCCAGCTCCGCTGATCCGGATGAGCTCCTCCTTCACTTTGAAACCTGCATACACTAACAATCAAACGATTAAATAGCACTTGATAGTCTCATAGAGTAAAACATATTTAACACATAGACCAAGGAGTACATGAAACAACTCATAAATAACAAGTTATTGAGAAGAATGGACTCATTTGCATTAATAGGTAACAAAAGGAACAAATACAACCTGAGCCTTGGTGTTGTGCAAGTCCCTCCCAGGGTCCATCAAGAGTTCTCCTTTACTTTGAAAAAGCTCACCCACTTCCAAATAGAACAAGCAAAGATGGCAATCTCTCCTCACAAGCTTCTAAATGGGAGTCCTAATTCCTGCAGCATTTACCCTTAGAAATGTATAGCTTCCAACCTCTCCTCCTTCTAACCCAATGCCTGTATTTATAGTGTTCAAGAGGAGGTTAATCAGGTCCACCATCAATGGGATAATCCCCTCTTTGGATGGGATAGCTCCCTTATTGATGGGATAAGTTCCTCTTTGGTAGGGGTGCATGAACCATCTGGAGGCGCTCAATACACGTCGAACAACCTTCTAGAATGCTCTAGAAATGAGCACAAGTAACTTTTTAAAGACGAAACTTGCGCATTTTAACCTTTACAGGGGGACGCACCTGCCCCTTTACTTACAGAGCGTCCAAAGACGCAGCTTTTGTGAACATTGGGTGCGTCCCCGCAGGTAAGGTTGAGAGAACCTGCGTACCCAGAGATAAATACATTTATAAAGACTTTCTCTCTTTTTTGGAGTTTGACATGGAGAGTAGAGGTATAAGACTTGCCTAAGAGGATAGCATGACTGTTGATAGAGCCATACTAACTGTAAATAGTCATGGTGACATTTTTTAGTGTAACAGATTGCCCCCTAAAGTGCGAAGCCTGTAATAGATTAGGGTTTTGTATTATCTAGGAAGGGTGAAGCGCTTTATCATTTCAAGGATTATCTCGCGGAGAGCCTGGTCAGAACCTGCAATTTTCAACACAAAATACATGTATAAGATTATATCATCACTGAGGTAGGCATTCCCATACTCAGATTAAAACTTTAACTAACAGACTAACTACTCTGATACAGGAATGATCTTGCAGTACATCATAATCATAGACTTTTGTAGACACAGTATGGGCGCAACCATCTGTTTATGATTAGTCTACTTAGATAATGAATACAAAACTCCTCGCAGCCTGGATGGTGGAAACTAGATCCAGGGTCTTCATTTCTACTTCCCGAACTGGTACGATTCTAGCCATGCGAATAAATGATTTGATGTCGAACATGGTAGAAACCACTTGATTACCAGTCGATGATGTAAACTGTTAACAAGCGTGAGAGAGACCACCAGTAATATCAATGGTTCTCAAAGTACCCAGTACAATCCATGAGATGTGAATGAATGAGTTGATGTCGAACATTTCACGGAATCCTTCGATCGAAAGTCAACGATGTAAACTGACGTCAAAGGCGAGAAACCTGCCATTGATGCATGCAAACTTCAAGGTACTGACGATTTCTAAGTCATCTCTCTAGATAATGTGCTGATGTCGATAGAAAGCGACTCGTTGCAGGCAAGCCCGCAACACGAAATCATTGTTCAAGTCGAAGAAATGTTGCTGTAAGGACTGACTCAGGGATGGTTAAATGGATGATAAGTATTTTGCAGATGAAAGTTTTGTTTGCAAACCTCTTGAACACATAACGACACAACAGATGGCTTGGTGACAAACGACTCAAAGTTAACCCCCGGAACCCGGCTGAAGACTTTCAAAATGATTTGATCAACTGTGAGGTAAAGGATTTCCCAACCCAGGTGAATGAAAAGTGTCGTGTTCAAGAGTGGTAGTAAAGTTTCTTCTGAGACAAAAGGTAACAAATAGGCTCATTCTTCTCTCTTTTCCCCCACCATTTCTGGCAAGTACCTCTTTATTTTTTACAAGCTTGAGGAGGATAACATATGCTTGATTATAAGCTCATCCTTCGGATGAGTCCAACCTAGTTTTGATTCGAACCCTAGGAAGGAGCGGTTCATTCCTATTTGTAATTGAACAGGTCCTTTACTGTGAAATTTTAACGAGCCCAGTATAGGAGAAACTCGGCGTTTTTCAATTTTAGAGAGTCTGAAAAACTTAAGAAGACTCCAAGTTGAACTTTTTCGTAGATTTGTGTCCCTCAAGCCCGAAAAAGTATAAAATAATACCTGGGGGAACCGCTTGATCTTGCGACCAAGGAGTACTTTCATAATTAGTGCCACTGACCTGAAAAGTAAAAAGCGATCAAGGACACGTCGTTTTATTTCCGTATCGAGTTTGAAACGACAAAAACCCAGCAATCTTTTCCTGATTTTACGGTCAGAAAAGAGCTATAAGGGGACCGTCTTTTAATTCCGTTTTAACGAGTGTAAAAGAAACACTCGGCAATCTTTTCATTTTTGAGGAGTCAGAAAAGGGCTTAAAAGATGACTCTGATATTTTGATTTGTGAAAAATGACAATTTTCCCTCTAAATCCCTTTGTCCTGCACAAAAACGACACATTACTCATACCTGTTTAAGATAGGCAAAAATACATCGAAAAACATCCTTCCATGGTGAAAAATGAACAAATTCATCCAAAAAACCTATAAAAAGACTTTTTACCATGTCATTTTTACCGTTTTACTGTTGAGGTTGAAAAAAGGGCTTTTGGCAAGAAACTTCCCGTGGTCGCTGCGGAAAATCCGACCGTCAGAATCGAACGCCGTCTCTTCCAGGTATTTTACAACATCCTCCTCTTCAATTTCATCCGATTAAAATTGTGTTTTAGGTTTTAGTTTTGATTTTTGGGGGGTTTTGGGTTTCAAAGTGCGCTCTGCGGGGGACGCAGGTGCCCTTCGGGTGACCTGCGTCCCTCGACTTTTTCCTGTACAGGAAAAAGGTCGGGGGACGCAGCCCACCTTCAGGCCAGCTGCGTCCCGACGCCCTGTGTTCTAAACGCGGGGTGCGTCCCCCGCGAAAGGCGGAATTTGAAACCCCAAACTCCACAAGCAACCATTTAAAATTTCCCAAATGAATTCTAATCTTTGTTTCTTGGTGTGTAGGGCACTCACCATGTTGGATTGGAGAGAAAGAGAGCACGAAGACGTTGATTTAGCCGCAATTGAACATCAACCTTCCATTGATGCCCTAAAAGCATGCGGGCTATATAAATACTGGGCCATACCTGGCATGAGGGCTCAAGTGAGATTCTTAGAATGGCTGGTTGAGAGATGGAACGTTCAAGAGCAATGCTTTTACATAGGAGGGCACCAGCTCGAGATAGAGCCCTCTGATGTATACTTTCTCACTGGCTTGCCAAATAGAGGCGAGCAACTCAATCTAGCCGGGACTAGGCCGGGTGGCCAATCCCTTGTTAGTCTCTGGGCGGATTGGTGCACACCCAATGCACACCATGCGAAAGGCGTGGAAATCAAACACATCTCTCTGCGTGAACTCAAAGTTATAGCTTTCACGGTTACCAGAATTTGCGGCGCGGCCGCTTTACATATTGCCTCCGGGTCCCAAATGCGGATGGCGATTGACTGTTACCAAGGCACCATTTTCAACTGGTGTGATGCTGTGTCGGCTAATATGAAGAGCCAACTGACTAGGGCAAAGGATGGACGACTGAACACCTTTGGATATGGGCCTCTAGTTGTGAGCTTTGCCTTAGAGAGAGTTCTGATGCTGATCCCTCAGCAACTCACTGTTGATATCTTGGGTCCTCGGGAGCCAAAGCTGATACGATGGGTTACAGTGATGGCCCGGCATCCTGATGAGGGCGCGGCGGTTGTTCGATTCTCTGATAGTTATTTTCACTGGTTAGAGGACCAGGTTTTTTCGATCCAGGACTTTCCGTATGCCGGAGTAGATTTTCGAGGTGATCCGGACATGGTTCTTCCACAGGGAGAACAATGGGATGACAGAGGTACTTTATTTTTCACAAGTTTTCAAATTATGTATTTTTTTGTTTTCTATATATATCGTCTCAAAACTGACAGTAAAAATTTTTAAAATGCAGATGTTGGTCCACAGCGCCCAGCCAACCTCCGGCCTTTTGAGAGGAGACATCCAGTTGCACCGGTACCGGCCCCACAGGACGCGGCTGCAGAGTCACTAGCTGAGTTGGAGCAGGATCTAGAGCATCTGACGGTGGATATACCTGAGACTACCATAGATGATATTCCTATCAGACTTCAGCGCTATGTAGTCGCAGTCCCTGGACCGTTTAGGAGATTTTTGTGTAAGGTAGCCTGTGCAGTGGTGTCGTATAGGGAGCACCACCAGTGATTGGCTAGTCACTTTGTAGATACATGTGACATTTTTGACTTTTTGTACTTTATCATTTTGCCAATCATAAGGTGTTTTTCAACCTATGATCGAAGACGATGTATATTTTTTGACACACTCTTATCTATATATATATCACTATTACCGGCTTATCTTGTTTAACATATGTGATGAAATGTTTTTAAATTTACTTGCATGATTATTGTAAATGTCTGTCCAACATTCGAGAAGCAATTGCATCTGCTAATGTATTTAAAGACCTTGGAATATGCTGATATTCAATGTAATCAAATTCACGTTCCAAGAGACGCACTCTCAAAAACAACCTTAATAACACAGGATTTCTAATGGCATAAACTCTATTAAGCTGTAATACAACAAGTTCAGAATCTAACCTCACTATCAAACGTCGAATTCCAAATGAAATAGATTCGGATAATAATTCAATCACTGCACTGTATTCTGCAATGTTGTTCGTTGTTTGACCGAGGCTTACCCCATGCATAGAAACTAACTCGTCAGAGGGTGAATAGATAACCCAAGCTGCGGAAGAGATATTCTGTGTACTACGACAAGCACCATCAGCAAATCCAATGTATGTTTGGAGAGGCGTCGACATCTGCAATATCAAGAGTAAAACCAAGATAAGCCAGAATAACGACGAAAAACACACTCTCTAAGCTAAGCACACTGACTAAACTAACAAACATACTAGCTAGAAAGAAAACCTAACCTAACTAAAAATTCTCCATACCCACCACTTAAGCATAATACCTCTTTAGGTAAAGTCCATTTCTGGGTTTACCCAAAGAGTCCCCATCAAAATCTACCAGCTCATAAGCCCCTTTTGCTAGCTTTCGCTTTACAATGTAGGGTCCATGCCACATAGGAACGAATTTTCCAGCACCTAGCTTATCGTTAGCTTGATCATATAATAGCACTAGGTCTCCCTCCGAAAAACTTCGAGGGGTCACATTTCTATCATACTGAGCTTTCATTCGTTTCGCGTGAGTCTCGATTGCCAATGCAGCGTCACGTCGAGTCTCATCTAATTTAGCTAAGTACAATAAATGTTTCTCCTCTTCGGAAGTAGCTGGAAGTAATTCGACAGCCATTTGAAGTGATGGGATTTCGCATTCAATGGGTAACACAGCTTCCAAGCCATAAACTAGCTGGAAAGGAGTGAACCCTGTTGAAGTTTTCACTGAGGTTTGGTATGCCCATAGCGCTGAAAATAACATGTTGTGCCAATTCGACCGATGAATACCAATGGTTCGTCGGATCATGATAACCAGAACTTTGTTGATAGACTCAACCAAACCATTGGCTTGCGGATAATAAGGAGTAGAGCTATCGTGGCGCAAACCAAGCTGGCTTGTAAGCTCAGTCATCATGATGTTTCAAAAATGGCTCCCATGGTCAGTAATGATTGCTTGTGGGACACCAAACCTAGTTATAATATGATTGAATACGAAAACTGCAGCTGTTTTGCCGCTTGCGTCGAATGTAGGCATCGCCTCGGCCCATTTAGTGAAATAATCAACCGCGAGGATGATATACGCATGCCCCCCGGCCGAGTGAGGGTTACAAGTAATAAAGTCGATACCCCATTTGGCGAATGGACCAACGGTATAGGGTGGAGAGGAGCAGGTGGTGCGCGCATCTTGCGATCAAACACTTGACAGTTGTGGCACTTCCGGACTGCAATGATACAATCTTTAAACATAGACGGCCAGAAATAGCCAGCGTGCAACACCTTCTGAGCTGTGGCATACCCAGACATATGACCGCCACATGCTCCAGAGTGAAAATCATTCAAAACCCTCTCAGCCTCTTCGTGAGTTAAACAACGTCGAAAAACTAAGTCTGCCCCCCGGCGATAAAGTGTATCTCCAATAATTTTGTATTGCTGGGATTGAAACCGAATTTTTCGACGTTCCGCCTTTGAAGCTTCAGGCCGAAAGGTTTGGGTTTGGAGATAGATGATTATATCCCCGTACCACGGATCTAAAGTACTGATAAGAAACAAAGATTCGTCCGCAATGGACTCCTCTGCCACAGTCTCTGTGTCAGCACGAGGGAAATCACACATCAATTCCGCAAAAACCAAAGATTTCTTAGACTTGGACTTCTGGAATTCCAAGTCGAACTCTTGCAGGATAACGATCCATTTAGAGTACTTGCCCCCTAGCAATTGTTTTGTCAAAATGTAAATCATAGGGTTGCAATCCGAAATAACTGTAGTTTTACGGAGAAGAATGTAGTGACGAAAACGCTGGACAGCTTGAACGGCTGCCAGGGCCAATTTCTCCACATGCGAATATTTTAGCTCAGTGGGATTTAAGGTCCGACTGAGATAATATATCACATGTTCCGCTCCGAATTCATCTTCTTGAACTAACACCATTCCAATGGTGGAATGCGAAGCTGCGAGGTATAAGAAGTAGTCCTGGTTGTAGTTGGGAGGATGCAACAACGGTGCATGGGTTAACGCGTGTTTAAGTGCATCAAAAGATTGTTGGGCAATCTCGTCCCAAAAGAATTGAGCGTTCTGTTTCAACAACCGTGTAAAACCTTTAGTGACCTCGGCGTAGTTTGGGATGAATCGGCGTAAAAAGTTCGCTTTCCCTTGCAAACTTTGGAGTTGGCGCAAACTCGAAGGAGGAGGCAATTTGATGATAGCTTCGACCTTTGAGGGATCGACGCGAATGCCGGCTTTTGAAACAACAAAGCCTAGCAATCGACCTGTTTCTATACAGAAAACACACTTGTGGGGATTCAACCGAATTCGATAATGTCTACACCTCATAAAGATTGCTCGTAAGTGGACAAGGTGATCAGCTCGATGTAAAGAATGAGCAGGCAAATCGTCGAGATACGGTTGCACAATGTGCTTGATGTCATGAAATGCGTAAGACATCGCCCGTTGAAAAGTGGCCCCGGCATTCTTAAGCCCAAAAGGTAATTTGCAATAGGCAAATGTCCCCCATGGACAAATGAATGCCGTTTTTGGTTGGTCGGCAGGTAGAATATTGATTTGATTATAGCCCGAAAAACCATCCATAAAGGAAAACATTTCACTTCCGGCAAAATCATCAATAATTTGATCGATATAAGGCGTAGGATAGTTGTCTTTTGGACAAGCTCGATTTATATCCCTATAGTCGATACAGATTCTTATTGTTCCTTGTTTCTTGTTAACCGGAACAATATTCGATACCCAATCGGTTAACGGGATCGGATAAATGAAACCTGCTTTCAACAGCTTTTCGACTTCTGCTTTAATCGCAGCCGCTTTTCGAGGGTGAATCTAACGCAACCATTGCCAGACGGGTTTAGCATCCGGGTAGGTTTTTATTTCATGAACAACAATGGCAGGATCGATTCCCGGCATTTCCTCATAAGACCAGGCAAACATGTCGCAGAATTCTTGGAATAGGGCCTTGTAAGTTTGATTTCATCTTCTGTACACGCGGCACCTATATGAATGTTCTCCTCAATTCCGGGCTTCACTGAAATATCAATGGGAATAGTACGAGAAATACTCCCTAAATTCAACTCTGAATCAGGATGTTTCATTGGATTCTGAGCGTCTTTGACATATTCAGCGGTAAAGATAGATGAAAAACCATTTTCAAGAACATCATCTTCAGGTAAAAACGAAGATCTGTGATGGAGATCTTCCCATGGTAGATCGTCTACACTTAGGATTTCGCGAAGTTGTTCGTCAGATGACACGACTTTGGGAAACGCTATCCGTTCTAAGGATGATGTGAAAAGTGATTCTTCACTGACCATATTCATTTGGTCGATTTGGGTTGAACGCGAGTCGGTAAAAGACACGACAGCTTCATAAGCAATCTCATATGGACTCAAAGGCATAGCATCACCGAATGAGTCTATCTCAGATTCAGATGGGACGATCCAAGGATCATCATAAATAATGTTTTCTGATGTAATCATATGAATTGACGCAAATGAAGGGTTTGCGTTGATTGGAGGGAAAGGAAAAGTTCCCAGTAAACCGGAATCTTTAACTAAACCTACGCCAACGTCCCTATAAGGGATTGTCGTCTTACCGACATGCTGGATACTCTCTGAAGAGGCTGGGTCGGAGGAAAAGTATGTCAGCTGATCAATAGTCACGATCTTACCGTTATATGGAAACTTAATTACTTTGAAGACCGATGAAACGACCGCCGTCATAGCATATGACCAACTTCGACCCAAAAGAAGGTTGTAGTCTAGAGGGGCATTAACCACTTCCACATCCAGACTAACGGTTTTACCTTCTACCCCTATAGGTAATTCCTGTAGAATACCAAACGGACGGAACCCACGGCCATCAAAGGCCTTAAGGATGGTGGGGGATTGGTTCAACGAAGGAGAACCAAGAGATCTCCAACATTGAATCGACATAATACATGTAGAAGCTCCCTCATCAATCACAGTCCGATGAATAGGCCTGTTTTTGACTATCACTGAGATTTGGAAAGCCATTTGATGGGGTAGACGCGGTATACTATTTTCTAGATCGAAGATTATCAGGTTCGGGTCCTAAACATCAACAGCTCCGATAGCCGACAAAAGTAATTTTCGTTGTGCTGGGCATGATTGCAACACTTCTAACGCCGACATTGCTGAGGGTGAAACAGCTAAGTCCTCAACAATGTTGTAATTCTGGGCTGCTCTCGCATGTGGATTGAAAGAAGACCTTCGAAGTACACCCTTGGCAGGCGGTTTGATTACTAAGTCCGGGTTAGGTTTCTCGATCTGTAGTGGATCGGAACTAGGAGCTGAGGTTGATGGGTTAGAGTGAGAATATTCTGCTTCCTTACCATCAACAGGATTCTTACTACCATAATCTTGCGATCGAGTCGCAATCCTCACATGAGACATCATCAAAATGGGTTCTTCACTGGCAATCGAGGAAGAACCTATCATCTTACTTTCCTGCTTTGGAAATGGATCTTTCAACACAGCAGGAGGGGGAGAACCTTTGACTATTTTCACAACCTCGGCTCGATGAGGGCAATCTCTTGTAAAATGATCCTCTTCACAAATAAGACAAGGATATCGAGGTTTGCGCTTTTCGTCATTGGTTTTCAACTTTTCTGTTTTCTCTTTCGGAGCCTTGTCTGATTTAGCCTTCTTCTTTCCTTTCTTCTTTCCACTGTTTTTTGATTTGGCCGTAGATGACTCTACAGCGTGAATATCGGCGGAAAGTTCAGGAGAAGACTCTCCTGTCGGGGAATCAGGCAAGGTGATTATAGGAGTAGTAGAACTCTTGGAAGACTTCTTCTTGCTCTTTGTGTTCACCGTACCAATCATACCATCAGCGGCATGAGATCCCAAAGGAGCAGCAACGATTTGATTCGATTTTGGAAGATCCGGAATCTTCTCGTGTAACGTACCCGACTGAGTATAAACTAAGTCAAGGTACTGCGCCTGAGCAATGACTTGCTCCTCAGTAACTACTCCGGCCTTAGCTACATCTTCAGTAATCTTCGGTAATAATGATTTAACAAACCATTCAACTAAGATTTGGTCCGGAATAAAAACTTTCACTAACCTTCTTCGACGTCTCCACTCATGAATGTGATCGGAAATATACGTGGACGTCGATTGTTTTAGTGAAGTTAATAACTCCGTGCCGTTATCGTATCTGACCGGCAACTGAAAGTGAGTTAAGAATGAGGTAGCTAAATGGCTAAAATTGTAAAAAGAGGCCAGTGGTAACTCAATGTACCACTTGGCCGCGAGACCAATGAGTGTACGCTGAAAAAGACGTAAGCGGATCGAATCATCTGAGATAGAATTTGAAGCACACCAGAGGTGGTAAGTCATCACATGATTGGACGGATCCTCTCCAGGCTTACTTTCGAACTTGGGTATATCACTGGGCAACTTATTTGGCATTGGCGGCCAGAACTGAAGATATTGAATTGGATCATTCGTTAGGCGCGTCAAATCTGGTAAATCCAAAGTTGCGATAAACGGTAACTGCCGATTAGGATCTCTAAAACTTTGAGTCATGACACCAGCCCCAGGAGGAGGATATCCAGGATAACTAGGAACAGGAATCGCATTAGGGATATTATATCCTCCTGGAAAACCAGGATTAACAGGACCGTACTGGGGTTATTGTGGTTGTTGATAAGTGTACCCAGGATACGGTTGATACTGGTAAACTGGCTGCTGGACAGCTTGCCTTTGTTGGTACTGTCCCTGGTACGGTTGTTGAACAAATTGAGGTTGAGAAGTGACAACCGTACTTATACCAGGCTGACCCATAGGCATCTGGACCGTGGTTTGAATCGTAGGTCCAGACAACGGTAAAGATGCCTGAGGAGTGGTTGCAGAGGCAGTAGAAACCGGAGTTGTCGATACTCTAGAAGTAAGTGCGGTAGATGCAGCGGTAGTTGCCGTAGCCGTTTGAGATGGAGTACTAGGTGCAATTGGCGGCTGAGTAACTACCGAAGTTACAGAAGTTTGAACATTTGACTGGGCAGGTTGCGGTTGCTGGGGTGAACCAGAAACTACGGGTTGTCCAGCTTGAGGTACCAACTATATACTTGGCTGCAACACCTGTTGACCCTGTGATGGATCCCACACTAACATTCCAGGGTATTGACCCGTAACAGGTTGAGAATACTGAGGTCCATAACCGGATTGAGGATAGGATTGATAATTGAAAGGTGCAGTTCCCACACCTTGCCCATATGACTGACCTTGAGGTGGTTGATAACCTTGACTCGAGTATTGACCTTGAGGTTGATAACCTTGGGGTAAATACTGATACTGGGGTTGACCTTGACCTTGAGGTTGGTACCCTTGAGGTTGATACCCTTGGGGTTGATACCCTTGGGGTTGCCATCCTTGAGGTTGCCATCCTTGAGGTTGATATTGATACTGAGGTTGACCCTGGGGTACATATTGAGGCTGGGGTTGACCTTGAGGCATGTATTGTACCATAGGTGCATACTGACCTTGAGGTTGCCCCCCAGACACGATTTGTGTACCTTGAGGTTGCCCCCCAGGCATTAACTGAGGCTGCCCCCCAGGCGGTAATTGGCCACCTTGAGGTTGGGAAACGGGAACTGAACCTGACATCATGTAAATGTCTCCTACACCCAATGGTATATTACCACTGTTTCCAGTTAATAACCCATGATCAACGGGTTGAGGAGATGCCCCCGCAAAGGTACCAGAAAGTGCTTGATACCCAGTGGGAATAGAAGGACCGACGTGTAAGAAAGATTCAGGACTTTGAGTAAACACGGATGACTGACCAGACATATTTACAGGAGTATGAATACCTCCAGGTGGAAAAGGAGTATGAGGTGGAGAAAAACCTATCCCTGAGTTGTCTAAATAATTAGTTAACGAAAGGTACCAAGTAGTACTTCTAGGAGGACTGTAAAAGATAGATTCACGCTCCCTGAGCTCAATAGTAAGTTGATCTTCAAGGTGAGAAATGCCTATTTCTTCCTCTGGAGCAAGTTCTTCGATAGCAATCAAACCAGTAGGAAGATTTTCGGTGATAATTCGTTCTATTCTTGGTGAATCTGGAACACTAGAAGTTGGAGTAACATGTTCAGATATTTCAGGTTCTTCGCCTGTATCACTAGCAGACGAAAAACTACCAACAAGCTCAGACACTGTAACAGCTTCAGGATTATAACCTGTCTCTAGACTTTGGTAATCCAGATGGACTACCAAGGAAGATTCTCCTTCTTCAGGTGAACCTACTTTACTGCCACTAGGAGGAGTTACAAGGACCTTCAACCCTTCGTACTGACCCGGGACGTCTTCAGGAGATCCACCCCGTGATCTACGGAGTTTCCTCAACAAATCAGTTCCGGTAGCAATCTCAGGTGACTTGCCCCGAAGTCTACGGGACTGTCTCGGTAATTCTGCCACAGCTAAAAACTTTTAACTACTACACACGAAAACAAAAATAAAATTTCAAATCAAACCACCTAAAGTCTCTAAAGAACCAAACAAATTTGAATCACACGCCTAAAGAATCTAGAGCGTCAAACCAAGCACAAACAGTAGCCTTCCAGACTGAAAGCGCTAGTTGGTGATGAAGCCCAACATCGCTGGATTCAGTATAGAAGTGGCGGGTGGAACAGTTACCCCGGAAACCTGCTTAATGAATAGACTGGACCAAGTTCCTCCACTTTAACCGTCTCGAGTGAAGCAAACCCCCCAGAAAATCCAAGTGAGTCTAGCCGACGTCTACTCCAGGTACAGTGGGATCTTCCCTCCACCGTCACCTCGGTAGAATCCTAAAGATAATGGTCACTAAGATTACCAACTGCAACAAATGCACCTGGGGGAACAGTCTAAACTCCGACAACACGCAAGGGTAGAGTATCAAGCTCAATCCCCTTGCCGGCTCCTTGACAATAATCCAAGGTTTACCGACAAGTGACCCCTGGCTCCTCGACAATGGTTAATCCGAGGTTTACCGTTTGTAATACGTGCGTGTCTGGCGTCGTTCCCAACGAGGGGGGATTGATCCCCTCACTGGTTCAGACACGAGCTCGTGCTTCTCCTTTAAGAGGAGCTTTCCCAGAGTACAAATGAGACAATTGGATTTATTCTATCACAAGATAAGCTACTTGTTTGGTTTTGTTGTCTTGGAGAGTTAATTACTCACCTACTCCAAGACACTAGCCTGATCTAAATTGGTGTTTCAGAGCCCTAGAAAATAAAAGTTACTACGTCGATTTTACTTTAAGCGTTAATTTTATGGTTTTCCTTAAAGACAAAAGGTAGCGGAAGTGAAACCAATGGTGTGTAGACTCAACTCAAACCACTACAAAGATGCACCTAAGATGATTTACGCTACTTTCCTTTTTCAATGAAATTCTTAACTAAGAGAGTTGAGAGATGCAAATTTTATAGAAAACAACTTTCTTAATAAAGACAATCAAAGAAACAATTCTCTTTATCTTTTCAAGCATACAAACATGACCACTCTTTACGTGCATGAAAAACTCTTTTTCTTTCAAAACTTTTCAAAGCTACTTGAAACAAAACTTTCCAAAGGAGATGTTTTTGTATTTTCTCTTTTTAATAAAGTATATAAATCTATTTTAACGAAAATCAATCTCAAAAGCTATAAAATCTATGAAAACTTGACTCACAAGCAAATGAAAAAAAAGGAAATTACTCTAAACAAACCTAACAAGGCAAAAGCTCACAAAGATGATTCTAGGTTGTTTTACTTGACCAAAATCAAATCAAGGACCAGCTAATGCAGAATCAAAAGACTAGTCAAAACAAAACTCAAATCTTTTTGTTCTTTTTGTAAAATGGAATTCAAGACTCAATCAACAAGCACTTCGAAATTTGCCCAGAGAAACAACTCAATGGTAAGGTGCTCTCACAGGTAGACTTTATGACAGGTCTGACTTCTAAGAATGCTGACAAAACCAGAGATATCTAAGGCTTGACAACTTCTACCGCCAAAGTCACTACAAGACCTACTCAAAAATCAAACCCTAGGGCTTAAACTTCTATGAAATCCACTAAAACACTCAATGCTATCGAAACAAGTTCAGGTGAAGATCTATGACAAGAGACTAATGAATCTGGGCAGTAAAAACTAAGAAAAAGCAAAATCTAAGAGAAAAAATCCAAAAAATGGAATTTTTTCAAATTTTAGCAGGGGACGCAGGTGACCCGTTAAGACAGGTGCGGGCCCGCTCTGTGCACACAGCGACAGTGCGTCCAGGGACGCACTGTGCAATACTCAGAGGGTGCGTCCTACTAGAAAATTCAATAAAAACCAAAATGAATCTAACCCTAAGCTAATCCACCCAAAGACAAAGTCACAGAGCCAAAAACCAGAAAAATAAACCAATTTTCTCAGAGCAAAGTTCATACAAAGGAAAAGACTTTCACATCAATGGATTCCCCAGTGGAGTCGCCAATTTGTCAGATGGAAAGAGTCGATAGTGGGGACACAAATCAACCTCCCTAGGAGCCTAAGACTCTCTAGTGAAAAACAAGACAAACAAGAGCAATCCTTCTCTAAACATGCATTTACTATATGGGAAATCAAGTGTTTAGATCCTACCTGTAATCCAACGCTGTTGTAGCAGTCCAGCTCCGCTGATCCGGATGAGCTCCTCCTTCACTTTGAAACCTGCATACACTAACAATGAAACGATTAAATAGCACTTGATAGTCTCATAGAATAAAACATATTTAACACATAGACCAAGGAGTACATGAAACAACTCATAAATAACAAGTTATTGAGAAGAATGGACTCATTTGCATTAATAGGTAACAAAAGGAAGAAATACAACCTGAGCCATGGTGTTGTGCAAGTCCCTCCCAGGGTCCATCAAGAGTTCTCCTTTACTTTGACAAAGCTCACCCACTTCCAAATAGAACAAGCAAAGATGGCAATCTCTCCTCACAAGTTTCTAAATGGGAGTCCTAATTCCTGCAGCATTTACCCTTAGAAATGTATAGCTTCCAACCTCTCCTCCTTCTGACCCAATGCTTGTATTTATAGTGTTCAAGAGGAGGTTAATCAGGTCCACCATCAATGGGATAATCCCCTCTTTGGATGGGATAGCTCCCTTATTGATGGGATAAGTTCCTCTTTGGTAGGGGTGCATGAACCATCTGGAGGCGCTCAATACACGTCGAACAACCTTCTAGAATGCTCTAGAAATGACCACAAGTAACTTTTTAAAGATGAAACTTGCGCATTTTAACCTTTACAGGGGGACGCACCTGCCCCTTTACTTACAGAGCGTCCAAAGACGCAGCTTTTGTGAACATTGGGTGCGTCCCCGCAGGTAAGGTTGAGAGAACCTGCGTACCCAGAGATAAATACATTTATAAAGACTTTCTCTCTTTTTTGGAGTTTGACATGGAGAGTAGAGGTATAAGACTTGCCTAAGAGGATAGCATGACTGTTGGTAGAGCCATACTAACTGTAAATAGTCATGGTGACATTTTTTAGTGTAACACACGCAGAGTGCCTTCTGCTATACTACGTACCTCCGCTCTTTTCTTACCGTCTTGCTGCGTACTGCTACTGTGCCTCCGCACTTGTACCTCCTGTCACGCTGTGTACCCCTACTGTATCTCCACAGCTACGCCTTCTGTCGTGCCGCGTGCCTCTACTGTGTCTCCGCAGCAGCGCCTTCTGTCGCGCCGCGTGCCTCTACTGTGTCTCCGCAGCAGCGCCTTCTGTCGCGCCGCGTGGCTCCGCAACTGTACCTTCTGTCGGGCCACGTACCTCTAATGTACCTCCGCACTGCACCCTTTTGCGCTCCACGTGCCTCCGCACTGCGCCCTTTCGCGTTCCGCGTGCCTCCGCACTGTACCTTTCACTGGACTGCGAACCTCCGCATATGCACTGTGAATCGCCTGTGGACCTTTGATTTGAATCGAATTAGCAGCCCTCCTATGTGCCACTGACTGTCAGATGTACAGATCTAATCATGCGCCACTGAGATCATGACTTGATAGATTCACCTTCAAATTTACTTTGATTTAGATCAAGCTTTTAACATTGATAACCCAATATTTCAGATCTTAAGATATTCAATTTGCAAAAGATGCCTTAGCCAAGTGATCTCCTTCCCTATTTATAGTCAAGCCCTTATTCACACCAAGGGACAAAACCAATACAAGGGATCCAAACCTGGGTTCAATACTTTAGATCCTATACCATGGGCCAAAACCATAGGATCAAGAACGACGGGCTAAATACCATGGGCCAAACATAAGAAACCCCACGTGAGCGCGCTTCTCTGCCTTGAAGTAAGTGAACTGGGGGACCGCACCTTCTGAATGGATAACCTACGGGTATGACCGCACTTCCTAGACGGTGAACCTGCGGGTCTGCACCTTTTGAACTATTCACCTGCGAACCTCTTAATTTCATCATTTTGAGAGCCTGAACAGAGTTTTGCCACTTGAGTGAGTCGCCATCAAGTACAACACCTGTATCATAGAGCCATACCAGAATCATAATGCCAACAATATCCCCCTTTGGACTTGATGGCAACCTCAAGATCCTCAACGTCATTCTCCCCCTTTGACATCAAGGGCAAAGGGTTAAGCTCCCCCTAAGAACATGCTCCCCCTGACTATAAACCAGATCTGCAAAGAAGAACCATAATCCACCAAACACCATAAATGACCATGAAAGAGATAGAGACATATTGTAGCAATATTCCTTCTGTCCTTCCTCCATAATGCCAACAATGCATTATATGCTCCCCCTGAACCTTTGCCATTCAATCTTCGACCAAGCTGCAACTCAGCAAATGTACGCATATACCCCAGATGAACCTTGCGTACAACCAACAATCAGAAGAGAGTCAACAACAAGATGATGCACCAACAACCCCCAGCTTTTGCCTGAGGTATTCAAAGGTCTCCCTGGGCAATGGTTTGGTGAGTATATCAAAAACTTTTTCCTTAGAAGGAACATACTCCAACTTGACCTTTTGTTCAAGCACTTGTTCCCAGAGAAAGTGATACTTGATTGGTATGTGCTTGGTCTTTGAATGCATGACTGGGTTCTTTGAAATGTTGATTGCACTTGTATTATCACATAAGATGGATATAGGTGGTGTACAAGTGATTTGAAGATCCTGCAAGGTCTGCATCATCCAAAGGAGTTGAGTGCAGCAAGATGCAGCAGCCACATATTCTGCTTTAGCTGTAGACAAAGCAATTGAACTCTGTTTCTTGCTGAACCAAGATACTAATCTAGAACCCATAAAGAATGCACCACCACTTGTGCTCTTCCTGTCATCCACGCTTCCGGCCCAATCTGCATCTGTATAAGCATGAAGTGTGAGATCTGTATCTCTAGGATACCATAAGCCATAGTTTTGAGTCCCTTGAAGATATTTGAAAATTCTCTTCATTGCCTGAAGGTGAGTTTCCTTTGGATTTGCCTGAAATCTTCCAACTATTCCCACTACATGCATGATGTCTGGTCGGGTACCTGTCAAATAAAGTAGACTTCCAATCATAGATCTGTAGGTTGGTTGATGCACTGCTGCTGATTCATCATTTTCACTGAGGTTACATCCTGTGACCATGGGTGTACATATTGGTTTTGCATCTTCCATGCCATATTTCTTCAAAATCTGCTTGAGATACTTGGTTTGAGACAAGAAGATCCCTCCTTCATTTTGTTGGATTTACAATACAAGAAAATATGTCAGTTCTCCAAGCAACGACATTTCGAATTCTTTCTGCATCACCAAGGCAAAGCTTTGACTCATAGCTTCTTCATTGCTGCCAAAGATAATATCATCTACATACACAACAAGTATTAGCAATTTGTCATTTTCAATTTTTATACAAAGATTGCTATCTGCTGATCCTTTTGAAAAACCTTGTTGATGAAGATATTTGTCCAAACGATAGTACCAAGCCCTTGGAGCTTGTTTAAGACCATAGAGAGCCTTTTTCAGTATGCATACAAGATTTGGATCATTTCCAAGAATGAAATCATCTGGCTGCTCAATGTATACTTCTTCTTCTAAGTCTCCATTCAGAAAGGCTGATTTCACGTCCATTTGAAATACTTTGAACTTTTGAAGGCTTGAGAGAGCAAGGAACATTCGGATGGCCTCAAGTCTTGCAATAGGAGCAAAAGTTTCTTCAAAATCTATTCCTTCTTGCTGGGCATACCCTTTACAAACAAGTCTGGCCTTGTTTCTAATTACTTCCCCATTTTCATTCAACTTATTCTTGAAGATCCATTTTGTCCCTATAACATTCTTATCCTTTGGTCTAGGAACCAACTCCCAAGCATTATTCTTTTCGATCTGCTCAAGTTCTTCATCCATTGCTTTGACCCAACATTCATCTTTGCATGCCTCTCTTACATTTTGTGGTTCAGTGGAGGAGAGTAATGCCAAATAGCTTGAAGCTTCTGCAATTGTTCTTCTTGTTTGTACACCTGCTTCTTTCTGCCCCAAAATCTAAGATTCTGGATGATTCTTCTGAACCTATATGGCTGGAGTCTTTTCTTCTATCCTTATTTGTTCCTCTGGTGCTTCTTGAGGTTCTTCTTCTTCATCATTCTGTCTTTGAGGGTAGTCTTCATCTTCTTCGATATTTTCATGATTTACTTGCCTAGGAATGTATCCTTTTTCATCAACCACTACATCAATGCTGTCAACAATTCTTCCAAGTCTTTTATTGTAGCACTTATATGCTTTGCTGTGTGGAGAATAGCCAAGAAGAATGCTTTCATCTGCTCTAGGTTCAAGTTTGCCAAGTTGCTCATCAGTATTATTAATATAGCATTTGCTCCCAAAAATTTTGAAATGCTTTACTGAAGGAGTCTCACCATACCAGAGCTCATGAGGAGTTTGAGTGTTGTTCACTCGGACATTTTTTTTGTTGAGAATAACAACCGCAGCATATGCAGCTTCACCCCAGAAAGTTGCGGGAGTTCCAGACTCATCAAGCATAGCACGAGCCATTTGTTGGACTGTTCTATTCATCCTTTCCACCACTCCATTTTGCTGAGGAGTTCTAGCTGTAGAGAATTCTCTTCTTATCCCATGTTCTTCACAGAAATCGAAAAATTCATTTGAGGTAAATTCCCCACCTCTGTCAGACCTGAGGCGCTTAATTTTGTAACCTGATTCATTTTCAACCAAGGCTTTGAAGGATTTGAATTTTTCGAATGCTTCGTCTTTGTGCTTCAAAAGTCCTAACCAAACAAACCTGGAGAAATCATCAATGAATAATATCAAGTATTCTTCTCCTCGAGGTGACCTTGTCCTGAAAGGACCACATACATCTGTATGGACTAGTTCAAGAGGCCTGCTGGCTGATCCTTCCTTCTCAGGGAAGTTGGTTCTGGTTTGCTTACCAAACTGACATGATTTGCATATGGTGTTGTCTAGAATTTTGATATCTGGAAGACCACGAACTGCCTGATATTTTCATGCCTTATTTGTGAAAAGCTTAGATTCCCCAACCTTCGGTGCCATAACCAATGTTCATCATCCTTGCTCAAATAGCATTGTTGTTGTCCTTCTTCAAATATGTATAGATTATTTGGAGTTCTTCTGCCTTTGATCACTGTTTTCCCTGTATCAAGATCACGAACACTACACCCATTTGATCAAAATATTACTTCGGTTCCTTGATTGCACATCTGACTGACACTTAGTAGATTATGCTTCAAGCCATCAACATACAAAACATTTCCTGCTTTGACCTTTTCTTTCAACTGAGCAATGCCTTTTCCTTTTATAGCTGCAGGAGTATCATTTCCAAAAGAAACTTTCTTTCCCTTTTCTAAAGCAGAATATGATTCAAGTTTTTCTTTATCACCTGTCATATGCTTCGAACATCCACTGTCGATGTACCATAGATTTTCCTGTCCCTCTGCATAAAAGGCTATCCCACATCTTTCTGTTTGTGGTTCCTTTATTCTCCATGTTCTGATGCTTGAGGCTTGTTCCTTTGTTTGCTGAAACCTGCTCCTGCATTCAGAATCTTCATGACCAAAGTTATTGCAAATAGAACATTCAATTTCATTTTCAAGAGCCGAAAAGTTATTATAGGTCCTTTTTGTAATCCCAGTCATACTTCTTTGTTTTTGAGCTTCTCTAGTCATGATTGTTTTATATGCAATACATTGACCTGCTTTGTGACCAAAGTTATGGCAAGAGAAACATTTTCCATTGAAGAAACTTCTACGGTTATCAAATCTACCGGCCAAATGATTGTAATTTCTATTGTCATCCATCTTTGAAGCAAATTGAGAAGATTTTACCTGTGGCTGGTTGTAGCTTTTGTTCACCCTTAAGATGGATTGCCCCTGGTTTACCTGATAGTCTTTGTTTGTTCTTGATGTAATTCGTCCCTGCTTTACCTGGTGATCTCCATTGTGCTTTTTCTCATTCCTTCTTGCTGCATCAAGATAACTCCTTGAGGTGGAAGCTTGAGATGTTTCTCCATTATACCCCAGATCTGTTTTGTTTAGCGGAGAACGCTATACATTGATGATCTCATCCAGAGTTTCAGATCCTTTGACAAACTTAAGATTAATAGCCTTTGTTTTCTCAATTTCTTTTCTAAGTCCAACAATTTCACATTCTAACTTTTCAAGAAATTTTTCTTTTTCATCAATTTGAAATTGTAGAGTATCAATGATCACATTCTTTTCTTCTATACAAGTCTTGAGTCTAGAAATCTCTTCATAAAAGCTATCCACATCTATAGCATCCATATAATCATCATCTTCAAAGGCCATTAAAAGTTTATAGTCATTACCTCGTTCATCTTCATCACTATTTGATAGACCATCACTGTCTTCATGAGTGCAGTAGCTTTTCTTATTTGCATTCTGTTTCTTGTTCCATCTAATAGGTTCCTTTCCCTTATCGATCTTATCCTTGTGAGGAAATTTGGCAGCATAGTGACCTACTCTTCCACAAGCAAAGCATTTGAAGGGAAACTTACCTCTGAACCGTCCAGCACCCCATTGAAGATTTCTAACAAAATTTGATTCTTCTTCTTCTTCTGACCCATGTCCTGATTCATAGTACTCTCCTTTGCCTGAAGCCTTGAAGGCAGCTTCTCTCATGTCAGATGGACCTCCTTTCCTCATTTCATAAGCAGTTAGAATTCCATGCAGTTGTGACATTTTAATATGTTGTAGATTCTCCTTTTCTTCTATAGCAGAAACTTTAGATTCAAATCTAGGTGACAAAGATCTTAGAACTTTTTCAACCACAACAGCCTCTTTTATTTCTTCACCCAAATTTTTCATACAATTAACAATCTCATCCACACGAAGAAAATAGTTAGCCACACTTTCATCATTATACATCCTGAGATTTTCATACTGAATTCTGAGGGTTTGAAGTTTTGCCCGTTTTACCTGATCATCTCCTTCATAGCTCAAAACAATCTTGTCCCATATCTCTTTTGCGGACTTAAACTGCATTACCTTAACAAATTCTGATTGAGATAGGCATCCTAATAGAGTATTAACTGCCTTTGCATTTGTTTCATATTTCTTCTTCTCAGCCGGATCTGTAGGAGTTGCAGAAGGAAAAGTATACCCTGTATCTATGATATCCCAGACTTCTGTACCAAGAGATTGAAGATAGGCAGTAACTCTTACCTTCCAATAAACGAAGTTTGTCCCATAAAAAATTGGTGGCCTGATTGATGCTTCCCTCTCGTAGTTGCTCATGATGCAAGATCTTTCTTCAAGCGATCAAGCTTCTTCTGAAGAACCTGCTCTAATACCAATTGTTGGAAATAATACTGAGAGGGGGGGGTGAATCAGTATTGTCAAATATATAATACTTTGAATTATTCTTCAGATATTGATCGTTACTTTGTATGTCAGTACCATAAAATAATGAGCATGAACAAGAAAAATAGATAGTCACACCAAAGAACACTAGATATAAGGTGGAAACCCAATGTGAGTGAAAACCACCTGCTGCAATATGTCTCTATCTTCTTTCAATTAGAAACTCCTTTTACAATGATTTTGTACTGGTGCAGTCCTTTACCAGTACACAGGCTACAACCTGTAGAGAGCTACAACTCTCTCTCTCATTTTCAAGTTTCTGTTGGAAGGGAGCTACAACCCCCTACTTCTTTTCTTTCAAGGACCACTTTTCATAAATTTTCAAACTGGATCCAAGAAGATCAAATAATCATCAAGTACATGCAAATCACCCAAACTCCTTATACAATCAACCAAAGAGTCACCCAACTTTTCAGAAAGCTGTAAACAGAAAGGTAGTACCCAGAATTCTGCAGCAATAGATAAAAGATAATCAACAAATGTTTTAAGATAGATCCGCAGTTTTTCCTTATCTGGGCTGCGTGGCTCCGCACACCTCCTTATGTTTTCCTGCGTATCCACGCAGAGCACCTTCTGCTATACTGCGTACCTCCGCTCTTTTCCTACCGTCTTGCTGCGTACTGCTGCTGTGCCTCCGCACCTGTACCTCCTGTCACGCCGCGTACCCCTACTGTATCTCCGCAACTGCGCCTTCTGTCGCGCCGCGTGCCTCTACTGTGTCTCCGCAACAGCGCCTTCTGTCGCGCCGCGTGCCTCTACTGTGTCTCCGCAGCAGCGCCTTCTGTCGCGCCGCGTGGCTCCGCAACTGTACCTTCTGTCGGGCCGCGTACCTCTAATGTACCTCCGCACTGCACCCTTTTGCGCTCCGCGTGCCTCCGCACTGCGCCCTTTCGCGCTCCGCGTGCCTCCGCACTGTACCTTTCACTGGACTGCGAACCTCCGCATATGCACTGTGAATCGCATGCGGACCTTTGATTTGAACCGAATTAGCAGCCCTCCTATGTGCCACTGACTGTCAGATGCACAGATCTGATCATGCGCCAGTGAGATCACGACTTGATAGATTCACCTTCAAATTTACTTTGATTTAGATCAAGCTTTTAACATTGATAACCCAATATTTCAGATCTTAAGATATTCAATTTGCAAAGATGCCTTAGCCAAGTGATCTCCTTCCCTATTTATAGTCAAGCCCTTATTCACACCAAGGGACAAAACCATCACAAACCAATACAAGGGATCCAAACCTGGGTTCAATACTTTAGATCCTATACCACGGGCCAAAACCATAGGATCAAGAACGACGGGCTAAATACCACGGGCCAAACATAAGAAACCCCACGTGAGCGCGCTTCTCTGCCTTGAAGTAAGTGAACTGGGGGACCGCACCTTCTGAATGGATAACTTGCGGGTATGACCACACTTCTTGGACGGCGAACCTGCGTGTCCGTACCTTTTGAACCATTCACCTGTGAACCTCTTAATTTCATCATTTTGAGAGCCTGAATAGAGTTTTACCACCTGAGTGAGTTGCCATCAAGTACAACACCTGTATCATAGAGCCATACCAGAATCATAATGCCAACACTTTGCTCTCACCAAGTTGTCCATCAATGCTTGGATTTGACCTCTTTCTCTTGTATGATGATGTTTTCTTTTGTTGCTCCATCCTGAGCCTCCAAATCAATTGTCTCTATGCCATGATGAATATGATGTTGTTCTGGCTCATCATGCTCCATCAAATCAAAATCTCTCTCCTCCTCATAATCTTTGTCTTCTTTGTCCATGTTTGTGAAGCTTTGAGGCTGTGTACTCCTAGAAAAGGGATGGAGGGGGTGAGTAAGGGTGATTAGGAATAAGGGAAGGGGAAGCGATCTCGTGGGGTATTTGGTGGACTAGGTAAACGTGAAAATGAGTGGGAGGGTATGAACCATGAAAATGAGGGAGAGGGGCTAGGGTTTTAGGGTATTTCTTTGGGGATGAAGGAAAAAGGGATATGGAGTGATATGGAGTGTTATGTAGGAGGCGTTTTAGGGTTTTAGGGATAAGTGATGGGAGAAATAATAAGAGTTAGGGTTTTAAGGCGTAAATAGAGGAGATTCTATGATCCAGGTGGATGTTGGTGGCCACCCACCTATCCCATTTGGACCCCCACAACTGTCTCTTTCAGTTTTTCAGTTTCCTTAATTATAGCAAAGTTTACTATTTTCAGCAGTTTTTCGGGTCCTAAACTTCCGGAGCCGTTTTGAGGCCCTAAACGACATTTTTTGGGAAATCTGGGGCAACATGGGTCCATGGACCCATGTTGCCTCCCAAAGTGGTAGTGCCCGGATAGATATTTCTAACGAGCTATTGTATGTGTCAAACGGAGATCGTATGCCAAAGTTACGACCCCGGGAAGTTGATGTACCAATTTACCCAAATGGGGCCCACAATTTGGCGTTTCATCTTCTAGGGTTAGGTTTTGGAATGTTAAGGGTTTTCCATTGTTTCTCAACAATAAATAGGCCTTCGAGCCTCATTGTAACATAGTTCAGAGGCATGTAGCCACCACATCTCTTCTCAGAGATAAGCTACCATTGCCCTAGCTGGTTTATTTCCATTACTGTTTGTAAGCATATTTCAGTATTTTACATTTAATGAAGTGAAGTATTATTTCCGCTGCATATCTGTGTTTATGGTTATCTCTATAATTTGTTGCGTTCCTGTTTAAGTTTGGATCAGTGGTATCAAAGCGGTCTTCTTTTTCTCTGTTTTTCTTTGCATGTCCCCAACGAGGTTGGGATATAAGGAGTTAGGTCTTGAACTGGTCGAACCTTTGCAAGACCAGCCTCGCAAATCCCGATGGCCTCCCATGGCGGATGAGAAGAAAGACGAAGGGGCAGGAGATCCTATCAAAATCTTTCTCGAAGAAGCCCTCGAGCGACAACGGAACGTGATGATGGATAGCTTTGCGCAGATCCTTCAGCGGCTACCGAGAAGTGACGCATCGGCTTCCAGTAGCTACTCTGGAAACGCCATGCCCTTTAAGGTACAAGTTAATTTTGAAATCCTAATATTCGAGGGTCAAATAGACGCAGACACTGTAGATAAATGGTTAAATCTGCTAGAGGGTTATTATTCTGTTCATGAATTTTCATGTCGGGAAAAGATTGTTTTCACTCTTCTCAAAGCAGCCCCCCACGTCAAGGACTGGTGGGAAACCTACTGCGAGCAGAAGGATGAAAGTACAGGCTCACTATTTTCAGCCGCACCCACTTGGAATGACTTCCAGGATGCCATCAAGGAGCAGTACTACCATGTCAAAAGCTATGAGGACAAATACATCAAATGGACCACACTACGGCAGGGACGAGACCAAGATGTGCCAGAGTTCACAAACATTTTTTATACCCTTCGCACACAGTTGGGTATCAAAAATTCTGAGCTGCATCTGGTACTCAAATACCGCGGCTGCCTACACAGATACATCCAGGAAGAGATGGAGTTCTTGAACATCTCCTCACTCGGCACGGCATACTAATACGCTGTCAAAATCGAACAAAAGTTCAAACAGAAGAAGCGAGACTTTGGATCTTCAAATCCAAAGCCTAAAGGAAAAAGCCAAGGTGGGGTGACCCAAGACAACCCATCGAAGCTGCAAGAAAAGAACAACACCATGAGGCTGAAGGACACAGGAAAGTGGTGTGAGTTCCACAAGAGTCCCACTCATAACACAAGTGAGTGTCGGACCAAGCAGTCACTGGTGGCCGAGTTGAAGGCTTCTGAATTAGATGCATGTTCCAACCCTGAGCCAGAACCCGACAAGGGGAATGGCAAAGGGAAGCCGATAATTGATGTGGATCCCAGCACCACTGTTGCCACTACCAAGATCCAAAAAAATGAGCCTGAAAATCCAGAGGAAGGGGAGCGTCTTTTCCACTCACAGATGTGGGTGAAGGGTTTGCCACTGCAATTCATTGTCGATAGTGGTAGCCAAAAGAACCTTGTTTCAGGAGAGGTCGTGAAGCGGTTGGGCCTACCAACTACACCACACCCGTAGCCATACAGTATCGGGTGGCTTCACGAGGGACGAGATCTCAAAGTTTGCCAGCAATGCCGCCTTCCCTACAGCATCAAGCCCTTCACAGATGAGGTATTGTGTGATGTTACACCTCTGGATGTTTGTGATGTACTATTAGGCCAGCCATACTTGTGGAGGCGACATGCTGTGTATGAGTCAAGGCCTTGCACTGTCATTATTTCTTTGGATAATTCATTATATAGGATACCGAAGGTAGCCCCACCTACCGCCACCTCTTTGATCACTGCTAGGAAAGGCGGCAAGCTCATCTCACAGACTAGGAAATTTATTTCCTGTTTGGTTCACTCCCAAAGTAAGGGAACATCGTTGCTACATCCATGATCCCCGCAAAGGGTTCCTCCATGCAGCAGCAACAGCAAAGGGATACGGTCATGACAGAACACAGGAACAACTTCTCCTCACCCACAGGGGTACCGCACAAGTTTCAGGTGGGCGACAAAGTTTGGTTACATCTGCAGAGAGAACGCCTTACCAGAACCCATCAGAAACTCAGACCACTCCGACACGGTCCTTACACTAGTACCAAGGCTATGGGAAACAATGCTTTGAAGCATAGCATTCCTCCATTCCTTCGCTTACATCGAGTGTTCAATGTGGACTGTCGTCGACCATGCTTTCCACCATTTCTGGACACATCAGAGATTGCAGAACAACTCACCAGAGACCCAGATCAGCAAAAGCTTCCTCATCTCAAGGAGGAACTCAATGCAATGGGGACCATTGCTTCCTAAGGGGGGAGGAATGATCCAGGTGGATGTTGGTGGCCACCCACCTATCCCATTTGGACCCCCACAACTGTCTCTTTCAGTTTTTCAGTTTCCTTAATTATAGCACAGTTTACTATTTTCAGCAGTTTTTCGGGGCTTGAACTTCCGAAGCCATTTTGAGGCCCTAAACGATATTTTTTGGGAAATATGTCTCCCAAAGTGGTAGTGCTCGGATAGATCTTTCTAATGAGCTATTGTACGCGTCAAATGGATATCGTATTCCAAATTTACGACCCCGGGAAGTTGATGTACCAATTTACCCAAACGGGGCCCACAGTTTGGCGTTTCATCTTCTAGGGTTAGGTTTTGGAATGTTAAGGGTTTTCCATTGTTTCTCAACAATAGATAGGCCTTCAAGCCTCATTGTAACACAGTTCAGAGGCATGTAGCCACCACATCTCTTCTCAGAGATAAGCTACCATCGCCCTAGCTGGTTTATTTCCATTACTGTTTGTAAGCATATTTCAGTGTTTTACACTTAATGAAGTGAAGTATTATTTCCACTGCATATCTGTGTTTATGGTTATCTCTGTAATTTTTTGCGTTCCTATTTAAGTTTGGATCATTCTAGGGTTTCACATTTAGCATATCAAATTATCCTCAAATGCATTAATTGAAAGCCAAGGATGAAGTTCAGGGGCAACACTTTCTTGTTTGAGGGGTAAAGAAGACAAATTTGGTGTTTTCGAGTGGTAGGAGGTCATTTTGGCCCTTGTTGGCCCTATGCATAGTGCCACATACAGGTGCACAACACCTTTCACTATGCACAACGCCAATGATTTTTGCACTGGAAAAACTGGCCTACGCGTAGCGCTCTGTCCCTATGCACAGCGCTCCGGCCTCTATGCGCAGTGCCTCTTCAAGCCAACTTTTGACTGCCTTCTTGATGTCTACATTGATCCCATGATAGCTCATTGGAAATATCTTCTTGTCTACTTTCTATAACATCTTGAATTTTTCAATTTGGAGCTCATTTTCCCTGTCAAAAGCTCAATCTCCCAAGACTGGTCAAAATGTGTAGAATGAGGCTGCCAAAATGCAGAGTGTTGTTGCAGTCAACTTTTGGAGGTCTTCCTCAACTCCAAATTGAGCTCATGATAGCTCATTGGAAAGCTCTCTATGTCTAGTTATCATTTGAATCATCAAGAAAGTCTTTTGGACATTCCATCTAGGAGAAAAATTTCTTTTCCCAAGGTCATTTCAAAAGTGCATCAACTCTCTTGAGGCAAATGATGTTGTGGACATTTCTCCCAAACCATGAGACATGTAAAAGTTGAAGTAGGTTTTTCTTCTTTTGTTTTATGATAGAAAAAAACCTCTCTCATGTTTTTCAAATTCATATGTTCTTCATTAGAAACATCATTTGAATAAAAACTATCCTGATATCTAGAACATGGGATTTGTAGAAATGAAAGGAAAAGAAGGGGATGAGGGGCTTCTAAATTCTTGAGAAAATTTTGGGAAGTAGGGAGGGATGTGACGAAGTAGTGGAAAGTGGAATTTTAAGGATTGAGTGAGGGGAAGGGGTCCAAAAGGGAAAAACAAAGGCCCAACCTAGAAAAGTGTGAAATTGTAGCAATAGGCTAGGGTTTGTGGGAAAATGATGAATTTGAAGGATATCTGATCCGAATTGGATCCATAAAGAGAAATAAACAAAGCCATGGTTGTACCAGGTCAGGAAAAACTTCTAAAAATTCCAAAACAATGATAAAAAACACCCTGAACCAGTGGCAATGGCAGCCAGCGTGGAACGACGAGGACCTCGGTCAAAGTGTGCTGACCGAGGCCCATGGAGACTGCACGGGAGGCCAAACTAGCCCCTGGGAGCCCCAGATCGAGAAACATAGGTGGATTTTGATGCGCGATTAGCGCTAATCGCACATCGCTGGGCAAAAACGGCCAAAATGGAGAAGCCTTGAGCACTCGAATGCATGCGGAGTTGGAGAGCCATGGGAGAAAAGCGAAAAAATGCTAAAGGACAAGGCAGGACCTGCGCTCCGAAAAATTGGCGGTATTGATCGGGGCACCCTCAAACGGTAAGTGGTTTTGGAGAAATTGGAGCAATCCCACTCAACGATTGAGGTGTGGCAAGTGGAGGAGAGAGAAAATTGCCACTGGTCGCGCGTTAACTATTGAGCTAGTCAACCACACGGGACGTGCATATCACGTCGAATCTGGAGGCCCCAGATTAGATGGCTGAGATTGTGCTCGATGGAGGAAGCGGGATCAACAACGGAATGAGCAATGATTTAGAAGGATTTGAAGTCTATTTTGACTGAAATGGTGGAGGAAGACTTCATCCATGATGTAACTGAAGAACTAAACCAACGAAGCAGGCTAGCGTGTTATAGGATGACATGTGGCCACTCCCTGTGAGCTGATGATGAAGCTGAACTAGGGAACTCCAAGCGCAGCTACAAAAGGCGATTCGACAGAGGTAGAAGAGGAACTAAATAGACATGGAAATGAATGGCTTAAAGCCATGAACAGAGAATAGAACCGACACCAAGAGTCAGTCAGAGAGAGAGAGAGAGAGGAACCAAAATCTCGAGAGGAGGACGGAACACAGGGGAAAAGATAGTGAAGCAAAAGCAGAAGAGGACAGAGGGCCGAGCTGACCAAAGTCAACATTGAGCACCAGAGAGCTTGAGGGATTTAATCCATCCCAGAGAGGATCTATCCAGATTGAGAACCACATTAGGATCTTTCCATTGTAGACCAAAAGGTCATAGAGCTGGTAGGCAAACGAGTCTGTGCACTCTAGTGGCTTAGGGAATCCAAGAACCACCTTGCCAAGCAAATCTATTTTAGGTGACTCATATTGAGTTCCTGCATTGTAATTCTTTGCTTGAAACATAATAAAATAAGGTCACCACTAAAGTTGGACCAGAGATGTAGCCCTGGCGAATAGGGTGAACTCCTTATTAATTTCTTGTGTTCTTGTATTTTCTTACTATATTTCTCTGTTGTCTTTCCATTCAATTGTCTATGTATTGGCAATCTGATCGATCCGTTGCTTAAATAACATAGAGACACACACCAGCACATGAGTTTGTAATACCTTCATTTAATAAATCTTTAACTGAGGTCACTCATAGGATGATTATCAGATCAAGTGGTATCAGAGCTCTGGGTTGTAAGGTTAGACAAGCTTGTGTTGGTTAGTTGTTGAATGCTCACTAGATCAAAGCTCAAATTAGGAGAAGGAGAGTTGGTCGAAACTAATCCTAAAATTGGGAGAGTCTATCCTCAGAAGATAATGTCAGAGGAAGGTTCTATGGGGCCAGACCCTCAATTCATAGAGAGTTTCCTAGCTATAAAGTCTATGGTAGAGGAAATGTATAGGGACTTTAGAAAGCATATGGATGAAGATTCATCAAGTTCTAAACAAGACAAAGAAGAAGATGAGTCTCATTCCCATGACCACTCAAAAGGAAAAGGGAAAGAGGAAAGCTTTCTCACACCTCCTAATAGCCCTGTGCATAATAAGAAAGCATCATTGATTAAGCTAGATGTCAAATTTGATTTGCCTATATATGATGGAGAGCTAAATGCTGAAAAGTTGGACAATTGGATTAGACAAATTGATGTGTATTGCAGAGTGCAAAACATTGACTCAGACAAGAGCAAAATTCAGTTGGCAAGTCTATGCCTAGGAGGCACTACCTTGGTTTGGTGGAAAGGCAGAACCCAAGCTGACATGAAAAGACAGGGGAAGACTATCTCTATCTGGAGTGACTTTGTTTCTGCAATCAAGAAGCAGTTCTATCCATTGGCCTGTATGCAACAAGCCATGATGAGTTAGCAAACTCTTCGGCAGTTGAAAGGGAAAAGTGTGCAAGGGTACACTCAAGAATTTAGAAAGAGAGCATTGATTCTAGGGATCTCATTAGACTCACCAGAGACTCTTTTGAAGTACATTGGTGGTCTACACAGCTACATGAGGCATACCATCCTCATGTTTAATCCCACTAGTATAGATGAGGTATCTGTACAAGATACTCATTTAGAAGCTAGAGGAAAGAATGGAAATCTAGAAGTTGGGGGACCATCCCAACCCACTGCAAGCAAGAGCAAGGAGAAAAGAAAGCAGAAGTGGAAAGCAAGGAAGGCTAACACTGCATAGGAAGGCAAAGCTTCATGCACTCACTATAAAAAGGAGGGGCATGATGATGAGCACTGTTGGATTCTACATCCAGATTTGAAACCTAAGAAGCCCAAGGGCAAGAAGAAGAAGACTGTTGCAGCTATTCAGAAAGATTTGGGGCCAGACTCGGGAGATGAAACAATCATTGCAACCACAGGTATAAAAGGTAAGAATTCTGAAGCATCTACTAGTAATTTTGCTCAAACTATTATTGATGAAGAACATGAGAGAAAAAGACATGAGCTTTTCCATATTCGAGTTATTTCCAAACATCAAAAGATTGATACTTTGTTTGATAGTAGCTCACAAGTAAATTTGATTTCCGAAGCAATTGTAAAGAAATTAGGATTAGCAACTACACCTCACAAGAAACCATACCGATTAGGATGGTTGAATGATAAAGCACAACTACAAGTGACTAGACAGTGCAAACTCAAGTTTTCTTTTGGGTCAGCATTTGTAGATGAGGTTGAGTTAGACATAATTCCTTTGGATATATGTGGAATTGTTTTAGGAAGTCTTAACTTGTATGATAGGAAAGCTATTTTCTATGGAGCTGAGGACAAGTATCTACTTGTTAAAGATGGAATCGAATACTTTATAAGAGCTCACAAGCTCAAGAATAATTATACTCTCATAAATTCTGGGCAGATGAAAAGAATGATAAATTCATGCAAACAATTCTTACTAATGGGTTTAAAGGAAAAGAAACCAGATAAAACCAATGTATTTGAGGGCTGTAATGCTCAGCAGCAAGCTGATATAGAAAAGATTGTTTTAGAATATGATGTCCTGTTCCAGGAAACTAAAGGTTTTCCACCCAAAAAGGAAATAATACATGATATTATTTTGTAGCAAGATGTTCCATTGCCTAACATTGGGATGTATAGGTTGTCTACTTTAGAGAATGCTGAAATTAAGAAGCAAGTGCAGGAGTTGCTCGAGAAGGGGTTCATCAGGCCTAGCACATCACCATGTGGGTCACCAATCGTTTTGGTGAGAAAGAAATATGGCTCATGGAGAATGTGCATTGACTACCGAGCACTGAATAAGATAACAATAAAAAATTGTTATCCCCTTCCTCGCATAGATGATCTTTTAGATCAATTGAAGGAAGCTGTTTATTTCACCAATCTGGATTTGCACAGTGGATACCATCAGGACAAAGTTGTTGAGCAAGATGCATGGAAGACTTCTTTCAAAACAAAGCAAGGAATGTATGAGTGGCTGGTTATGCCTTTTGGCTTGACCAATGCTCCTGCTACTTTCGTGAGATTAATGAATGATGTACTCAGGCCTTTTCTTGATGATTTTGTTATTATGTATCTGGATGAAATTCTAATTTTTAGTAAAACGTGGGAAGAACACTTAAAGCATGTTACTTAGACATTAGATGTTTTGAAAAGAGAAAAAATTTATGTTAAACTCTCAAAATGTGAACTTGGAAAAACATCTCTAAATTATTTGGGTCATATAGTAGGGGGTGGTGAATTGAAAATAGATCCCTCTAAAGTGGCAGTCATTGTAAATTGGCCTAAACCTAAGTCTTCTACAGAAGTAAGAAGCTTCTTAGGAGCAGCAAAATATTGGAAGAAGTTCATTTCTAGTTGTTCCTCAATTGTAGCTCCCTTGCATGCTTTGACAGGATTGAACAAGGTGTTTCAGTGGGGAGGCAAACATCAGAAAGCATTCGGCACCTTGAAAGAAAAGATTAGTATAGCACCTGTACTAGCACTCCCAGACCTACAAAGATCGTTTGAAATCCAAACAGATGCCAGTGACTATGCCATGGGAGTAGTGTTGACACAGCATGGTAAACCCATATGCTATCATTCTGAGACTTTTAATCCTGCAGTAGTCAACTATCCTACATATGATAAAGAATTGTATGCATTAGTTCAAAGTGTGAAAAAGTGGAAACATTACTTAATGGGCAAAGAGACAATAATACATACTGATCATCAACCACTTCAATATTTACACTCCTAGACTAAGTTGCAGCAATCAAGACATTATAGATGGATGGGTTTTCTACAACAGTTTCATCTAGTTGTCAGATATAAAAAGGGCATACATAACAAAGTTGCAGACATGTTATCTAGACCCATTATAAATGCATCTACTATACTTAAGCATAATTCTGTACTACATGAAAGCTACATTGAACAATATGCTCAAGATATAGACTTTAAAGATGTATATGCAACTTTGAGTCAAGGCAAAAAGGTAGAAGAATTGGATTATCATGTAAAGGACCGACTCTTATATCATTGTGGGAATCTCTACATTCCACAAACAGAGAGAGTAAAGATAATTAGAGAGGCACACACTTCTCTGATATCAAGTCACTTTGGGGTAAGTAAAACAGTTGCACAGCTGCAAAGATTTTGTTATTGGCTGAAAATGAATGAGACAGTTTCTAGATATGTAAGAGGGTGTACTATGTGTGCTAAAAGCAAGCCCAACAATAGAAAACTAGGCTTGTACACTCCTTTACTAGTTCCTTCTCACCCTTGGGAAAGTGTTTCCATGGATTTTGTTGGAGGACTGAATAATTCTAGAAAATGTCATGATTATCTATATGTGGTTGTGGATAGGTTCAGCAAAATGTGTATTTTGATGCCTTGTAATAAACAGATTACAGCTGAACAAACTGCAAAACTATTCTTTGAGCATGTATGGGTTCATTTTAGATTACCCATTTCTATTGTATCTGATCGAGACACGCAATTTGTGGGGAAGTTTTGGTCAAGTTTGTGGGAGCTGATGGACACCCAATTGAAGAAAAGATCTTTTCATCCACAAACCGATGGCCAAACAAAAGTAGTTAACAGGACAGTGATCCAGTTACTCAGAGGATATTGCAGCAAACATCCTAAGCTTTGGGATGGACATTTTCGTTATGTGCAACATGCTTACAATAGAGCAAAACACTCTTCTACACAGAAATCTCCTTTTGAGAACTGTTTTGGTTTCATACCAAGGTCTCCTTCGGATTTTGTCTTTGGTAAAGATACCATGATTGATGGACACAATGATCTGGACAAGGCAACTAGTTTCATTGAATAGATCCAGGAGATCCACCAGGCAGTACAGGAACAACTAGAAAAGAGCCAAGCCAAATAAAAGGCTAGGCATGACAAGCATCAGATGGAGCATAGTTTTCAAGTTGGAGACTAGGTCTAGCTGTATATCAGCAAGGACAAGATGCAAGGTGAAGGTAAAAAGATAAGGCCTATTAGGTATGGACCTTTTAGGACACTTGAAAAGATTGGTGAAAATGCATTTCAGCTTGATCTACCAGCTTACATGCACATCTACTTAGTCGTAAATGCAGATTGCTTGAGATTGTTTGAACCTTCTCTAATTGAGGATCCTGAAGAGCAAAGTGAATTGCCTTCTATTGATGACCTGCTACCTGAATATCTTAATGAATTGTAGGAAGACACAGTCTTGGATAGGAAGGTGAGGATGATGCGCAGAGGAGATGTTGAGTACCTCAGAGTTGGACTCCAAGGTTCGAAGCCAAGCAGTGAAAAGTGGATTCAGATTGGGCAAGTGAGACAACAATACCCTCACTTAGTCGATGCTTGAAAGAAAACCAACTTTTGGTGGTCCAAAAGCTTTTCAGTGGGAAGGCCGTGATCTGAATTGGATCCATAAAGAGAAATAAACAAAGCCATGGCTGTACCAGGTCAGGACAAACTTCTAAAAATTCCAAAACAGTGATCAAAAACACCCTGAACCAGTGGCAATGGCAGCCAGCGTGGAACGACGAGGAACTTGGTCAAAGCGCACTAACCGAGGCCCATGGAGACTGCACGAGAGGCCGAACTAGCCCCTCGAAGCCTCAGATCGGGAAACATAGGTGGATTTTGATGTGAGATTCGCATTATTGCTGGGAGAAAAGGGCCAAAATGGAGAAGCCCCGAGAACTTAGACGCATGGGTAGCCAGAGAACCATGGGTGAAAAGCAAAAAAGCACTAAAGGACAAGATGGGACCTGCGCTCCAAAAAACCGGTGGTATTGATTAGGTAGCCCTCAAACGGTAAGCAGTTTTGGAGAAATTGGAGCGATCCCACTCAATGATCGACGCGTGGCAAGTGGAGGAGAGAGAAAACCACCACTGGTCACACGTTAATGTTCGAGCTAGTCAACCGCATAGGACGTGCATATGGCGTCGGATCTAGAGGCCCCAGATTGGATGACTGAGATCGCGCCCAATGGGGGAAGTGGGATGGATGAAGGAATGAGCCGCGATTTAGAAGGATTTGAAGTCTATTTTTACTGACACGGTGGAGGAAGACTTCATCCACAATGTAATCAAAGAACTGAACCAACGAAGCAGGTTGGCATGTTACAGGAGGACATGTGGCCACTCCCTGTGAGCTGATGATGACGCCGAACTAGGCAACTCCATGCACAACTACAAAAGGTGATTTGATGGAGGCGAAAGAGGAACTAATCAGACATGGAAATGAATGGCTTAAAGCCATGAACAGAGAACAGAACTGACACCAAGAGTCAGTTAGAGAGAGAGAGAGACAGAGGAACTAGAATCCTGAGAGGAGGATGAAACACAGGGAAAAGACAGTGAAGCAAAAGCAGAAGAGGAAAGAGGGCCGAGCTGACCAAAGGTAGCATCGAGCACCAGAGAGCTTGAGGGATTCAAGCCATCCTAGAGAGGATCTGTCTAGACTAAGCACCACATTGGGCTCTTTCCATTGTAGACCAAAAGGTCAATGAGCTAGTAGGCAAATGAGCCTGTCCACTCCAGTGGCTTGGGGAATCCAAGAACCACCTTGCCAAGCAAATCTATTTCAGGTGACTCATATTGAGTTCCTGCATTGTAATTCTCTGCTTGAAACATAGTAAAATAAGGCCACCACTGAAGCTGGACCGGAGATGTAGCCCTCGAGAATAGGGTGAACTCCTTATTAATTTTTTGTGTTCTTGTATTTGCTTACTATATTTCTCTGTTGTCTTCCCATTCAATTGTCTGGGTATTGGTAATATGATCGATCCGTTTCTTAAATAACATAGACACACACACCAACACATGAGTCTGTAATACCTTCATTTAATAAATCTTTAACTGAGGTCACTCATAGGGTGATTACCAGATCAATATCAATGATGGGAAGTGTTTAAGAAGGTATATTAAGGATAGGAGAAGGTGGATGAGTATCAGGATATAAGTTTTGATGATGATTTGACCATCCAAGAACAATTACCTTCAAAACCCTAGAAGAGGGAAATGAGCCTTAGCTAAACACAATTGAAGTACAAACAAGGTGTAAAATGACCCATTGGAACCTGAAATAATGATGAAAACTCTTTGAATGATGGTACACTCAGCTGAATGGTGACATGGACCAATACTTGGAAAACTTTGGAAGGAGTGAAAACAATCCTAGACCTAATAGCTAGTGACCAAATTTTACTTGAAGACTCACTGAAATGACAAAACATTGACTTTGACACCCTAAGACCACTTTATAAGAGCATATTTGATCACTGGTGGAAGGTTGCAAAGACTAACACTAACACCTTTCACAGCCTTACTGTCACACAGTAACTTCATATAGGTTTCTAGGAATGTTGTGAGCATAGGTGGGTCCATTTCCAGCTCTAGGTTATATTTGCTTCTTGAAGTGGAGGCATCAGTGAAGCTCTTCTTAGCTTCCATGAAGGTTTCCCGAGTGCACTCCAAATCAAACTCAGCTTCTTTCATTAGAGCTTTGCGAACCCAAGTACTATCTTCTGGTTGTTTGACTTTGTCATCTCCCGTCGCAATTCCACTTTGGAGCACAATGTTCACATTCGGATATTCCTCGATCAGCTCAGACCACATCATCTGTAGGTTTTGAGTCAGGGGAGGTGGTAGTGCTCCTTTGTCATGTATCCTAGCTATCAGTGTAGGACAATCTTTCGTCTCATGATCAAAGAACATGCAATACAAACACGACGGGTGTGTTAGATTCATGCAATCACGGGCATAATGTCCTGGCCCTCTACAATTGTACAAAATAACCTGTCTGTGACCTCTTCCAGGTCCTCCTCCACCTTGGCCTCGTCCATGCCCTTGAAATCTTGTTCGTGCCATTCCTGCATTCTAGTCAAGGGGCTGTGTTTCGACCTGAACTCGATAGGTGGGAGTTCTATCCATCATCAACTCATAGCTTCTGTAAGTGCGCTCGTCATGTCCCACTGACCTACAAAAGTTACAAAAAAGCTGTTGCAAATTTTGTGTATACTTCTGTAATACGTGACAATTGTCCATGGCATGTTTTCCTACTATTTGATAGATCATGCACCACAAAGCAGGCACCTTGCTATGTCTTGCTTGAGCTTTTGGCCTTAATGGCATCGGTCCTCCTCCTATGAGATAATTGGTAAAAACCAGGTAGTGGTCTTTTTCATGACCCTGACCCTTGCATTTCACACACCGCAGTTTTTCGTGTACTTCTAGTTGAGCTGTCCTTTCCTATTTCAAACTTTACATCCCAAGGCACAGATTCTTGAGTTGTGCATGGATCTGTTGAACTCCCAAACTAGGATCCTGCATCGGGGCCTCATGTAGCCTCATAGCAATTGCTATGGGGTAAAATGCATGGTGTATGGAGAGTGAGAACTACCCTCAAAGGTCTTCCTGGGACCTTTGACAGACTGTAAGATTATCTACAAAATCTACCAAGTTAGACACAGGTTCATCTATCAAATATAAGTTAACAAAGTATGGAAAGAGGATTACCTCAAGTCTCCTTCTAGTTTTTCTGGAGATCGCTATGCAGCCAAGAAGAACTCCTTCAAAGCCGGCTCCAAGACAATTCTTGCATAAAGGAAAGGCAAACACAATCACGGCATACAATATTGAAAACTAATATAAGAATGCACAATGAACATATATTTGTATACAACTTAAACTACTCAACTAGACAAGTATTGAAATGAACAACTCAATGAACAATGTTACCAACACTATGGAGTAGGGAACACAACTGCAGTTATGTACTTATAATGGAAGAGTGATTACAACCCTCCGTTGTATCAGCCTTCCCTTGCCCCTTCTTCTTCTCTCTCTCTCTCTCTCTTTCAGCTCACTTCTTCAAGTGTATGACAATTCACAATAGTTTAGTAGGCTATCATTTTAAATGCTCTGACCCTTTTCACAATAACCCTTACTTTGCTTATATAGCAATTGAGTTAGGGTTTCCAAGCTCCTCCTAGAGTTCACTAGGGCAAAAGAAATGAACTTGATCCAATTTTTAGCTCTTTCCTATTTGCCTTCTTTTCTCAGATTGGAAATTCTCTAAATATCTTGCTTTTGGATGTTTCCTTGCTTTTCTTGAGCAAATCTAGGGATAAATATCTAGATATTTGTGAGGGAATTCGTTGGCTTGTCCCTTTGAACATCTCTTAGTTTCACTAACGCTGCACCTGGTCTAACAACTTGAGTTAGTAGGGTTACTAATGCTCCCTTAGGCTTGGTAACAAGCTTTATAAAGTATGTTAGTAGTGTGCAACCATCGTTAGTGTGGAATCAAGGCCTGCAATTGTGGTCTTTGCTTCAGTAATCATGTCTTTCACCTCTGAGTTGATGAGGAGTTCATTTTGTTGTATAACATATGCCCCCTAAAGTATGAGATGAGAGGTAGAGATGATGGCCAAAATACTTTACTGAAACTATAATTTTCTGTCAAACAAATTTTTTAGAGAGAGAGAAGCTTCGGGCAGCAAGGAAAACCTGATACAACACATATATATAAAACTTCTAAAATCATGTCCTGAGTCGGGCATTCCCATGCTCAATAGCTATGTCAGAGTAATTTTCTCCAAAGAGATATAACAAGGCTGGCTGCCGATAAGCACAATGTGGATCTAGTGTCATAATAGAATCATCCTGAAACAACTGTCTCCAAAAAACAATATCTGCAGCTTGGGAGAGGAAACAAGGCTGAATGATGCAAGCCTTTACCCAAGGTCTTGATTTCTGCTTCACCGAACAACATAGATCGATACATGTGAAAAATATGTGTTGATGTTGAACATGCACGAAATCATCTGATTACCAGTCAATAATGGAGACCGGTAACAGATTCGAGGAAGGCCACCGATAATGGTGATGGTCTCTAAGATGCACAGTACAAAATAGCGAGTGTGAAAGATTTCTTTGTCATCAAACACCCGTAGAATCACTCAACCAGGAGCCAATAATGAGAACCCCTGATCAAACACAAGGTAACCTACCACTAATGTCTGTAAGTACCAAGGCATTGATTTTGTTTCTGGGTTATCTTCCTAGATAGAGTGTTGAAGTCGATAGGAAGAAACCTGTCAAAAGGTAGGCAATGATGTGTCCTACATCAATCAACACGAAACGAGACAAGAATGATTTTTTGTTTTGAGGAATCTTTTGAGCATTTGGGTCTAAAGAATGGAGGGAATGATGAAAGGATATGTTTGATCGGTTGATGGAGGAAACAAATGGGTAACCCTTGAACAATAGAAGGCATGACAATAGTTTTAACCAGACAACATTAGATTCATGAACACTACAGAGTGTTAGGATATAGAGACACAATTACATTAGGGTATATTGGCTAAAACTCATAGAATGGTAGGGTTCATATTGAGAAGCCATCAAAAGGAAGGTTTATCTGAGGGAATGCCATGTTCAAGGGAACGATTGTTGCCAAACCACACTTTCTAATACAGAATATAGTTGTATTGTCCACTTTCCCCATATGATTAATTTAATGAGTCGAGATGGGTAAACTCATCTATCTTTTCATGTTTAAAGAGTCTGAAAGGGATTGAAAAAAAAATGACTCTTTGCCCTATCTGATTAGTTTAATGAGTCCAGACAAACAAACTCATTGATTTTTTCATGTTTTAAGAGTCTGAAAAGTATCGTAAAAAGAACGACTCTATATCTTCTCTGTGTAATTTAAAGAGTCCAGACTAGACAACTCAGTGGTAATTCATATTTAGAGAGTCTGAAAAGATCGTAAAGAGAGACTCCATGGTGGTCCCTTTGTCATAGTTGTTAACCGGGTGCTACAAAAGGTTAATAGTATACTTGGATCGATTACTTTTCTGTAAGTTAATCTATTGAACCGGGATAAAGAGAAATCTATTTTCAATAGATGTTGACCTCATTTTTTTACGAGTACGAGGTGACAGACTAAAATCGTTTTTCATCGTGAATTTTTAATGAGTCACGCAATGACCAACTCAATACCTTCATCAAAATTTTTAATGAGTCAAATGAAGAAAACTCAGGGTATCTTTTTCAGTTTAGTGAGTGAGAAAAAGAGGGAAAAGAATGGCTCATCCCTTCTTCATAGTTTTATGAGCTCGAAGGAGGGGAAAAACTCGGGGATTTTTTGATTTAAGAGTGAGAAATGGTCCCAAAAAAGAAAGTGCTCTTGCTATTGTTGTATATTTTTAATGAGCCTGGTAACAAAAACTCAGGATTTTTCGGTTTAACGAGTGAGAAAAGTACCTAAAAGAATGCTTGGGTCATCTTCATCAAGTTTAACGAGCAAAAAGACTAAGCTCAGGATTTTTTTAGTTTAAAGAGCGAGAAAAAAGTACCTAAAAAGAATGCTCCTTTGGTATTTTTCAATTTATGAGCTGGAAAAAGATAAAAAAATAGTTGCTCAAAGCATCGTTGTATGGATTTAACGAGCACAACAATGAAAACTCAAAGATGTTTCTATTGTTTAAAGAGCAATAAAATATCACAAAAAGTGCTCTAACTATCGTTGCATAGATTTAACGAGATCAATGATAAAAAGTCAGAGATGTTCCTATTTTTTAAAGAGCAATAAAATATCTCAAAAAGTGCTCTACTCTATTCTTCATTGTAGTAGTTTAACGAGCCCAAAGAAGGAGACTGGAGGTTTTCCAGATTAACGAGCAAGAAAAATACCATAAAAATAACGCTCGATCTTCTTCATGGTAGTTTAACGAGCTAGAAGAAGGAGATTCGAGGATTTTTCGTATTAATGAGCAAGAAAAATACCATAAAAATAATGCTCGGTCCTTCTTGATCTCATGCTTGACAATAGAAGGGTCTATGCCATGCATTTCCTCATAAGACAAAGGGAAAAAATTGTGGAAATCCTTAACAGGGCAGGTGAAGCTTACAATTTCCTTAGGATTGCGAGTGAATCCAATCTGTATGTTTTCCATGATGCCTGTCATGATAGAAATATTGATGAGCAATGTTTTGGAAATATTTCCCATGTTTCCTTCCAAATCCACAGGTTGGATAGTTGTATATGGTGAGGAAATTATTTCATGTGCGTTAGGTGACAGGATTTGAAGAGGCACCATGTCCGAATCTAATATCGAAACATGATGGTGTGAGTACTCCCAAGGTTGCTCTTCTAATTGTGATCTCTCTAATAGCTTTGTCCTTAGGTAGGACTTGATTGAGTGGATTGAAAGAAGGAGCGGTTATGGGAGGGGTAGTGGTACCATTGGCCGAAACCAAAGTGACCAGAGATTTGGATATAATTTGAATGTCCTGGTCAGCTGATTCAGCTGGTGACAATGGCATTTGGTCTTCGAATGTGTCAAGGTCTGAAGGAGCCGGCAGGATCCATGGATCGGGCAGTTCATGAGAAATAGATGAAGGCATGTTGACCGTCTGTGAAACCTTGGGCGGTTGAAGAGGAAAACAACCCATGAGGGAAGAAGCCTTCAGTAGATCGGTACCTAAACTGACATAAGAGTCAATTCCACCTCCTACTAGGGGTATGGAGCCACTTGGTAATGGTGAATAATCGGGGGTGCAGAAAGACAACTGATCTACTGTAACTACCTTTCCATCCAATGGAAATAGGATGATGCAAAAGACAGTAGATACGACGACCATCATGGCATATATCCAACTGCGACCCAGCAAGAGATTATAGTCGAGTTTTTTGTCCACGACTTCTATGTCCACCGTTATGGTTTTCCCATACAAAGTGATGGGGAAACTGGCTAGGTACCCTTTTGGGATAAATGTGTGGCCGTCAAAAGCTTTCAGGGAGTTCAACAACGGGGTTAGGGTTGGAGAACCCAAGGCGAGCCAACATGAAGCCGACATGACGCAGGTTGAAGCACCTTCGTCGATGACAATTTTGTATATACCTTTACCTTTCGAAGTGATATTCACCTAGAATGCAAGCTGGTGAGAAAGGGGACGTTTACACTTGTCCATGTTGAAAATAGCAAGCATGGAATCCATTGGGTCAATACCTCCAATAGCTGAAAGCAAAGCTTTCCGTTGTGTTGGGAATGTTTTTAATACTTCGAGCGCCAACATAGCCAACGACGCTTGTGCCAAATCCTCTACGATGTTGTAGTGTTGGGTGGCACGTGCAGATGTATTGTGTGTTGTGAATCGAAGTTCCCCTTTTGGGGTTCTAATTACAAAGTCCTCAACCAACCTTTCAATATGAAAATCATTGGGCAGCGATGGGTTTTGACCTGAGGATGGTTCTGTTGTTGGAGCAACAGGAGATCCATAAGATTTGGCTGTTGTGGTGAGTTCTACCATTTCGAATGTGTAAATGGTAGAAGATCCTTCACCAGCCGAAGGATGTTGCAAACCATCGTTGCCCCCTTGCAGGGGTTGCAGTTGGTTGGAAATAAGATTTTTCTGCTATTAAGTAGGAAAAGGATTTCTAAGGACAACAGGTGCCTTACCAGAATCCCTTTTAGCAAGGTAGTCTGTGCATTCCTGAAGCTGTGGACAATGCCAAGTTGTGTGGTATTTCGCACAGATTTTACATGGACATCTGGTGGGTTTATCCTTTTCCTCCTCAGTAGGCGCAACGACCTTCATTTTTGGGTTGGGTTGCTTGGGTGACTGCTCTTAAAAAGGAGTGGTACTTTGTCTTCAGTTTTTGGGAGGGCACTCGTCTTCACGAGAGTACTACCCAGTACAGAGTATGCCCAAAGGATTTGTAAGAGAAGGTTGGCTACCTTCAATTACAGTCCGATTTTGTCTCGTATTTTGCTCTGATGTTAGTGGAGTGGTCCTAGTAATATGAGTGTAGAAGGAATTTTTCTCTCATTGATGACACTAGTTTTGGTTTTCAACCTTGGGCAGTTCACTCACTTGCTTATCCCAAGATCCTAGCCTAGCTAATGTTGGTTTGCTCAAAAGAGTAACTAATTGATTTTAATGTAAATTTTATGTGTACTTGATTATTTGTCTTCAGTAGGGGTGTTGACGTATGAAATATGGTGAGACTCTTGACTCAATAAATCATGCATAAACAATGCTTTGAAATCTTTTTTCAATTTGATGCAAACAAGCCTTATTCTACATATTTATCTTTTCACATATTCATAGATTCGTCTGTGCATCTATAGTCTTTGAACACATGCATAACCAAAAGATTCTTTTCCAATATTTCCTAACAACTACTGAAAACCAAAATGAAGCAGCTTACAACTATTTTGGCAGAAGGATGAATACAATTTATCAGTCTTTCTTTAAAAAAAAATGTATTTTGAGAGAGAAAAACTAAAACTTTTTCCAAAAAATAAATTTTCAGGACACCAAATTTGCTAACATAATATAGATGCAGATCTTACTTTAGCCCATGAGAAAATTCCCCCCCCCCCCCTTTTGGTCCATAGACACTATTGGAAATCATGGAAATGGGAGACTAACACTCTGTTTCAGTGTAAACAGGGAGTTAGTTGGTCCACTAACGCTTCTTGTACACAGGCACAGTGCTTTATAAAGCTCTGTTTAGCCCGGTAACCTGCATTAGTGAGGGAAATTGCTCAAATAGAGGGCCTTTAGGATCAGTTTTTGAGGTGAATACAAACTAGTAGGATGTAACAAGATAGTTGGTGGATCAGAAAAGGATTGCTGAAGAATCTGGAGCTCTTAGAAAGAAGAGAGAATAGAGAAGAGTCTGGGTAAATTGGGAACTAGATGTATAGTCCCCAGCGGAGTCACCAATTCTGATATGGGGTAAAATGCACAGTGTATGGAGAATGAAAACTACCCTCAAAGGTCTTCTCGGGACCTTCAACAAACTATAAGATTATCTGCAAAAGCTACCAAGTTATACACATGTTCATCTATCAAAGATAAGTTAACAAAGTATGGAAATAGGATTACCTCAAGTCTCCTTCTAGATTTGTTTGGAGATCGCTATGCAGCCAAGAAGAACTCCTTCAAAGTTGGCTCCAAGACAATTCCTACATAAAGGAAAGGCAAAAACAATCACAACATACAATATTGAAAACTAATATAAGAATTCACAATGAACATATATTTGTATACAACTTAAACTACTCAACTCGACAAGTATCGAAATGAACAACTCAATGAACAATGTTACCGACATTATGGAGTAGGGAACACAACTGTAGTTCTATATTTATAATGGAAGATGATTACAACCATCCGTTGTATCAGCCTTACCTTGCCCCTTCTTCTTCTCTCTCTCTCTCTCTCTCTCTCTCTCTCTCTCTCTCTCTTTCAGCTCACTTCTTCAAGTGTATGACAATTCACAACAGCTTAATGGGCTATCCTATCAAATGCTTTGACCCTTTTCACAATAAACCTTACTTTTCTTATATAGTAATCGAGTTAGGGTTGCCAAGCTCCTCCTAGAGTTCACTAGCGAAAAAGCAATGAACTTGCTCTGCTTTTCAGCTCTTTCCCATTTGCCTTCTTTTCTTAGATTGGAAATTCTCTAAATATCTTGCTTTTAGATGTTTCCTTGCTTTTATTGAGCAAATCTAGGGATAAATATATAGATATTTGTGAGGGAATTCGTTGGCTTGTCCCTTTGAACATCTCTTAGTTTCACTAACGCTACCCCTGGTCTAACAACTTGAGTTAGCAGGGTTACTAATGCTCCCTTAGGCTTGGTAAAAAACTTTATAAAGCAGGTTAGCAGTGTGCAACCAGCATTAGTGTGGAATCAAGGCCTGCAATTGTGGTCTTTGCTTTAGTCATCATGTCTTTCACCTTGGAGTTGATGAGGAGGTCATTTTTTTCTATAACAACACTCTCTAAGGCCTCTACCTAATTTTTTATCTTCTGCTGTGATAGCACACTTCTTAAATGTGGTAGTAGTGAAGCTACAAACCATTCATGATGTTGTCCATTTGTAAGATTCATATTTGCGTCGTGAATCATACATTTCAGCCTCTCATCCAGCTCCCAAGGAATCTCGCTTGGTAGCATCGTAATCTCTTTAAATCCAATGATCGACTATGCTTTAGATTTAGGACTGCTAAATTCTCTATTTAACATTGCTTGGATACCTATGACTCTCACATTCGAGTTATCGTTGGAGTATTTAATATACTAGGTCAGTCCATGATTCTGCAGGGCACTAACCAGTGTCGCCTTCTTTAGATGGTCATCTGTAACACCTTGCGCTTCCCATATATCCCTTACAACGAACTAGAATTGGTTTGGATCATCATTTCCCAAACCTTTGAACACAAGAAACTTCACTATGCTTGCCATATTGAATCGCAGTGGTGGTGGAGTTGGTAAGGGTGAAGATGGAGGTGATGGCATGAAGTCGGTGGTGGTGGGGGTGGAGGTGGTATTCGTGAAATTCTTTGCCTTATCAAATGAATGGCACTTCATGGAGAGACCTTTGCGAGATCTTCCTCATCTCCTCGTGGAGGTGAAATCAAGAGGCTATTTTCTGGAAGTTTATTTCCTTCATTCCTGTAAACCTTTCCACTTCACGTAGCCTCGAACATCAAGGTAACTGCATAACCCACTTTTTGCACAATAGCATCTTAATCCAAGTATGCAAAGACTTTACATACTCACCTCACAACCCTTTGAGAAAGCGTCGTTGTGGCTCGCTATAGTTGATTGAGGTATCAACTATGAACTCAGTAATAAATCCCCTATAATACGATCGAGCCAATGATCAACAGTTCATGTCATCTTATCCTTTGATGCTTCCAACCTTTGCACTAACTTTGGTGTCCACACAATAGGACCGTCAAGTTTCCACCTTCCTTGGCTATTTGCTAGTTTCGCGATCCACTCGTATAGCTCAGTAGGGAAGGAGGTAAAAAGTATTTCATGGATCTCCATGTATAGGTAGCTGTCTAACCACTCTTCTTTTGACAGTTGTGGGTTTCTATTCTCTTGCGCCATGAACTCGTGAATTCTTCTGTCCAACCAGCCTTCAATTTCTTTCTCAGCTGGATTCTAATGATACGACATCAGACATATCTATGCAGATTCTGGTCTCGTCAACGGAACCATTTGTTGGCTTATGGGGGCCTGACCCAGTTTCAGAGTTATTTAGCCAAAAAAATCCCTACACTACTGGCCCTTTTGGCATTAGCCCGCGGAACACGGACTAAAGTCTCACCCGAAGAAGTATTATGGGATGCTGGAACCAAGTTTTCGCACCCTTGAGATGTCTGTGATGTCGATTTAGTCCAACTAGACATGCCTTCGTGCAGGTCACTTCGCACAATGTTCCAACCTTCATTACCTTTGTGAAGTGGCACAATCATATTTCGCGTAGCCCTAACCAGGGGCTGAGATGCTTTTGCACTGCTATGGCAATGATCTGCGTTATTTCCCAACCTAGACTGAATATCTTACTTATCTTCTTAATTGATTTTCATTAACTTCACATAAATAAATATTATATCTTGCATTAACTTAATCAACACAATTATACACATTCACACATCATATAATTATTAGAAGTGAATTTCATACTCAATATAATAGATGCATAAACCAGGAAATAAATATACAGAATTGATAGAAAACTTCTCTTTATTAATACTTCAATTGGTTACAGACTCGACTCACCCTATGTACTATGCACACTCAGCTGTAGAGCCTTCTCCTACTCTACGACCCAGAACTAGACTTTACCCCTCATATCTATCTCACATACCTCATATTGATTCTTTGACTATGCCTTCAAACTACTTAGAGCCTTGCTCTATTTATACAATCCCATGGTCCACAAACCATGGGTTGATCTCTACAATCAACATTACATTATCAAAATTAAGGGTGGACAAACCTATGACTCTTTAACAAACTACAGGCTCCACACCCACAAAATGTGGAGTCTTTACATTGAAATTACAAAATTGACCAAAATCTGGGCTCTAAGCCCCAAAACTTCCCTTGGGGGATCCCACACCCAACACTCATGTGCTGTCTCCATGTATGTCACCTCATCTACTTACTTAACTTGATGAGAAAGTTCTTGATCCTACACCTACTCACCATGTTCATTATCTATTGGCTACTCTGTTGTCTCAACCTATTTTCGTACAATTTTCTCTGTCAGTGTGCCTTGCGCTTCTTCCTATTCCTATTTCTATCTTTCCTTCCTTTCTCTCCTCCTAAGCTCCTATTTTGCTTTCAACTTCTTCTCTGCTTCCTGTAATCTCCTCTCTGTATCTTCCAAATCTCGTCTCTATATCTTCCAAAATTTTCTTCTCTCTCTTCTTTTGCTCCACTCTCCTTTTGCACTGTCACCTCTTCGCATCTACCTCCAAAGATACTCTCTCAAGAAGTGGAACTTCTTTGAACTTGTAGCTTTTCTCAGCCTCTGCACTCTAGGCAATATTCCTCTTGCCTTTGTCTTGCACTGGTTTTCAACCCACTATTGTTGTTTTTTTTGTTGCTTCCTATGTTGTTGTTTCCTCCAGTGTTTCTTTCCATTCTACAACCATGCTGAATAGTTCATTGAGCCTAGAGGAGTTGTAGTAATACCTCCAAGGATATTCTTCTGGCCAATGACATGCCCCGTGGATCCATGGGTAGTACACCTTTGCATAGTGGTTCTTTCATATGTAGTGGGGATCATAAAAATTGAATCTCTTGGCACCGAACCAAAACTTCTTCAAGTCCTTGGCCTTGAAATCCACATCATCCAAGGTATAGATCTCGTACAACCCAATCTATAAAGGAAGAGTATGCCATGGTGCCTCCTTCCTCTTGTGTTGTCCTACTGATAATCATGTGGAGACGTGGTATGAAACATCTTGCATGACTAGCTTGGTCATGGAAAACCACGGTAGCTCATGTGGATGTTTCTCCAGACCAAACATCCTAATGAAGGTGCCACCAAGTGAGGCATACCAATCTGCAATGTCAAGCAATGCATGCATTGCTTCCTAGGACATGGAAGGTGGATCCTATTCAAATATCATCTTTAACAGTGGGGCGATGAAGTGGTCAGGCAACCTCACTGTTGGCATAGTGGGCACTGACCCAGGTTCAGAGTTAAGTTTTCCAAACAAATACCTACACTACTGGCCCTTTCAGCATCAATCTAGAGAGCATAGATTGAAGTCTCACCCAAAGTAGTATGGGGGGATGTTGGAACCAAGTTTCCACACCCAGAGATGACTGTGATGTTGTTTATTTCCTAAACCTACCTTCACACAGATCAATAAGACCTTGAGGCTTATTGATATAATTCCACTTATCAACCTCTAGACCTTTGTGAAGGTCTATGACTGTCTTTCGCAGACCTTAAACGGGAAAATCAACCACTCACGTGCCTCTATAATCACTCCTAAGTCTGTTATTACCCAAATGGACTTAAGGGTCTGATATATTTAACATGCATTAAGATATTCTTCGTGTAAACATATATTATTACTTGCATTCATATAAAAATGTAAACCATGTAGAATCGTGCATCAATAAAATATTAAATCATAAATGCATTCATTCATAACATAAGTAAATTGGAAAAACACAGGTATTTCAAAAATAATCTCTTTATTGATGCTTCATATTTTCTTACAAAATCAAGACTACCCTAAGCACTCAACTGCAGTGATCCGTGCACACAGCTACGAACTCTACTCTAGGCCTCTGCGCACACAATAGAACAGCCTCTCTTCTACTCTAAGACTCTCTGCTCTTCACTTCTAAAGACCCATTACATTCATTCTTCACTCATGACTTAAATTAGACTCTCTAAGACTCTCCTTTTTATACAATCCCATGGTCCACGGACTATGGGTAGGTCTATAAAAGTCGACACAACTTACATAAAAGAAGGAAAAATACCTTTATGACACCTACTATCTACATGCTCTGCAACCACAACTTGCAGAGAATTTACACTTTACATCACAAAACTTGGGCTTTTGCCCCAAAATTGATTGTAGGGAACCCTGTCCCAATAGGTCCCCAACACAAATATCGTGACTCTACTGGTGTGGAAACCTCCCAACTTGACTTGTGCCACTACTACCTCACCCACACTCTACATGGCTACCTGCTTGAGCTTCTCAACAAGCTGCTCGGTCAGTGGTCCTGCAATGTCTTCTTTGACCTTCTGTTATGTCCTCTATAGGCCTTCCAGCTTTACTTCAACGGAGGCAGAGATAGCATATGCCTCATCCAACCAAGGCCCCAATTTGGCCTTGAGGACACATCTTTTCCTTGTGCTGCCTCCACCTGTTCGAGCAACTTCTTTTCCTCATGCAACTTAGCCAGTCGCTGTGAGATAGAGACGGTGCATGCCATCACTCTTGCTTCGTCATATTGCTACTGAAATTCCCAGGCCTCTATGTTCAATCTCTGTAGGTTAGGATCCTCCTATAAGGTTGTAACAACCTCCATATATTACTCAAAGAGTGTAGTGCAATCTACCACTATGGCATCTATCGTTGCAACTACATCCTTCATAGCGGCTTCACGCTATGCTTTGACCTCTGGTGGAGTTGAAGGCTATCACTTCAACTCAAGCTCTGTGATTTTAAGGTTCAGTTCAAATTGAACCTTGGCCATCTTTGTCCTTGCATCATGGACACCTGCAGCTAACTTACAAATCTTGGCCTCCACTAGCGCTTCTTCTGGGATATGAAGCTCTAGAATGGTTATGCATGCTTCAGCTACCATTGTTGTAGTGCAATCATTCTTCTCCTAAACCTTCTTCCATGCTTCTAGCATGGTTTTCTACTCAAAGAATATCTATTCATTGTTGACTTTCTTCTCACTGATCATGCTTAGCATGCGTTTTTCTCGAGCCTTAAGGTATTCAATCACACCTTCTTGTAGTGTGTGAAGGAATTCACTAGGAAGAACGGCCAAGTTGAGGTCAACATTTCTCAATGCACTAACAATAGCCTTTTCAGCTTCCACCTTGGCACTCAGAGCTCCATCTGGTATCGTGACTGCGTGGAGATCCAAGGATCAAACCAAATGTGCGGCTTGAGTGGTCCTTGGTGCCAAACTAGTTGATGTCGCATTGCTCTACCCTGCACCTTCCTGTAGTCTATTTGTTTGGATCTGTAGCTTGCACAGACCCATCTATTTGACACTTAATGTCTGCTTTTGCTGCTGCTCAAACTGTTGTAGCAGTTCCGAGGTCGTATCTCTTACCTTGTCTCTAATATCGTCCAAGTCACCCTCTGTCAAGGTGATTGGATCGAGCGATGATTTGGAGGCTTTGGTCTTCTTTCATTGTCCCTCCTTTTCCTATTCCCTATGTTGCTTTACACAAAAAGGAGACCTCTCCATATCTACGCTGCCCTGCCTTGACTGTTCTTCTTCCTTTGTTTGGGGTGAAGGATATTTTTGAATTCTATCAGAGTCACGCTCTTCGTGCTCTGCTTACTCCTTTGTGGCACACTCTACTTCTATGCGTGCCTTGTCCTCAGTCCTTCTTCCTCTTTTCTACCAACTACTGCACCTTTAGTTGGGCTGCTTCCTTTTTCTACTTTTCCATAGACTTTCTAGTCCTGATGGCCAAATTTGATGGTGTGTTACAATCTGCTAGCCATCACTTAAGGACTTCAGTGATGGCATCATTTGTAGCCAAGTAAGGAAGATCATGCCACTTCTAATCTGGATCCTTCAGTAGCCAGATGTACATGTGGTGGAATTCCACTTTGAACTCTGTGTACCAAGATAACAGTTCAAAAATGATTGGCGACAAACATGGCTTGCGGTTGATGCTTGCGTGGATGCCTGCCTCCATCAGCACCAAAAATATTTTTCATTCGCGAACCCATGTAGCGTCACCCATAGAAAAGAAAAATTCATTGTGTTGGCATTATGATACAAGTATTGTCCTTGATTGCAACTCACACAGATGACAGATCATAGTGTAGTAGGGCAGTAGCAAAAAGTTGATGATCAGACAACAAAGAATGTAGAAAATGAAAGGCCCGCAAGTTCCTGTTCACAAAGATGTAGCCTTAGGCTAGGTCCATAGGTATGCCATTCAAAAGGTGCAGACATGTTCACAGGTGTTGTGAACAAAAGGTGCAGACCTAAAGTTCACAGACTTTCATGCATAGAAAAGCGCACGCATGTGGGAAAACTTACGGGTGATCCATGGTATTTAGTCCGACGTTTTTTGATCCTATGGTTTTGGTCCGTGGTTTTGCTTCTAAAGTATTGAACCTAGGTTTTGGGTCCCTTGCATTGAATTCTATGGTTTTGGACCATGGTTTGAGTAAGGGCTAGTCTATAAAAAGGAATGGAGATCATTTGGCTGGGCACTTTTGCATGTGAAATATCTAAAGAAAATCAAGATCTGAAATTCTGGTAATCGGTTGGAGAGTGATAGCTAAATCAAGGAGAGACCTGAGCATTAGAAGGAAGATCTACTTTGACGCATGATTAGATCTGTGGATCTGACAGTCTAGGGCATATTGGAGGACTGATAATTTGGCTCTATTTGGAGGTCTGCAGTCAAACCACAGTGCAGGTGCGGAGGTACGCAGTTCAGACACAAGTTTAGTGCGGAGGTGCGCAGTTCAGACACGGGTTCAGGTGCGGCGGTGCACAGTTCAGCGACATGTGTAGGTGCAGAGGTCCATAGGTGAACCACAGTGCAGGTGCGGAGGTACGCAGTTCAGATACGGGTTCAGTGCAGAGGTGCACAGTTCAGACATGGGTTCAGGTGCGGCGGTGCGCAGTTCAGGGACAGGTGCAGGTGCGGAGGTACGCAGGATCAACACAGACAAAGTGCGGATATCCGCAGGTTTATATTGGTGAAGTTGCAGACTTTTCTTGAAACTTATTTTAGCTATTTTTTTCTATTACTACAGTGTTTTGGGTTCAGAATAGGTGTCTGGTTACTGACATTGTTTTCTGGTTACTGCATTTTGAGAAGATGGTGGTTGATTCAGTAGTTGATTGTGGAGAGGAGATTGGTTGATACACATGTACTTGATGTTTGTTTGATGTTCATGGATCCAGTCTGAAAATTTATGAAATGTGGTCCCTGGAAGAAAAGAGAAGGTTGAGGTCTTCAGTAGGTGAACACCTACGTACTAGTAGTTCAGCTAGTACAAGATCTAAGTGGGTTGTAGCTCCCTTCCAGGAGAGTCTGGAAAATGAGAGAGGGTTGTAGCTCTTTGTAGGTTGCAGCTTGCGTACTGGTAAAGGACTGCACCAGTACAGAATCATTGTAAAAAGAATTTTCTAATTGAAAGAAGATAGAGACATATTGCAGTAGGTGGTTTTCACCCACATTGGGTTTCCACCTTATATCTGGTGTTCTTTGGTGTGATTGTCTATTTTACTTGTTCCTGTTCATTATTATATGGTAATGACATACAAATTAATGGTCAACATCTGAAGAATAAATTAAATTATAAATCTAGAAGGTATATTGAAAATAATTTGATAATACTGATTCACCCCCCCCTCTTAGTATTATTTTCAACAATTGGTATCAGAGCAGGTCCTTCAGAAGAAGCTTGATCGCTTGAAGGAAGATCTATCATCATGAGAAACTACGAGAGAGAAGCATTGATCAGGCCACCAATTTTTGATGGGACCAACTTTGTTTATTGGAAGGTAAGAGTCACAGCCTATCTTCAATCTCTTGGTACAGAAGTCTGGGATATCATAGATACAGGGTACACTTTTCTTTCAGCAACTCCTATAGATCCGGTTGGTAAGAAGCAATATGAAACAAATGCAAAGGCTGTCAATACTCTATTAGGATGTCTATCTCAATCAGAATTCATCAAGGTTATGCAGTAAAAATCCGCAAAAGAGATATGGGATAAGATCGTTCTGAGCTATGAAGGAGATGAACAGGTAAAACGAGCAAAACTTCAAACCCTTAGGATTCAGTATGAAAATCTCAGGATGTACAATGATGAAAGTGTGGCTAACTATTTCCTACGTATAGATGAGATTGTCAATTGTATGAAAAACTTGGGTGAAGAAATAAATGAGGCTGTTGTGGTTGAAAAGGTCCTAAGATCTTTGTCCTCTAAGTTTGAATCAAAAGTTTCTGCAATAGAAGAAAAAAAGAATCTACAAAACCTTACCATGTCACAGCTGCACGGAATTCTAACTGCTTACGAAATGAGGAAAGGAGGACCATTAGACAGGAGAGAAGATGCATTCAAGGCTTCAGGCAAAGGAGATTACTATGAGTCAAGACATATGTCACAAGAAGAGGAAGAATCAAATTTTGTTAAGAACCTTCAACGGGGTGCTGGAATATTTAGAGGTAAGTTGCCTTTCAAATGCTTTGCTTGTGGAAGAGTCGGTCACTATGCTACCAAGTTTCCTCATAAATATAAGCTTGACAAAGGTAAGGAACCTGTTAGATGGAACAAGAAACAGAATGTAAATAAGAAAAGCTATTACACTCATGAAGACAGTGATGGACTTTCAAATAGTGATGAAGATGAACAAGGTAATAATTATAGACTTTTAATGGCTTTTGAAGATGATGATAGATGAAGAAGGTCTGTACGAAGAGATTTCTAAACTAAAAATTTGTTTAGAAGAGAAAAATATGATTATTGATACTTTGCAATTCCAACTGGATGAAAAGGAAAAACTTCATGAAAAGTTAGAATGTGAAATTGTGGATCTTAGAAAAGAGATTGAGGAAACAAAAGATCTTAATCTTAGATTTGTTAAAGGATCTGAAACTCTAGATGAGATTATCAATGTGCAGCGTTCTCCACTAATCAAGACAGGTCTGGGATATAATGAAGAAGCATCTCAAGTGCAGAAACCATCCACCTCCAAAAGTTATCTTGATGCAGCAAGGAGGAGTGAGCAAAGGTCCAATGGAAATCACCAGGTAAATCAGGGACAATTTACCTCAAGAATGAACAAAGACTACCAGGTAAATCAGGGGCAATCCACCTTAAGGATGAATAGAAGCTACAACTAGCCACAGGTAAAACCTTCCCAATTTGCCTCAAGAATGGATGTCAGTAGAAACTACAATCGGTTGGTTGGTAGATTTGATAATCACAGGAGTTTCTTCAATGGCCAATGTTTCTCTTGTCATAACTTTGGTCACAAAGTAGCTCAATGTGTTGCCTATAAGACAATCATGACTAGAGAAGCTCAAAAACAGAGGAGTGTGACTGGGATCATGAAAAGAACCTACAATAACTTTTCTGCTCTTGAAAATGAAATAGAATGTTCTATTTGTAACAATTTCGGTCATGAAGATTCTGAATGCAGGAGCAGGTTTCGACAGACAACTCAGAAGGAGCAAGCCTCAAGTGCCAAAACATGGAGAATGAAGGAACCACAACCAGAGAGATGTGGTATAGCTTTATATGCGGAAGGGTAAGAAAATCAATGGTACATCGACAGTGGATGTTCGAAACATATGACGAGTGATAAAGAAAAACTTCAGTCATATAGTGCCTTAGAGAAGGAGAAGAAGGTCTCTTTTGGAAATGACACCCCTGCTCTCATAAAAGGTAAAGGTTCTGTTCAGTTAAAGGAAAAGGTCAAAGTTGGAAATGTCATGTATGTTGATGGCTTAAAGCATAATCTATTGAGTGTCAGTCAGATGTGTGATCAAGGAACTGAGGTAATATTTCGATCAAATGGATGTAGTGTTCGTGATCTTGATAGAGGAAAAAAAGTGATCAAAGGCATAAGAACTCCAAATAATTTATACATATTCAAAGAAGGACAACATCAATGCTATCTAAGCAAGAATGATGAACACTAGCTATGGCATAGAAGATTGGGGCATCTAAGCTTCTCACAGATAAGGAAAGCATGCAAATACCAGGCAGTTCATGGTCTTCCAGACATCAAAATTCCAGACAATACAATATGCAAATCATGTCAGTTTGGTAAGCAAACCAGAACCAACTTCCCTGAGAAGGAAGGATTAGCTAGCAGGCCACTTGAACTAGTCCATACTAATGTATGTGGTCCATCTAGGAAAAGGTCACCTCGAAAAGAAGAATACTTTATATTATTCATTGACGACTTTTCCAGGATGTGTTGGATAGGACTTATGAAGCACAAAGACGAAGCCTTCGAAAAGTTCAAATCTTTTAAAGCCTTGGTTGAAAACGAATCAGATCACAAAATTAAATGCCTCAGGTCTGATAGAGGTGGGGAGTTTACCTCAAATGAATTTTTTGATTTTTGTGAAGAACATGGAATAAGAAGAGAATTCTCTACTGCAAGGACTCCTCAACAAAATGGAGTAGTGGAAAGGATGAACAGAACAGTTCAACAAATGGCTCATGCTATGATGGATGAGTCTGGAACTCCTGCAACTTTCTGGGGCAAAGCTACATTTGCTGCAGTTGTTATTCTCAATAAGACAAATATCTGGGTGAACAACACTCAGACTCCTCACGAAATATGGTATGGTAAGACTCCTTCGGTAAAATACATCAAAATTTTTGGAAGTAAATGCTACATCAAAAATACTGATGAAAATCTTGGCAAGTTTGAACCTAGAGCAGATGAAGGCATTCTCCTTGGTTACTCTCCCCACAGCAAAGCATACAAGTGTTACAATAAAAGGCTTGGAAAAATTGTTGAAAGTATTGATGTAGTGGTTGATGAAGAAGAAAGCACTCCTAGGCAGGTAAGATCTGAAGATTTCGAAGATGATGAGGACTATCCATCAACATCAAATCAGATTCATGATGAAGAAGAAACCCATGAGGCACCAGAAGAACAGATAAGGATAGAAGAAAAGACTCCATCCAAGTACGTTCAGAAGAATCATCCAGAATCTCAAATTTTGGGGCAGAAAGGTGCTAGTATACAAACAAGAAGAACAATTGCAGAAGCTTCAAGCTACTTGGCATTACTCTCCTCCACTAAGCCACAAAATGTAAGAGAGGCATGCAAAGATGAATGTTGGGTCAAGGCAATGGATGAAGAACTTGAGAAGATCGAGAAAAATAACACTTAGGAGTTGGTTCCTAGACCAAAAGATAAGAATGTCATAGGGACAAAATGGATATTCAAAAACAAGTTGAATGAAAATGGGGAATTTATTAGAAATAAAGCCAGACTGGTTTGTAAAGGGTATGCTCAACAAGAAGGAATTGACTTTGAAGAAACATTTGCTCCCATTGCTAGACTTGAGGCCATCAGAATGTTCCTTGCTCTCTCTAGCTTCCAAAAATTCAAAGTATTTCAAATGGATGTGAAATCAGCCTTTCTGAATGGAGACTTAGAAGAAGAAGTGTACATTGAGCAACCAGATGGTTTCATCCTTGGGAATGATCCAAATCTTGTATGCAGACTAAAAAAGGCTCTCTATGGTCTTAAACAGGCTCCAAGGGCTTGGTACTATCGTTTGGACAAATACCTTCATCAACAAGGTTTTTCAAAAGGATCAACAGATAGCAATCTTTATATAAAAGTTGAAAATGACAAATTGCTAATACTTGTTGTGTATGTAGATGATATTATCTTTGGCAGCAATGAAGAAGCTATGAGTCAAAACTTTGCCTTGGTAATGCAGAAAGAATTCAAAATGTCATTGCTTGGAGAACTGACATATTTTCTTGGTCTACAAATCCAACAAAATGAAGGCGGTATCCTTTTATCTCAAACCAAATACCTCAAGCAGATCTTGAAGAAATATGGCATGGAAGATTCGGAACCAGTATGTACCCTTATGGTTATAGGATGCAGCCTCAGTGCAAATGATGAATCAGCAGCAGTGCATCAACCAACCTATAGATCCATGATTGGAAGTCTGCTTTATTTGACAGGAACCCGACCAGACATCATGCATGCAGTGGGAATAGTTGGAAGATTTCGGGCAAATCCAAAGGAAACTCATCTTCAGGTAGTTAAGAGAATCTTCAAGTATCTTCAAGGAACTCAAAACTATGGCTTATGGTATCTTAGAGATACAGATCTCACACTTCATGCTTATACAGATGCAGATTGGGCCGGAGGCGTGGATGACAGAAAAAGCAGTAGTGGTGGTGCATTCTTTATGGGTTCCAGATTAGTATCTTGGTTCAGCAAGAAACAGAGTTCAATAGCATTATCTATAGTTAAAGCAGAGTATGTGGCTGCTGCATCTTGTTGCACAAAACTTCTTTGGATGATGCAAATTTTGCAGGATTTTCAAATCGCTTGTACTCCACCTATCTCCATCCTATGTGATAATACAAGTGCATTCAAAGACCAAGCATATACCTATCAAATATCATTTTCTTCTGGAACAAGTGCTTGAACAAAAGGTCAAGTTGGAGTATGTTCCCTCTAAGGAACAAGTTGCTGATATACTCACCAAACCACTGCCCAGGGAAACATTTGAATGCCTTAGACAAAAGCTGGGAGTAGTTGATGCATCATCCTGCTGTTGAATCTTGTCTGTTGTATGCGAATTTCATATGGGGTATATGCGTACATGGATTGGTCAGAGACCAGTTGGCACAGGTTCAGGGGGAGCATATATTCTTCTAAATATGCATTGTTGGCATTATGGTAGAAGATCTTGGAGGAGAAAGTACAGAAGAAGAACATGGATGCTAATCTGAATAATGCTTCTTTTGTCAAGGTCATGTAATGGCCTATCTTGGTTGCCCCACTATGCCTAGGATGGATAATGTAATGTGCTTATTATGTATTCCCACTTGATTGGGAGTTGTATGTGCGAGTCTTAGGTGATAGGAAGGTCTCTTATCATGTATGAAGTCATGTTCTTTCTTGTAGAACATCTTTTTGTAGACCTTGCTTACAGTAAGGGGGAGCATGTTCAGCACACTTCAGCAGAAGAAGAGGTTTAAGCAGGTTGGTTATCAAGGAAAGAGAATATCTTGGTCTGCCATTTGCCCTTGATGTCAAAGGGGGAGACTGATTTGGTATTGTTGCCATCAAGTCCAAAGGGGGAGATTGTTGGCATTATGATACAAGTATTGTCCTTGATGGCAACTCACACAGATGACAGATCATAGTGTAGTAGGGCAGTAGCAAAAAGTTGATGATTAGACTACAAAGAATGTAGAAAATGAAAGGCCCGCAGGTTTCTGTTCACAAAGATGCAGCCTTAGGCTGGGTCTGCAGGTACGCCATTCAAAAGGTGCAAACATGTTCGCAGGTGTTCTGAACAAAAGGTGCAGACCTAAAGTTCATAGACTTTCATGCAGAGAAAAGCGCATGCACGTGGGAAAACTTACGGGTGATCCATGGTATTTAGTCCGACGTTTTTTGATCCTATGGTTTTGGTCCGTGGTTTTGCTTCTAAAGTATTGAACCTAGGTTTTGGGTCCCTTGTATTGAAATTCTATGGTTTTGGACCATGGTTTGAGTAAGGGCTAGTCTATAAAAAGGAAAGGAGATCATTTGGCTAGGCACTCTTGCATGTGAAATATCTAAAGAAAATCAGGATCTGAAATTCTGGTAATCGGTTGGAGAGTGATAGCTAAATCAAGAAGAGACCTGAGCATTAGAAGGAAGATCTACTTTGACGCATGATCAGATCTGTGGATCTGACAGTCTGGGGCATATTGGAGGACTAATAATTTGGCTCTATTCGGAGGTCCATAGTCGAACCACAGTGCAGGTGCGGAGGTACACAGTTCAGACACAGGTTCAGTGCAGAGGTGCGCAGTTCAGACACGGGTTCAGGTGCGGTGGTGCGCAGTTCAGCGACAGGTGCAGGTGCAGAGGTCCGCAGGCGAACCACAGTGCAGGTGCGGAGGTACGCAGTTCAGATATGGGTTCAGTGCGGAGGTGCGCAGTTCAGACACGGGTTCAGGTGCGGTGGTGTGCAGTTCACCGACAGGTGCAGGTGCGGAGGTCCACAGGATCGACACAGACAAAGTGCGGATATCCGCAGGTTTATATTGGTGAAGTTGCAGACTTTTCTTGAAACTTATTTTAGTTGCTTTTGTCTATTACTGCAGTGTTCTGGGTTCAGAATAGGTGTCTGGTTACTGGCATTGTTTTCTAGTTACTGATTTCTTAGAAGATAGTGGTTGATTCAGTAGTTGATTGTGGAAAGGAGATTGGTTGATACACATGTAGTTGATGTTTGTTTGATGTTCATGGATCCAGTCTGAAAATTTATGAAATGTGGTCCCTGGAAGAAAAGAGAAGGTTGAAGCCTTCAGTAGGTGAACACCTATGTACTAGTAGCTCAGCTAGTACAAGAGTTAAGGGGGTTGTAGCTCCCTTCTAGGAGAGTTTGGAAAACGAGAGACGGTTGTAGCTCTTGTTGGCATTATGGCACAGGTTTGGAGCTATGGCACAGGTGTTGTCCTTGATGGGAACTGTCTCTGGTGACAGATCTCATTTCAGGCTTTCAGAATGAAGGAAAAGACATATATGCAGGTTCACCTAGACTAAGGCGGGTATACACGTGGGTTAGACGTTACAAAGCCACGTATGCGTATACACGCACTTTCACGCAAGGAAAAGTGCATATATGTTGGAGAACTTACCTTTGGTCCATGCTAGTTAGTCCTTGGTATTTGAACCTATGGTTTTGGACCATGGTATCTCGTCAGAAGTGGTGATCCCAAGTATTGGGTCCATAGTATTATGTTATTATGGTTTTGGACCGTGGTATTCTGAAAGGCCTAAGACTATAAAAGAGGAAGGAGATCATTTGGCAAAGGATCATCTGAATTAATTGAATATCTAATAAGTGCTAGATCTAAAATATTGGTGATTGAGGTTATGGTACAAATCTGGATCTGAATGAAGGAGGAACCTTAGCGCAAATAAAAGGATAAGTTCTATTGATGAGTCATAATCTTTAGGCTTGAATGATAATATCTTTGCATGATTTTGATTAGTTATATGTGGCGCATGCTTGATCCATAAATCTGATAATCTGGGTTAATTAGTGTCTGAACATTTGAAAGAGTGAATTATCTTTTATAGATCTGTACGCAGGTTTAGTGAAGCAAAGGCGCATATACACGCGTGTTCAGTGAATAAAAACAACGTATACGCAGGTTTCTCCAAACACAGAAGCGTATGCACGCAGGTTTCAGGTGATTGAAGTAGCGTATATCTTTTGAGTTGTGATCTAGCTGCTTCTATTTATTGCTGCAGTGTTCTGGGTTCAGTATTTGGTGTGTGGTTACTATTACTGTGTTTTGGGTACAGCTATCAGAGAAGTATCTACTTGATTCAGTTCTAATTGGTGAAAAGGAGATTGTTTGATGCAGAAATTCTTGATGATTGATTGATGTTCATGGATCCAGTTTGAAAATTTATGAAACGTGGTCCCTGGAAGAAAGAGAAGGTTGTAGCCTTCTGTAGGCCAACACCTACATACCAGTATCTTGGCTAGTGCAAGAGCTAAGGGGGTTGTAGCTCCCTTCCAGGAGAAGTTGGAGAACTAGAGAGGGTTGTAGCTCTCTGCAGGTTGCAGCCCGCGTACTGCTAAAGGATTGCACCAGTACATTGTAAAAAGAAGTTTCTAATTAAAGAAGATAGAGACAAATTGCAGCAGGTGGTTTTCACCCACATTGGGTTTCCACCTTATATCTTGTGTTCTTGTGTGTGTGAATGTCTTCAGATTTGTTTTACTGTTACTGTTTATTTGATCTTAATGCATAGATTAATGATCAACATCAGTAAGATAAACTAATTTATAAGTCCGCATTGCATACGCGGGTTTCCTTCTCTGTAGTTGCGTATATATGCGGTTTTATCTAATTGAAGTAGCGTATATGATCTGGGTTTGAAAAATAAAATAAGTGACTTGATAATACTGATTCACCCCCCCTCTCAGTATTATTTCCAACAATTGGAATCAGAGTAGGTCCTTTTGAAGAAGCTTGATCGCTTGAAGGAAGATCCATCATCATGAGCAACTACGAGAGAGAAGCATCTATCAAGCCACCAATTTTTGATGGGACAAACTTCATATATTGGAAGGTAAGAGTTACTGCCTATCTTCAATCACTTGGTACAGAAGTCTGGGATATCATAGATACAGGGTACACTTTTCCATCAACAACTCCTACAGATCCGGCTGAGAAAAAGAAATATGAAACAAATGTAAAGGATGTCAATACTCTATTAGGATGTCTATCTCAATCAGAATTCGTGAAGGTTATGCAGCATAAATCCACAAAAGAAATATGGGACAAGATTGTTCTGAGCTATGAAGGAGATGAATAGGTAAAACGAGCAAAACTTCAAATCCTCAGAATTCAGTATGAAAATCTCAGAATGCACAATGATGAAAGTGTGGCTAACTATTTCCTTCGTGTAGATGAGATTGTTAATTGTATGAAAAAATTGGGTGAAGAAATAAAAGAGGCTGTTGTGGTTGAAAAGGTTCTAAGATCTTTGTCCCCTAGGTTTGAATCTAAAGTTTCTGCAATAGAAGAAAAAGAGAATCTACGAAACCTTACCATGTCACAGCTGCACGGAATTTTGACTACTTATGAAATGAGGAAAGGAGGACCATCAGACAGGAGAGAAGCTACCTTTAAGGCTTCAGGCAAAGGAGATTACTATGAGTCAGGACACGTGTCAGAAGAAGAAGAAGAATCAAAATTTGTCAAAAACCTTCAACGGGGTGCTGGACGATTCCGAGGTAAGTTACCTTTCAAATGCTTTGCTTGTGGAAGAGTCGGTCACTATGTTGCCAAATGTCCTCATCAGGATAAGATTGACAAGGGGAAGGAACCTGTTAGATAGAACAAGAAACAGAATGCAAATAAGAAAAGCTATTACACTCATGAAGATAGTGATGGACTTTCAAATAGTGACGAAGATGAACAAGGTAACAAATATAAACTCTTAATGGCTTTTGAAGATGATGATTTTTTTGATGCTATAGATGAAGAAAGTCTTTATGAAGAGATTTCTAGACTCAAAATTTGTTTAGAAGAGAAGAATGTGATCATAGATACTCTACAATTCCAACTTGCTGAAAAGGAAAGACATCATGAAAAGTTAGAATGTGAAATTGTGGGACTAAGAAAAGAGATTGAGAAAACAAAAGCTCTTAATCTTAGATTTCTTAAAGGATCTGACATGTTAAATGAGATTATCAAAGTGTAGCGCTCTCCACTAATCAAGACAGGTCTGGGATATAATGAAAAAACAACTCAAGCGCAGAAACCATCTACCTCCAAGAGTTATCTTGACGCTGCAAGGAGAAGTGAACAAAGACCCAATGGAAATCACCAGGTAAATCAAGGACAATTTACTTCAAGAATGAACAAAGACTACCAGGTAAATCGGGGGAAATCTACTTTAAGGACAAACAGAAGCTACAACCAGCCACAGGTAAAACCCTCTCAATTTGCCTCAAGAATGGATGTTAATAGGAACTACAATCAATTGGCTGGTAGATTTGATAATCACAGGAGTTTCTTCAATGGCCAATGTTTTTATTGTCATAACTTTGGTCACAAATCAGCTCAATGTGTTGCCTATAAGACAATCATGACTAGAGAAGCTCATAAATAGAGGAGTATGACTGGGATCATGAAAAGGACTTACAACAACTTCTATGCTCTTGAAAATGAAATAGAATGTTCTATTTGTAACAATTTTGGTCATGAAGATTCTAAATGCAGGAGTAGGTTTCGGCAGACAAATCAGAAGGAGCAAGCCTCATGTGCCAAATCATGGAGAATAAAAGAACCCCAACCAGAAAGATGTGGTATAGCCTTATATGCGGAAGGGCAAGAAAATCAATGGTACATCGACAGTGGATGTTCGAAACATATGACAGGTGATAAAGAAAAACTTCAGTCATATAGTGCCTTAGAGAAGGAGAAGAAGGTTTCTTTTGGAAATGACACCCCTGCTCTCATAAAAGGTAAAGGTTCTGTTCAGTTGAAAGAAAGGGTCAAAGATGGAAATGTCATGTATGTTGATGGCTTAAAGCATAATCTATTAAGTGTCAGCCAGATGTGTGATCAAGGAACTGAGGTAATATTTTGATCAAATGGATGTAGTGTTCGTGATCTTGATACAGGAAAAACAGTGATCAAAGGCATAAGGACTCCAAATAATTTATACATATTCAAAGAAGGACAACATCAATGCTATCTAAGCAAGAACGATGAACACTGGTTATGGCACAGAAGATTGGGGCATCTTAGTTTCTCACAGATAAGGAAGGCATGAAAATACCAGGCAGTTCATGGACTTCCAGACATCAGAATCCCAGACAGTACAATATGCAAATCATGTCAGTTTGGTAAGCAAACCAGAACTAACTTCCCTGAGAAGGAAGGATCAGCCAGCAGGCCACTTGAACTTGTCCATACTGATGTATGTGGTCCAACTAGGAAAAGGTCTCCTCGAGGAGAAGAATACTTTATATTATTCATTGATGACTATTCCAGGATGTGTTGGATAGGACTTATGAAGCACAAAGACGAAGCCTTTGAAAAGTTCAAATCATTCAAAGCCTTGGTGGAGAACGAATCAAATCTTAGAATCAAATGCCTCAGGTCTGATCGAGGAGGAGAATTTACCTCGAATGAATTTTTCGATTTTTGTGAAGAACATGGAATAAGAAGGGAATTCTCTATAGCTAGGACTCCTCAGCAAAATGGAGTAGTGGAAAGGATGAACAAAACGGTTCAACAAATGGCTCGTGCAATGCTTGATGAGTCTGGAACTCCCGCAACTTTCTGGGGTGAAGCCGCATTTGCTGCAGTTGTCATTCTCAACAAGACAAATGTCCGGGTGAACAGCACTCAAACTCCTCATGAGCTCTGGTATGGTGAGACTCCTTCAGTAAAACACTTCAAAATTTTTGGAAGCAAATGCTATATCAAAAATAATGATGAAAATCTTGGCAAGTTTGAACCTAGAGCAGATGAAGGCATTCTCCTTGGTTATTCTCCCCACAGCAAAGCATATAAGTGTTACAACAAAAGACTTGGAAGAATTGTTGACAGCATTGATGTAGTGGTTGATGAAGAAGGAAACATTCCTAGGCAAGTAAATTCCGAAGATCTCGAAGATGATGACTATCCTTCAACATCAAATCAGAACTATGATGAAGAAGAAGCTCAAGAGGCACCAGAAGAACAGATAAGTATAGAAGATAAGACTCCATCCAGGTACGTTTAGAAGAATCATCCAAAATCTCAAATTTTGGGGCAAAAAGAGGTAGGTATACAAACAAGAAGAACAATTGCAGAAGCCTCAAGCTATTTGGCTTTGCTCTCCTCCACTGAACCACAAAATGTAAAAGAAGCATGCAAGGATGAATGTTGGGTCAAGGCAATGGATGAAGAACTTGAGCAGATCGAAAAGAATAACACTTGGGAGTTGGTTCCTAGACCAAAAGATAAGAATGTCATAGGGACAAAATGGATCTTTAAAAACAAGTTGAATGAAAATGGGGAAGTGATTAGAAACAAGGCCAGACTTGTCTGTAAAGGGTATGCTCAACAAGAAGGAATATACTTTGAAGAAACTTTTGCTCCCGTTGCTAGACTTGAGGCCATCAGAATGTTCCTTGCTCTCTCTGGCTTTCAGAAGTTCAAAGTATTTCAAATGGATGTGAAATCAGCCTTTTTGAATGGAGACTTAGAAGAAGAAGTGTACATTGAGCAACCAGATGGTTTCATTCTTGGGAATGATCCAAATCTTGTATGTAGACTAAAAAAGGCTCTCTATGGTCTTAAACAGGCTCCAAGGGCTTGGTACTACCGTTTGGACAAATATCTTCATCAACAAGGTTTTTCAAAAGGATCAACAGATAGCAATCTTTATATAAAAATTGAAAATGACAAATTGCTAATACTTGTTGTGTATGTAGATGATATTATCTTTGGCAGCAATGAAGAAGCTATGAGTCAAAGCTTTGCCTTGGTGATGCAGAAAGAATTTGAAATGTCTTTTCTTGGAGAGCTGACATATTTTATTGGATTACAAATCCAAAAAAATGAAGGCGGTATATTTTTGTCTCAAACCAAGTATCTCAAGCAGATCTTGAAGAAATATGGCATGGAAGATGCAAAACCAGTATGTACCCCTATGGTTATAGGATGCAGCCTCAGTGCAAATGATGAATCAGCAGCAGTGCATCAACCAACCTATAGATCCATGATTGGAAGTCTGCTTTATTTGATAGGTACCCGACCAGACATCATGCATGCAGTGGGAATAGTCGGAAGATTTCAGGCAAATCCTAAGGAAACCCATCTTCAGGCAGTGAAGAGAATTTTCAAGTATCTTCAAGGAACTCAAAACTATGGCTTATGGTATCCTAGAGATACAGATCTCACTCTTCATGCTTATACAGATGCAGATTGGGCTAGAAGCGTGGATGACAGAAAGAGCACAAGTGGTGGTGCATTCTTTATGGGTTCCAGATTAGTATCTTGGTTCAACAAGAAATAGAGTTCGATTGCTTTATCTACAGCTGAAGCAGAATATGTGGCTGCTGCATCTTGCTGCACTCAACTCCTTTGGATGATGCAAACCTTGTAGGATTTTAAGATCACTTGTACACCATCTATCTCCATCTTATGTGATCATACAAGTGCAATTAGCATTTCAAAGAACCCAGTCATGCATTCAAAGACCAAGCACATACCGATCAAGTATCACTTTCTCCGGGAACAAGTGTTGGAACAAAAGGTCAAATTGGAGTATGTTGCTTCTAAGGAACAAGTTGCTGATATTCTCACCAAACCACTGCCCAGGGAAACTTTTGAATACCTCAGACAGAAGCTGGGAGTAGTTGATGCATCATCTTGCTGTTAAAACTTGTCTGTTTCAGAGAAAAATGGGTGTACACAAGTTTCTTGAGGAGGATCCGCGTACATACGCCAGTTTGTATAGAGATAGTCGCGTATATGGAGGTTTGATGGATATCAGTAGGGACAGGCTCTGGTTGAAGATATTTTGATATGGGTCTGGCAGAGACCATCCGGCACAGGTTCAAGGGGAGCAGATAAACTTCTAATGATGTATTGTTGGCATTATATTAGAAGCTTTTGATTCTAAGCTGTTGTTGGTTTCAGATGGAACAGAGGAAGAGGAAGAACAGAAGGAAATCTTGGTTGCTGATCTAAATGGTGATTGACAAATGCTGCTGCTATCAGTTATTGGTGACTTTCATAAGTCTTGATCTAGATATTTCATCTCTATGTCATGTATCTCTTTTATGGTGTCAAGGTCATGTAACGACCTATTTTGGTTTCCCCACTATGCCTGGGATGAAAATGTAATATACTTGGTCGTCATATGTAAATTTCTGATGTATCCCCACTTGGTTGGGTGATGGATGTATGTATTGAGTCTTTTGGTGATAGGAAGGTCCTTTATGATGTATGGTTCTTCTTGAAGAACATCTTTTTGCAGATCTTGCCTACAGTCAGGGGGAGCATGGTCAGCACAACAGGGTAGAGATTTCAGCATGTACTCAGGGGGAGCACAACCCTTTGCCCTTGATGACAAAGGGGGAGAATGACTTTGAGGATCTTGGGGTTGCCATCAAATCCAAAGGGGGAGATTGTTGGCATTATGGCACAGGTGTTGTCCTTGATGGCAACTCTCTCTGGTGACAGATCTTAGTTCAGGCTTTCAGAATGAAGGAAAAGACATATACGCAGGTTCACCTAGACTAAGGCACGTATACACGCAGGTTAGACATTACAAAGGCACGTATGCGTATACACGCACTTTCATGCAAGGAAAAGCACATATATGTTGGAGAACTTACCTTTGGTCTGTGGTAGTTAGTCCTTGGTATTTGAACCTATGGTTTTGGACCATGGTATCTCGTCAGAAGTGGTGATCCCAAGTATTGGGTCCATAGTATTGTGTTATTATGGTTTTGGACCGTGGTATTGTGAAAGGCCTAAGACTATAAAAGAGGAAGGAGATCATTTGGCAAAGGATCATCTGAATTAATTGAATATCTAGTAAGTGCTAGATCTGAAATATTGGTGATTGAGGTTATGGTGCAAATCTAGATCTGAATGAAGGAGGAACCTTAGTGCAAAGAAAAGGATAAGTTCTATTGATGGGTCATAATCTCTAGGCTTGAATGATAATATCTTTGCATGATTTTGATCTGTTATATGTGGCACATGCTTGATCCATAAATCTGATAATCTGGGCTAATTAGTGTCTGAACATTTGAAAGAGTGAATTATCTTTTATAGATCTGTACGCAGGTTCAGTGAAGCGAAGGCGCGTATACACGCGTGTTCAGTGAATAAAAACAACGTATACGCAGGTTTCTCCAAACACAGAAGCGTATGCACGCAGGTTTCAGGTTATTGAAGTAGCGTATATCTTTTGAGTTGTGATCTAGCTACTTCTATTTATTGCTGCAGTGTTCTGGGTTCAATATTTGGTGTGTGGTTACTGTTACTGTGTTTTGGGTACAGCTGTCAGAGAAGTATCTACTTGATTCAGTTCTAATTGGTGAAACAGAGATTGTTTGATGCAGAAATTCTTGATGATTGATTGATGTTCATGGATCCAGTTTGAAAATTTATGAAACGTGGTCCCTGGAAGAAAGAGAAGGTTGTAGCCTTCTGTAGGCTAGCACCTACGTACTAGTATCTTGGCTAGTGCAAGAGCTAAGGGGGTTGTAGCTCCCTTCTAGGAGAAGCTAGAGAACTAGAGAGTGTTGTAGCTCTCTGCAGGTTGCAGCTTGCGTACTGGTAAAGGACTGCACCAGTACATTGTAAAAAGAAGTTTCTAATTAAAGAAGATAGAGACGAATTGCAGCAGGTGGTTTTCAACCACATTGGGTTTCCACCTTATATCTTGTGTTCTTGTGTGTGTGATTGTCTTCAGATCTGTTTTACTGTTACTGTTTATTTGATCCTAATGCACAGATTAATGATCAACATCAGTAAGATAAATTAATTTATAAGTCTGCATTTCATACGCGGGTTTCCTTCTCTGTAGTTGCATATATACGTGGTTTTATCTAACTGAAGTAGCGTATATGATCTGGGTTTGAAAAAGAAAATAAGTGACTTGATAATACTGATTCACCCCCCCTCTCAGTATTATTTCCAACAGCTCTCTATAGGTTGCAGCCTGCGTACTGGTAAAGGATTGCACCAGTACAGAATCATTGTAAAAAGAAGTTTCTAATTGAAAGAAGATAGAGACATATTGCAGCAGGTGGTTTTCACCCACATTGGGTTTCCACCTTATATCTGGTGTTCTTTGGTGTGACTGTCTGTTTTTCTTGTTCCTGTTCATTATTATATGGTACTGACATACAAATTAATGGTCAACATCTGAAGAATAAATTAAATTATAAATCTGGAAGGTATATTGAAAAGAATTTGATAATACTGATTCACCCCCCCCTCTCAGTATTATTTTCAACACATTTCTTCTATTAAATCTATCTAAATTGGAGGAAACTAGCTTTCCTCCAGCAACTCCCATGCGACTAGCACAATTGAGAGTATTGTGAGCGGGATCCCCGAAGGGAAGTTTTGGGGCTAAAAGCCCAGGTTTAAGTCAATTTTTGTAATATTATTCTAAATGCTCCACAATTTGTGTTCATCAAGCATGAAGGTGTTATGTGTCATAAAGGATAGTCCTCCCTTAGCTTTGTAAAAGTAAAGTCGGCTGTAAGAGAACTACCCATGATCCGCAGACCATGAGATTGTATAAAAAGAGCTAAGCTCTAAGTAGTTAGAAGAGACAGACAATGATGGATGATGTAAGAGAGTCATAGCTTTAGAGCAAGAAGTCTAAGTCTTGGGTTGTAGTGTAGGTAAAGTCTCTGCAGCTGAGTGTGAAAAGGCCTGGGGTAGAAGTCTGCACTTGAGTGCGCGGATGCCTGTAGCTGTGTGCATAGGGTGGACAGAGTTTGTAACCACTTGGAATATATTAATAAAGAGAGATATTCTTCAATTTATATGTCCTTGTTCTGTTGATACATCTTGATATGTTATGTATGAATTTTATTTATTATGCTTATATGGTGCACGAATGAATGCAATTACATTGAATAACTGAACGCATATACAAATATCTCTTTACGTGGGGATAACTATAATGCTTGATAAGATAAGAAAGGCACTTAGATTAATTGGGGAATTTGTACAACACACTACCATAGTAGCGCGAAAGTACCTGAGCAGCAGGCTCGGGCTACGTGAAGGATGATCATATCCTTTCGCAGAGGTATTGAAGAACAAAATGTAGGGTTTGTCTTGCAAGCCCTAGAGCGAAGGAACCTACATGAAGGAAGGGATAGAGGGAATTAAATGACATCACGACCATCTCAGGGTGCAGAAACTTGGTTCCAACATCCCCCCATATTGCTTCGAGTGAGACTTCAGTTTGCGCTCTGCGGGCTGATGCCGAAAGGGCCAGTAGTGTAGGGATTTGTTTGGCTAATTAACATTGAACCTGGGTCAGGCCTGTTATAGACATTTTTGTGCCTTACAGCTCTAAGCATGAAATGTCCATAAACCAAGGGATCCTAAGTCCCTAAAAGTGTTGTTCCGACCCCTAAAGGAACAAAGTCAACAAATTACAGCTTCTCCCAGAAGTTCTCCACCAGAAACTGCTCAGAATCAGTCAAATCAGGATCATTTCAGCTGCTCCACTGGCTAGCTGCGTTGCATAGCACCCAAATCCACTAGCTAGGTGCGTTGCAACGCACCTAAATGCACTACCATGGTGCGTTGAGCGGGAAATGACAAGTAGTAGAGTCATTCCACGAGGTGGAGAGACAATGGAAGCTTCCAGAATCTTCTCCAATGACACTTGCCTCACTGAATTCGACCAAGGATGAGTAAGAGGCTCTCAGTCTCCAAGTGGAAGCAAGAACTGACAGAGAGAAGCCACTAATCAATTCATGAGCTGACTCATCCTCCTTGCATACATCTATATATGGATCCCTCATCCCAGAGATCTAGAGGCTGGAATTTTGTACATTGCAAAGAATTGTTGTTGGTTTTGAGATAGATATCAGAGTATTGGGTGATTTATGCTTTATTGGAGGTGAAGAGGGGCTTCTTTGCTGGGAGGTTGATGTTGGATCAGGAATCATCGGTTGTAACTCCTCCTGGATCTTCTTGTTATATCAATAAAACTATTTGAGTTTCTCCTACATGCTTGTGTATCATTGATGCTTGTTACATTTGTATGTTTAGCTTAAATCTGATCCTAAGTTATTTATGAATATAAATCCATGTCTTTGTGTAGTTTTCTTCTTCTGTGATCTTACAGGAACTTGGTGAAGCTGGGCAAGTAAGGAAGCAGGTAGCTGGAAGCTGTCAAAGAAGAGAGAGATTGGATCAAAGGACTAGCGCAAGACACAGGTTGGTTCATCCTATTCCTCTTTGTTTATAGTTCATAAAGAAGAATACAAAAGTAGTTTTCTCTATTTGTTTCTAAGGTAACTGTCACACCTTAGTGGGATAGAGTCGTTCTGAATAGACACTTTTCCCGTTAACAAGGCCCCTTCAAGCCAAAAAATGGTTCGATTCCCAAGACTGGTATCTGCATAAGAGATTGTGATGTCGTATCACTAGAATCCAACTAAGAAGGAGATTGGAGATTGGTTGGATAGAAAAATCCATGAATTTGCGGCACAAGAGAATGGAAACCTGTGACTGACAAAAGAACAGTGGTTGGACAGATATCTGTATAGAGAGATCCAAGAGATCTTTTTCTACTCCTTCCCTATCAAGCTATACGAGTGGATCGTGAATCTAGCAGATAGACAAGGAAGGTGGAAACTTGACGATCCTATTGTGTGGACCCTGGAACTAGTGCAAAGGTTGGAAGCATTGGAAGATAAGAACGCTCGCGCTATCGATCATTGGCTCGATCGCATCATAGGAGGATTTGTGACTGGGTTCATGGTTGACACCTCAGTCAGCTACAGTGAGGTGGAACAACACTTTTTTAAAGGACTGTAAGGTAAGTACGTGAAATCCTTGAATACTTGGATTAAAATGCTATTCTACAAAAAACGGGTCATGCAGCTACCTTGATTTTCAAAACTACGTGAAGTGGAAAAATTTACAGGAACAAAGGACAAAAGGGTCTAGAGTATAGTCTATTAATTTCACCTCCACGAGGTAACAAAGAAGGAATAGTGAAGGTTTCTCCATGAAGTGCTATTCAATTAATAAGACAAGGATTCTCGCAAATACTACCTTCGCCCACACCACCTCCAACTTCACCACTGTCACCTCTAACTTTGCCTGTACCACCTCCACCTCCACTGTGCTTCAGTATGGCAAATACAGTGAAGTTTCCTTTGTTCAAAGGCTTGAGAAATGAGGACTCAGACCAATTCTGGTTCATTGTGAGGGCTGTATGGGAAGCTCAGGGAGTTACAGATGATCATATAAATAAGGTGACACTGATTAGTGCTCTGCAATATTATGCGCTAACCTGGTATATTAAGTACTTTAATGATAACCTGAATGCTGGAGTAGCAGACATCTAGGCAGCACCAGATAGGGAATTTAGTAGGCCTAAATCGGAGGTGCAGTCGATTTTGGGATTCAAAGAGATCACAATGCAACCAGGAAAGACACCTTGGGAAATAGATTAGAGGCTGTAATGGTTAATCCATGAAGCCAACATGAATTTGACCGATAAACAAAATCGCGAGTGGTTTGTGGCTTTGCTACTACCACACTTAAGGAGTGCACTGTCACAGCAGAAGATAACAACTCAGGCAGAGTCCTTGGAGATTGCCATGAGACTGCATGAGATTCTGATGGAAGATACTAATCTAGGAGTTCAATATATCCATGCGCAGCTAAAGAATCTGTGCCTTGAGATGCAAATTCTGAAGTGAGACAAGACTATCCGACCAAAGGTACACAAGGGGGTATGGTGATTGAAATGCAAGAGTCAAGGTGATGACAAAGACCATTGCCTAGTCATTGCAAAATACATTGCAAGAGGAGGATCAATGCCTTTAAGACCAGAAGCTCGACAAGGACCTAGTATGGGGCTTGCATTATGGTGCGCTATCTATCAGGTAGCCGGAAAACATGCCACGTATAACTATCACTTGCTACATAAGTACGTACAAGCACCGCAACAGCTGTTCTGCAACTTTTGTAGGTCGGTAGGACATGATGAGTGTACTTGTAGGAGCTATGAATTAATTAAGGATAGAACTACCACCTATAAGGTTCAGGCTAAAACGTGGCCCCTTGACCAGAATGTAGGGATGGTACAGATAGGATTTTAGGGGCGTGGACGAGGCTGAGGTGGAGGAGGACCTGATAGAGGTCGAGGATAGTTGATTTGCTACAATTGTGGAGGACCATGACACTATGCCCACGATTGCACTAATCCAACGTGTCCGTCATGCAAGTATTTCACGCTGTTTGATCATGAAACAAAAGATTGTCCTATGCTGATAGCTAGGATACGTGACAAAGGGGTGCTACCACCTCTATTGACTCAGAACCTGCAGATGATGACGTCTAAGCCATGCAAGGAATATCCAAACATAAATATAGTGCTCAGATTCAAGTGGAATCACGACAGGAGATGACAAGGGGAAATAGCTAGAAGATAGTACATGGGTTCATAAAGCCCTGACAAAAGAGGTTGAGTAAGATTTGGAGTGCGTTCATGAAGCCTTCATGGAAGCTAAGAAGAGCTTCGCTGAGGCCTCCACCTCAGGAAGCAAGGATAAGCCTGAGTCAGAGATGGACCCATCTATGCTCACAACATTCCTAGAAACTTGTATGAAGTTACTGCACGATAGTAAGGCTGTGAAAGGGTTACAAGAACTCATCAATAGATGTGTTGGAACTGCGCCAGGTGAGCTGAATGTATTACAAAAGATTGGCAAGCATAAACAAGGATGGGCTGGGAGATGAGATTGACCACACAAATAGGAGAGTATGAAATGGATCAGCTCATTTTCGATCTTGGGTCAGATGCAAATGTCTTACCAAAGCATACTTGGGAGCGAATGGGGATACTTGCACTCTAATGGTCTCCAATTCAGCTAAGGATGGCGAATCCATAGAAAATCATCCCCATGGGGCGGCTATAGGGGGTGACCTTGGATATTGAGGGAGCGAGCATATTGGATGACTTTGAAGCAATAGAGATAGTAGATGACAATAGTTCTTATCCTACAGTCTTGGGAATTGACTGGGCTACCGATATGAATGGGGTAATCAATCTGAAGAAGCAAAAGACGATCTTTGAGAAGAAATCACTGCACGTAATAGTACCGCTCGATCCTATTGAAGGATCGCGCTATACTGAACCTATCCACGATTATAAGAGTGATGATGACTTGGAATGTATCTATAAGATAATAACGTGAGACCAAGATTGGGTGAATCCCACCATGGATGGATAGATTACCTGGGATCACGAGAGTTATTGCACTTCGGACTCCAATGAAGAAATAGAAAATTGGAAAAATCGATTACATGAAGTAACTACGTTGAATTGCAACATGATGACTTGGTTGTTGCACTGTGTGTCGTCAGAGGTAAGAAATCTACCTATTTATGATCATCTAAATGAGGTGGATATCTTTTTGGATGCATTTCAAATGGAGGTACCAGAAAAGCAGTGCTTCTAGGCCTTGAACTAGGCACTGTGTGCTACGCCCGCACGATGGTGGGCTACGCACAAGGGAAGCTTTGATGATTGGCGCAAATGTAGGAGGATGATGAGAACACGATTTGGGAAGCCTAAGATGCCACTAACAGACATGCATGATGGGTAGAATGATCCGCATGCGCATCTAGCCAAATGGATGCAGGCTTATGGAGAAAATTCCCAACCTGAGTGGGTGCACCTATTCTGTTATACCCTGGATGTTATCCCAATGAATTGGTATATAGAAACAAAGCTCCTCCATGGGATAGGCAAATGGGATATCCTGCGTAGAGGATTCATGATGACATTCAGTTTTGAGGATGGGTTTGACAATATTGATGAAGCGCTACAAGAGGTGAAAGCATCTATCTTTAGGATACCGCAGGATGCTTTAAATTTGATTCAGGCTAAATGGGCTACTTAGCTGAGTCACATGATATAATGCTATAATGTAACTATTGAAGAAGAGGATGAGGATCTGCAAAGGATTAACATTCCAAAAATAGAAGGTCATCATGAGATTTAAGGGCTGCATATTGAGAATCCTGATATAATCGTGCCACTGAAAATGAAACAAGTAAACATTGGTACAGAGGTAAAACCCAAATTCGCAAAGATTGGAGACTACTCAAATGACGCGATGGTGGATATAGTCATTGAAATTCTCTGTGAATACCAGGACTTATTCCCTACCAATTTTACGGATCTAAAAGTAATAATCGGGGACCTAGGAATGATGAAGATCACGTTAAAGCCTGAGGCAAAGCCAGTTAAGCAAAGGCCTTACCGTCTCAATCCGAAATATAAGGAGAAGGTTTGCTTAGAGCTAGACAATATGCTCACAGTAGGCATCATTGAGCCTATGGAAGAATCTGATTGGGTAAGCCCAATGGTGGTGCAAGAGAAGAAGCAGAAGGATGAGATAAGGATATCTGTGGATCTCAGAAAATTGAATGATGCTTGTGTGCATGATCCTTTCCCGACTCCGTTCACGGATGAAGTGTTGGACAATGTAGGTGGCCAGGAAGTATATTCCTTCACTGATGGGTTCTCTGGGTACCACCAAATAAAAATTGTGTCAAAGGATAGGAGCAAGACAACCTTCGCAATTGAGTGGGGTTGTTTTCAGTACACTGTAATGCCATTTGGATTAAAGAATGCACCTGTGATCTTTTCGTGCGTGGTTGTTGCAGCATTCAAGGAATTTATTCATAAGTTCCTAGAGGTATATTTTGATGACTGGACTGTATTTGGGCTGGTTAAGCACCATGTAGCAAGCTTGCACTTGATGTCGGATACCTGTTGAAGATACCAGATTGCGCTCAATCTCAAAATTTTTTTGTTATGCGTTCCTTTTGGAGACCTATTGGGGCATGTGGTTTGTAGACAAGGACTGATGGTAGACCCCACGAAGATTGTAGTGATACTGAACTGGGAAGCACCGAGTAGTGTGAAACAACAGTGCCCTACTCTAGGACATATGGGATATTACAGAAAGTTTATCAATAGCTATGCCCAGATCACCACGCCTATGGAGAAATTGTTGAAGAAGAATGTCATTTTTTGTTGGAACGATGACTGTAAGAAGAGATTGGACATACTGAACAAAAATATGGTTACCTCATCAATTCTAGTCTTCCCAGAATGGAAGAAAGAGTTTCATGTACATGTCAACGCGTCATGTATAGCGCTGGGGGTAGTACTAACACAGGCTGGCAAAGAAGGCTTGGACCATCCTATCGCATTCACAAGCCACAAATTATCCAAAGCAGAGAAGAACTATTCTACCACTGAGCGCGAGGGGCTAACTATGGTGTATGCACTCTAGAAGTATAGGCACTACTTGTTAGGAGGCCATTTTAAGATGTATACGGATCACTTCACGCTAAAGTACTTGGTAAAAAGCCTATGTTGGGGGGGCGAATCTACAAATGGCTCCTATTATTCCAGGAGTATGATTTTGAAGTTGTTGTGAAGCCTGGACGATTGAACGCTGGACCAGATGATCTATCACGCATCGAAATAGGGGAGGAACCTATTAACCTACAAGAAGGATTGCCTGACGCGTAGCTATTTGTAGTACATGTTGTGGATGGTCATTTTGAGGATATAATACACTTCTTAACAACAAGAACTACACCAGAAGGATACTCTATCCAGCGAAAGAAGGAATTAGTGGTGCTCGTGGCATATTTTTCTGTCATTGTTGGGCATCTGTAAAAAATGGGTACTGATGAGATATTTCAAAAATATGTACCAAATTTCGAGAGAAGAATCATCCTCATGGATGCTCATGGGGGCACCATAGGAGAACATTATGCAGGGAGAGAAACCACGCAGAATATTCTACGTGCAGGCTTGTGGTTGCTAACCCTTCATCGGGATTCAAAAGCATATTGCAAGGCATGTGATGTATGTCAAAGAATGGATAGGCCACTGTGGAGGGATGAAATGCCTTTGAATCCAAAAATGACATTGCAACCCTTCGAGAAGTGGGCGATAGATTTTGTAGGACCCATAGAGCCACAAGGGAAGACTGGAGCAAGGTACATTATCACTACGACAAAGTATTTGACTCGTTGGGCAGAAGTACAACCGGTGAAGGATTACATGGTTGCGACAACCACGAAGTTCCTATTTGAGCATGTACTAACACAATTTGGATGTCCAAGGATCTTGATGAGTGATCGTGGTATGCACTTCCTGAATGAGATGATCAACACATTAAAAGAGGAATTCAGGTATATCACCAGAAGAGCACACCTTATCACCCACAGGCTAATGGGATAATAGAGGCATTCAAAAAAGTGCTTGAAAACATGCTGACCAAGGTTTTCAATGCTCAGCGAAGTGATTGGGACCTATGCATACCTATAGTATTGCGAGCTTATCAAACGGCATACAAGAAATTAATGGGACAAACCCCTTTTAGGCTTGTCTATGGTGTGGAAGTCATAATGCCTATGGAATACATCATGCCTAGTCTACGCATAGCAGCACTCATAGGTATGATGGATCGTGATGTCCTGGAAGAGAGGCTCATGTAGTTGGATGAGCTCGAAGAAGAGAAATTTTTGGTTGGATTTCACCAACAGGTCCAAAAGAAGCGTGAAAAGGGATGGCATGATCGACAAATCAAGCTGTACACATTTAAGGTAAATGACCTAGTTTTTTTTATGCAATAGTAAGTATGATAAATTTCCAGGGAACTTCAAGATGCACTAGTTAGGGCCTTATGTTATTAAGGAGATTACCGACGGAGGATTGGTACAACTGGTCAAGTTAAATGGAGAACCCTTCCCAAGAAAGGTGAATGGTAGTTGCTTAAAGCCATACACCAGTGGTCCAACCATGTGACTAAATGAAAGTACCATAGTCTTAGTGGTCCAGGTAGCTGAACTGAGACGCGGGAATATAAACTACACTTCCCAGGTTGGGGAGCTGCGTATTTGGACGATGGCACAAAGCAAGGATGTGCTACTGGGTCCATGGCAGCGTGGAGGGATTTGTGCTACCCAGGGAGAAACCATGTAGGTCAGCTGGAAAGTGACATTAAAGTCATTGTTCATGAAAAAACAGTAGAATTGAGGCCAAATGGAGTGGGCGGTTGGAATTTAAGATGAAATTTATAGCTTAGATACTTGAAAATCTATCGCCAATCCAGCATTAATGAACCAATTTTGGGGGGAATGGTCGGATTTGAATTCAAATTGCCCTATCAATTACAGGTGGCTATCTAGCAAAAAACACTTGGAATTTTTAGAATTGAGTTGTTGTGCTCTCAAGTGCACGTGAATTGTGAATTCTTTCAAGATCTAGTAGCAACTCCGGTGTTTGAACAATTGTCAAAGGAGACACAAGCACTAGTGAATAGAGTCATGTCGACATGCGCAGGAGCTATGGACACTGAAGGAGTTGCCACTGAGGAGAATCTGCAAGAGATTGACATGGGGGCAGAGTAGCTACCCCAGAAGTGGCTGATGTATTGGTAGAGGTCCCTAAAATCCCTGAGAATGCCAAGACCGAAGCCAACCCCAACCAATGAGACCATGAAAGACAAGAAGGGAAAGTAGCCTACCATACTGGTGCATGCATCGCTAAGACAAAACCCATCGAAGCCCACTACCCAGGAGAAAGGCAAGGCTATAAACCTAGAAGTAGAAGAGGAGGATATTGAAGACATCCCCATGGACAATGAGGATGTGGGAGTGGAAATAGAGGAGGTTGAAGCCCAGGGTGTGGACCCTATTACACGGTTGCTATAGTATGTCCCTCCATGCAAGCCTAAGTCCAAGGTCCCAAAGGACATTGATGAAAGTAAGACTCCCTTGCAAACCCCTTTACTACTAGATGAAATCACTTTTGATGGTCCGCGTTTGGCATGGGTGCTGATTTTTAAGCTCAAAGACTGGGATTTGGTGGACCATGAGAAGTTCCTACACCTCACGACCAAACAGTTGATGTGCCACATCATAGATAAAGATATGAGAATGATTGCACTGGAGCCGCAGAAGTGGCTCTTAGGAGTAGAGAAGGTAGGATTACTCAACCTGCTCTAGGTGTTGCACTATAACCGCACCCTTGTGACAGTTTTAGTGATCAAGCAGTTGTTGTTCTTGGTGCATGATGGGTGTCTGTGGTTGGAGGAGCTCATACCCATCACTGATATGTTGATTCACCGCACAATGCGCCTGCCATATACAGGCAAAAATCCAACTATGATCTTTGGTGGCAAGGGTGGCGATCTGGCGCTCACTGAATCAATGAAAGAAAAGTTCAAGATGATGAAGAAGCCACACAGGTACACTATCTCCAGCATCTATGACCCTTCTTTGAAGGTGGAAACATAGATCCTTGTAGGGAAGGTGATGCGTAAGTGCAACGTTGATGAGGTATTGGCGCCTATCATCGCGCTTGCACAACAGTGCGTGGAAGGAGTCCAATTTAATTGGTCAGACTACCTTCGCGGAGAGTTCTTGGAGAACTACCACAAAGCGCAAGAGAAAATCAAGACCTTCCACTACATGTGGCTCTTGCTATCACTTGTGCTCGTAGCATGGGAGCTACTAGAGGAGAGGCAATTCCCCTCAATCGTGGCAGAGCTTCTTGAAGCATCGAAGTATGCTTCACTATGGGTGACCAAAGACGTGGAGCGCGTTTGAGATAGCAAGGTCTTCTGGATATTGATGGAAATGAATATTAGGATGGCTATCAATTGCAAGCCATGATTGCCCATGGTATATGCCAACCTTCAGAGCTATGCCAAGTTTAAGGTTGATTACCATCGGATTTTGTTCAGGTCATGGAAGGACCTTGCGTAAAAGTGGCATGATTTTGTTGTACCTAGCCACAGATGATGCCATTGGTGCAGTGTTGGATAAATGGCCGGCAGAGTGGCACACCTCGATAGACTTGGCTATGGGTGGAAGCAAGTCCATCGCACAAAAGAAGAAGGAAGAGGCCAAGCTAAAGATGGCGCAACTAGTTGAAAAGAGGAAAAAGGAGGCTACTGAGAAGGCCCAGGCAGAACAAGCAGGAAAGGAGGTAGGAAGACATATAGGTGCCGCATAGTGGAGCTCTGACAAAGGCACGCAGTCACCTTTATTTGAGACTGAAGAGGAGGACACAACGCAGCATGACGCAAACCCTCAAGAGATGCCCAACTACATTGAGTGCCCGAGAGAGTGGGAAAAGGGAGAGTCTAGAAAGAAATCCAAGGAAACCAAGACCTCACTGGACCCTATCACACTAACAGAGGGTGACTTATATGACATTGGTGACACAGTCAGAGATGTCACTGCGAAGGCCCTGCAGTAATTTGAGAAGTAGCAACAGATCATCCTAAGGGCCATCCAGATTGGGTGGTAGGAGTTGCAGACCCACGCGATGCAAGCTGGTCCGTTGACCACTAGCTTGGCTATCGATACGATAGAGGCTGCCGATATGCTAAGCACAAAGGCTTCCAGTGCAATAGTGTTGCCAGATGGAGCACTGACCATGGAAAATGGGGCTGATAGGCCCACTATTAGTGCTTTGAAGAGAGTGGGTCTGAATCTAGAAGCACTTCCACGCAAAGCACTCCACCTCTTGCAAGATGGAGTAATTTCATAGTTAAGGGCCCATGAGCATCGCACCCTCTAGGTGATCAGTGAACAAAATATAAACAATGAGCAGATGGGCTTGCAGAGGAATGCTACCATCGCTGTTGAGGCCAAGGAAACCAGCCAGAGCAAGCGGATCATACAGGTTGTGGAGGAGGCATGCAAAATGGTCCCAGAGTTGGCTATTCCAGAGGAGGAGCCAGTTGAGGTCCGCATCTGAAAATTGTCCACAGGGGTGTGCAACACTTAGACAAAAATGGTGTAGGTTCAGTGGGAGATGAACCTACAGATTACAGACCTCCAGTTGAGGGCCTAGCCTTCAACACTGCCAGAGGTAAAGGAATAGCAGGCAGCCCCTATCACTAAAGTGATTGTGGTGGTAGAGAGTGTAGTAGTGGACTGCAAACAGTTGTTCGAACAATCGTTTGAGGTCTTGACTAGCTTGCAGGAGGACCCAATCATCAAGAGGCTAGAAAAGGAAGTGTGTGAACTACAATAGTGTTATGATGAAGTTAAGAGCAAAGCATGAATAGTCATGCTGACACAAAGGTTAGCCAAGCTACAGGAAGCCAAGCAGCTGAAGGAACAGGTGGACGTAGTGCTGAAGGTGCGACTCAAACCATAGCTAGAGGAAGCTTACACAGTCATAGGAAACGTTGAAGGCAAGCTCGTGACTCTGCAAGCAATGCAACAACAACTTCAGGCTGATAGCACAGGGGCAGTAACTGAGAAAATAGTCGAAGAAGCGAAGCGGGCAACAACACAGTGCATAGCCAAAGTTGCGGTCATCAGGGTTGAGCTGGACGGGCTTCACACAAAGATCTCAACACCTACCAAGTGAATCAAGGGCGAGTCATGATGTTTGTGTTGGGGGCCTGTTGGGAGAAGGATCCCCTAGGGGAAGTTTTGGGGCTAAAAGCCTAGGTTTAAGCAATTTTTGTAATATTATTGTAAATACTCTGCAATTTGTGGTCACAGAGAGCGAAGGTGTTATGTGTCATAAAGGGTAGTCCACCCTTAGTTTTGTAAAAGTAAAGTCGGCTGTAAGAGAACTACCCATGGTCTACGGACAATGGGATTGTATAAAAAGAGCTAAGCTCTAAGTATTTGGAAGAGACAAAAAATGATGGATGATGCAAGAGAGTAATAGCTTTAGAGCAAGAAGTCTAAGTCTTGGGTTGTAGCATAGGTAAAGGCTCTGCAGCTAAGTGCATAGAGGCCTAGGGTAGAAGTCTGCAACTGAGTGTGCGGACCCCTGCAGTTGTGTACATAGGGCGGATAGAGTTTGTAACCACTTGGAAGATATTAATAAAGAGAGATATTCTGCAATTTCTGTGTCTTTGTTCTGTTGATGCATCTTGATATGTTATGTATGAATTTTATTTATTATGCTTATATGGTGCGTGAATGAATGCAATTACATTGAATAACTGAATGCATATACGAATATATGTTTATGCGGGGATAACTATAATTTTTTGATAAGATAAGAAAGGCACTTAGATTAATTGGGGAATTTGTATGGCACGCTACCATAGCAGTGTGAAAGTACCTGAGCAGCAGGCTCAGGTTGCGCGAAGGACAATCGTATCCTTTCGTGAAGGTATTGAAGAACAAAACACAGGGTTTGTCTTGCAAGCCCTAGAGCAAAGCAACCTGCGTGAAGGTAGGGATAGAGGGAATTAAATGACATCATGACCATCTCAGGGTGCGGAAACTTGGTTCCAGCATCCCCCCATACTATTTTGGGTGATACTTCAGTCTGTGCTCCGCAGCTTGATGTCGAAAGGCCCAATAGTGTAGGGATTTGTTGGCTAATTAATGTTGAACCTGGGTTAGGCCCCTCAAGCCAATAGATAGTAAGAGACATGAGTAATGGAAGTTTTACTTTGGTCCTATGCCTCTCTGCAGTTTGTGAGGAACTTGCTGCACAAGTAGCGTGCCCAGTTGAACTGTACGCCCTTCGTGCACTGAGCCGCTAACAAGACCACTAGTGTCGACACCTCATCCATGAGACACTTCCTCATCACTTTGCTAACCAAAATATGGGTGGCCAATATCACTGCAGGGTCAGTAATACTAGAGATGGAATACTTGTGTGCTTTCTTGACAAGTTTCAACTTGTCCTTCATCTTCTCGACAAGGTCTTTCTCACCTATCCTACCACCAAATGCATTTGCAAGATTCAACCCAGAGTGAGGTAACAATGTGATCCTATGTATCACCATATTAGTGATCGGTATGGGATCAATCAACCACAAGCATCCGTCATGCACAAGGCAGAACAACTGCTTGATGACCGTCAAGTTTATGGGTGCACGGTGGTAGTGCAACACCCATAGGAGGTTCAATAATTATGCCTTGTTTACCTCACGAATCCATTCCACCATCTCTAGCACAGTGATACTAGACTCCTTGTAGAACACTCGCTTCATGAAGGTATTGGTAATCAGGTGGGGGAACCACTCAACATCTCCCAAATCCTAATATTCAAGTTTTATATGTGGGACACGCGCCAAGCGCGGACCTTCAAAAGTTATTTTTTCTGGCAGCAGGGGTGTGTTCAGGAGGAACTGCCCCTCATTAGGGTCCTTCAGGACCTTCACCTTGCCTTGGTGAAGAAGGATGTACTCCGGAAGCTTTGAAATGGGGTCTACCCCCTCAACATCTATGACTTCCACGCCCTCGTGTCGCCTCCAGATCTACCACTTTGCCTTTCTCCTATGCGGTGGGCTTTTCTTTTCGCTGCTCCTATGTAACTGAATGTTTCCTTAGTGACTCATGCACTGGTAGTGTCTTCTTCTGTTTATTCTTTTTCGGCTTGGGAACCTGTCTTGGTGGCATAGGATTCAGTCTAAGTGACCTTGATGCCTTAGGCATTGCTGCAGGAACCTCCATACTCATGACTTCAGGGGCAGCTCACTCAGAGGCAACAATGCTTCCAGTACTAGCGGTCTTGGATGGTGCAGATATGAGGCCATTAATGAGCTTCTTGGTTTCCTCAAGTAACCTATCAAACACAAAACTAGTAATCAAGTACTCAAAGAGCTCACAGTTCATGTGCAACAGATAGCACAACACATAATTTCTCAGAATGCAAAGTGTTTCTCGTTGGATGTCCATCTATAATTTATAGGCAATTTTGAATTCAAATTCAAGTGTTCCCCCCAAAATCTGTCCGTAAATGCGAGATTGGTGGCAGATTTCCATAGATTTCACACTATATTTCAGCCTTAAATGCCCGTCACCCATTCCTCCCAACCATCCTTTGGCAATCAAATCATGAACAATGAGAGTAACGATCATTTTCTAGCTATGCTGTACGATATCTCATCTTGTAGCGCAGCTCCTTTTACGCGTCTACTAACATTGTGACACCCTTCTATTCTACACAGACCCCTCATCATGGAGTCCTACAACCCGGGTAGTGTAGTTTATAGTCCCGTGCCTCCTTGCAACTGCCTAGAGCACTAAGACTGTGCTACCATCATATAGTCATTTGGTCAGATCCCTGGTGTATGGCTTCTATCGGCTACCATTTACCTTTCTGGGAAAAGGGTCTCCGTTCAATTTCAGAAGCTGAATTTCTCCACCATCGGTAATCTCCTTAATAACATACAACCCTAGCCAATGCATCTGAAAGTTTCCTGGAAATTTATCGAACTAGTTGTCATATAATAAAACTAAATTGTTTACCTTGAGGGTGCACAGTTTGATGTGTTGATCGTGCCATGCCTTTTCACGCTCCTTCTGAACTTGTTGATGGAATCCAGCCAAGAATCTATCTTCCTCCAAATTTTTCATCTACACGAGCCTCTCTTCTAAGGCTCCACGATCTGCCATACCTATGAATGTCGCTATGTGTAGACTAGGCACAATGTATTCCATTGGCATCACTGCTTCTACGCCATAGACCAACATAAACGGTGTCTGTCTAGTCAGCATTTTACAAGTAGTTCTATAAGCCCATAGCACTGTTGGTATGCACACATCCAAATCATTCCTCTGCACATTGTAAACATTTATTAGTGCATTCTCCAATATCTTATTAAACACTTCCACCCTCCCATTAACCTGAGGATGATATGGCATTCTCTTTCGATGATACACTTGGAATTCTTCCATCAGCGCATTGATCGTTTCATTAAGGAAGTGCGTACCACGATCACTCATCAAAATCTTCAAGCAACCAAACCTCGTCAACACATATTCAAATAGGAACTTCGTTTCTATTGCCCCTGTACAATACTTTACAGGTTGTGCCTCCACCCATCTGGTCAAATATTTAGTTGCGGTGATGATATACCACGCACCCGTCTTCTTTCCTTGAAGCTAAATCAGTCCTACAAAATAGATTGCCCACTTTTCGAATGGCTATAATGATACTTGTGGATTCATAGGAAGCTCATCCATCCGTGATGGCTTGCTTATCCTCTGACATGCATCGCATGCCCTACAATAGGCTTTTGATTCCTTATGCAATGTTGGCCACAACAACCCAGCACGTAAAATCTTCTATGCTATTTCTTTTCCTGCATAATGGCCTCCCACAGCTCCTCCATGAGCTTTAGCTAGGATACTGCTTCATTCAAAATTAGGCATACAGCGTCACAATATTTCGTCTGATCCCATTTTATACAAGTGACCTGCAATCATAGAGAAGTTTTCTGCGTGAACCACAAATTCCTTCTTCTATTGACTAGTATATCACTCTATAACCATTCCCATAGTTAGGAATGGGATGATGTCTGCAAAATGATTTTCTACCACACGCATCACAAAGAGATGCACATCAAGTAGTCCTTCCTCCAATTTAGTGGGCTCCTCACTTGTTTCAATGCACGACAAATGATCTGGTTCTGCATTCAATCACTCTGGCTTCACAATGACTTCGAAATCACACTCTTGAAATAACAACAACCATCTACATATTCCCCCACCCCCAATAGAGGCTTGTTGACCAGGTACTTTATTGCAGAATGGGATGTGTACATCTTAAAGTGTCTACCTACCAAGTAATGCCTAAACTTCTTAAGCACGTACACCACAACCAATTCTTCATGCTCTGTCGTCGAATATTTATTTTTAGCCTTTGACAACTTTTTGCTTGTAAATGCTATCAGGTGATCCAGTTCTCTTCCACTGGCCTATGTTAGTACTGCTCCCAGCGCAATACATGACACATCCACATGTACATGAAATTCCTTCTTCCAATCTAGGAAGACTAGAATGGGCACAGTGACCATCTTTTCTTTTAACACATCTAGGCTCCAATGACATCCCTCATTCCAATGGAATGTAGCATCCTTTTTCAACAATTTCTCCATCGGCACAGTAATCTAAGCATAACTCTTGATGAACGTTTGGTAATAACCAGTATGACGCAGTGTTGTGTGCAACTGTTTAACACTTCTTGGCGCCTCCAAATTGATTATAACTACTATCTTAGCTGGGTCCACCATTAATCCTTGTTTGCACACTACATGACCCAACAATATTCCAAAAGGGAAGCAAAATAAATACTTCTTCAAGTTTAGTGCGATCTGATACTTTTGGCATGTATCCAACATCAAGTGCAAACTAGCTACATGGTGTTTGATTAGTCAAAACACCATCCAATCATTAAAATATACCTCCAAAAACTTGTGAATAAACTATTTGAACGTCGCAATGACTACGTGCGAAAATATCATCGGTGCATTCTTCGGTCCAAAAGGCATTACTGTATACTAAAAGCATCCCCACTTGGTCACGAAGGTCATATTACTCATTTCTTCTAGCATGATCTTGATCTGATGGTACCCCAAGAACCCATAGTGAATGAATATGCTTCTTGTCCTCCTACATTATCCAACACTTCATCAATGAATGGAGTTGGAAAAGGATCATGCACACAAGCATCATTCAACTTCCTGAGATCTACATAGATCCTTATTTCATCCTTCTGCTTCTTTTCCTGAATGACCATAGGACTTACCCAGTCAGACTCCTCCACTAGTTCAATGATACCTACTGCCAACATTTTGTCCAACTCCAAGTGGACCCTTTCCTTATACTTAGGATTAAGGCGATATGGCCTCTACTTTACAGGTTTCACATCTGGTTTCAACGTTATCTTCATCACTTCTAAATCGCCTATTATCCCCTTCATGTCTAGAAACTCTGTAGGGAACAAATTCTGGTATTCACGGAGCAATTCAACGACCTTATCTATCAAAGCATCATCCCAGTAGTCCCCTATCTTTGCAAACTTCGATTCTACCTTTGTCCCAATGTTCACTTGTCAAGTTTTCAGAAACGTAGTGGTATCCAAATTCTCTATTTGCGATCCTTCAACTTCATGGTGACCTTCTGTCTATGGGATATTAATGTTCCTTAGATCCTCCTCTTTTTCTTCAACAGTCACATTGTAGCACTCCATCGCATGGCACAGTTGGGTGGTCCAATCTGGTTGAATCAAATCCAAGGGATCCTGCGAAATTCGAAAGATTGTTTCCTTGACCTCCTGCAACACTCCATCAATGCACTTGAATACATCTTCAAAGCCAAATGTCATCAATAATCTTTGTCTCAAAATATCCTATTCATTTGTGCCATGGCAGAGCTATGTTTCCAAGTACCAATTCATTGGTATTATGTCTAAAGTGTGACAAAACAAATGCACCCACTCTAGTTGCAGTTATGCTCCATAAGCATCAGTCCATTTTGCCAGGTGGTCGCGTGGATCACTCCTTCCATCGTATTTCTCTGTCAATCAAACCTTTTGGTGACCAAACCACACCCTCATCAATCTTTTGTATTCGCAACATCTATCAAAATTGTCTTTATGCATACCCCACCATCTTGCAGATGTAGCACAATGCGAAGTCCAAGGCTTGGAAGCAATGCTTCTCTAGCACTTCCCTTTCAAATGCATCCATAAATTTATGTCAATTAAACCATCATAATAAGGTAGACTTCTTACCTCTGATGATACATAATGCAACGATTTTTTCTTCATGTTACATCGCAGCGTAGACACTTCATGCAATCAATTCTTCCATTGTTCTAATTCCTCATCTAAATTTGATGTGCAGGAGCTTCCACAGTCCCATGCAATACATCCATTAGCTATCGAATTCACCCAATCTTAATCTTGTGTTGTTATCTTATAAATTTGGTCCAAATCATCATCACTTTCTTAATCGTGGACTGCTTCAGTATAGCACGATCCTTCTGCAGGGTCCAAAGGTACTATTACATGGAGAAAATTTCTTTCAAATGACATTGTCTATTTCTTCAAGTTGATCACCCCATTCATGTCAATAGCCCATTGATCCCAATGAGTGCGGGGTAGGGATTGCTATCATTGACAATCTCTATCACTTCGAAATCCACCAATGCACTCGCGCCTTCAATATCAACTGTCACTCCTTGCAATATTCCCATGGGGATAATCCTTTGCTGATTTTCCATCCTCAATTGAATAGGAGATCACTATAGTGCAGGTCTCCCCATTCTCTCCTATGTCTGTTTCAGAGAAACATTCACATCCAACCCAAGATCTAGAATAACTTGGTCCATTTCATACTCTCCTATTTGCGCGGTGAGCCTCATCTCATGCCCTGTTCTTACCTTATGCTTACCAATTTTCCTAACCATGCGTGTTCCCTCAAGAGTATTTTCTTTACTAGTGCATTTATTGATCAACTCCTATAATCCTTTTATAGCCTTTCTATTACGTAGCAACTTCATATAGGTCTCCAGAAAGGTAGGAAGCATTGATGGGTCCATTTATTTAGACTACTTATCCTGAATTCCTGAGGTAGAAGCCTCAATGAAGCTTTTCTTTGCTTCCGTGAAGGTTTCTTTTGTGCACTCTAAATCAAAGCCAACCTCCTTATCTAGAGCTTTATGGAGCCATTCACCTTCTTCAACCTGCCTTCCCTTATATTCGCCAATCCTCATTCCACTATGTAGCACAATATTTACATTAGGGTCCTCTTCAAGGGGTTCAACCCTCATCATCTACAGGTTTTGGGTAGGCTGTTGAGGTTGCATCCCCTTTTCCTGCATCTTAGCTATTAACACAGGTGATTCTTCTATCATGTGGACAAACTAAGTATAGTATCATCATGACAGGCATGTCGGGTTCATGCATTCTCATGCATAATGTCCTGACCCTCCACAATTGTAGCAAATAACTTGTCCCCGACCTCGTGCAAGTCCTCCTCTGCCTCGGCCTTGCCCGAACCCCTAATATCCTCCTCATGCCCCTCCAATGTCTTGATTCGGAGGCTGAGTTTCTATCTACATTCCATACACAAGAGTTCTCTCCATCATTAACTCGTAGCTATGGCAATTACACTCGTCATGACCTACTGATTTACAAAAGTTTCAGAAGAGTTGTTGCGGTGTTTGTACAAATTTTTGCAGCAAGTGGCAATTATTTGTCACATTTTTTCTAGCTATCTAATAGATAGCACACCATAGCATGGGTCTTGTACTTATCCCTTCTTGAGCTTCCGGCCTCAGAGGCATTGGCCATCCTCCTGCAATGTAATTCGTGAATACAAGGCAATGATCTTTATCATGCCCTTAAATCTTACATTTCAAACACCAAACTTCTTTGTGCACTTTTGGCCTAGCCACTCTATCCTTCTTCAGACTTTGGAATTCTAGGCAAATGTTTTGCAACTCCACATGAATCTATTGAAATCCCAAAGAAGCATCTTGAATTTGTGTCTCGTGCACTCTCATCTCAATCTCTAGGGCCTCTGCCTTGGTCCCAATCTTTTGCTATGATAAAGAAACCCTTAGATGAGGCAAGAGTGAAGCCACAAAACATTCGCGGTGATGCCTATCCGTAAGATTCATGTTAGCTTCGCAAATATTGCACTTGAATCTCAAGTCCATCTCCCAGGGTGTCTCACTAGGCTTCATCATGATCTTCTTGAATCCAACGGTTGATTGTGCTTCAGATTTGGGCCTATTGAATTCCTTATTCAGCGCAGCCTAAATGTCTGCCAACGCAATTGTTGGGTTATCATTGCAGTACTTAATGTACCATGTTAACGCATGTTCCTGCAAAGTAGTAACCAATGTTGCTTTCTTCATCTAATCGTCTGTAATGTTCTAGGCTTGCCACACAGCCTTCGTGAAGAACCAAAATTGATTTGGGTCCTGATTTCCCAAGCCCTTGAAAATGGGCAACCTCATTGTATTCACCATATTGAATGGTGGTGGGGGTGGTGGTGGTGTGGGTGAAGGTGTATCCGGTGGATGTGAAGATGGAGGTGGTGTGGGTAGATGGTGTATTCACGGGAACCCTTGCCTTCTTAACTGGACAACGCTTTACAGAGAAGCCTGTGTTGCTTCTTCATCATCACTCAGACGGGGCTCAATCAACAGGCTATATTCAGGTCCTATTCCCCTTCTATCCCTGAATAACTTTCCACCTTACATAGATCCAAACATCAAGGTAATTGCATAACTCACTTTTCACAGAAGAGCATTTTAATCTAAGTATTCAATGATCTTAAATACTTACCTCGCGGTCCCTTGAAGAAGCATCGCTCTACTTCACTGTAGCTAACCAAGGTATCGACCACGAACTCTAACACAAACCCTTTGAGCATATGATCAAGCCAGTGATCGACAGTGCGCACGATATTATCTTCAGAGGCTTCTAATCTTCGCACTAACTCTAGGGTCCATACTATTGGACCGTCAAGCCTCTGCCTTCCCTGCCCATCTGCCAATTTAGAGATCCACTCTTATAATTTGGCTGGGAAGGAATAGAAGAAAACTATGTGGATCTCAGTGTATAGGTACCTTTCCAACCATTGTTCTTTCATCAGTCGCGGATTTCGGTTTTCTTGTGCCAAATATTCATGGATCTTCCTATCCAACCACTCTTCAATTTATTTCTTAGTCGAATTCTGGTGATATGAGATCACACATCTCTTTATGCAAATCTCAGTCCCGACAACGGAACCATTTGTTGGCTTAGTGGGTCCTGACCCAGGTTCAGGGTTAAGTTTGCCAAACAAATCCCTACACTACTGGCCCTTTCACTATCAATCCATGGAGTGTAGACTGAAGACTCACCCGAAGCAGTATGGGGGATGCTCAAACCAAGTTTCCACACCTAGAGATGATTTTGATGTAATTTATGCCCTAAAATTGCCTTCGTGCAAATCGATAATACCTTGAGGCTTATCGATATAACTTCCTCTTACTAGCCACTAGACCTTCGCGAAGGTCTATGATTGTCTTTCATGGACCCTAAACAGGAGAATCAACCACTTACATGCCTCTGTAATCACTCCTAATTCTATTATTGGCTAGATCGCCTTAAGTATATGATATATTTTAGCATGCATTAAGATATTCTTCGTGTAAATATATATTATTACTTGCATTCATATAACAATGTAAACTGTACAGAATCACGCATCAATACAATATTAAATCATAAACCCAATATTCATCATAACATAAATGCATTCATTCATAATGGAAGTAAATGGGTGAAACAAACATATTACAGAATAATCTCTTTAATGATGCTTCATATTTCTTACAGACTGAAGACTACCATGCACACTCATCTGTAGGGGTCCGCACACACACCTTCAGACTCTACTCTAGGCCTCTACGCACACAGCTATAGAGCCTCTCTTCGGTCTTCAATTCTAAAGATCCATTACATTCATTTCTTCGCCCATGACTTAACTTAGACTCTCTAAGACTCTCCTTTTTATACAATCCCATGGTCCACGGACCATGCATAGGTCTATGCAAGCTGACACAACTTACATAAAAGAAGGGAAAATCCCTTTATGACACTTACTATCTACGTGCTCCACAACCACAACTTGCGGAGACTTTACACTTTACATCACAAAAACTTGGATTTTTGCCCCAAAACTTGGGCTCTTGCACCAAAATTGACCGTAGGGGACCCTGTCCCAACACTCGCCATGACTCCTCAGTAGCTGCACTCAAAGATAAATTTGTAGTAAACATTCACAAAATCCTGTAATGCTGTCCATGTTGAACCCATGCCGGTATGCAGAGATAAAGAATCTTGCTTTTCCATCCTTAGGAAGATTTTGGGCATTAGACACATCCACATTCAAATGAAGAGCCAACATGTCCAACCAGTTGAAAGGCCTTCCTTCATTTTCCAACTAATCTAACATAACAACCCAACTTTGTGGGAAGGTCTTCATGCTTTCTTGACCATACAAGCATCATGTGGTGATGACCAACAGTTGGTAAGCCTTCTTGAGTGACTTTGTCTTGTAGACCTGGTTAGGTGTCGTCTTGAAATTCGATGGATATTTTACCCAACGGTCCATGATATCTCTAGTGTTTACATTGTTGTTGGGAGTGAAGAACAATGCATCCATGTGGTTCACTAGTTGTGGCAAGTGATACATCTGATGATAGTCTTATGTTGTGAATGTGGCAAGTTGTGTCCCGTTGATATTCTCAACACCATAGTCTCAAGATCGATATGTGGGACAACTTAGTGAATGTAATCTGTGAACGTGAAGGTGGGGTACCTACATGCAACCTTGTACAACCCTAACTTGTGAATGTTGACATAGACTTGTCAATCTTCCAGATATTACTTGAAACTACCTGCAAATATGTCATTTATTTCTTGCCATGTGATCGTCATGTCCTTCTCTATGAACATTTGTGTGTCTACATAGATGGGCAAGTTCATTGGCACCTATTCAACCATGTCTCCAATGCTTCTCTCTACAGTTTCATTTGATCCATCTCTCCTAGAAACCATGATGCCCGTACTATAGAGGGACTGCTAAAAAATTGATGTACCTAGAGACAAAGTGGACACTCATAGAAATAAAATGTTATTTTAAAAACACAAAGCACTTCAAGGATCAATCATGCAACAAGCTAGGTGACTGTTGGGCAAGATTGTGTAGTATTGACCCTTAGAGGTAGGGAAAATGTCAACAAGAACTACCCATTGTGTAGTCCCAGTTGCTAGTGAGATGTGTTGTTCATTGGAACTACACAAAGCACAATTTAGCTGGGTTGAATGTGGAATAGTACTGAACAATGTGAAGTTTAGTCTAGCTTGATTGCTAGCTAGGATTTCACATTGCGCAATCCCAGTGGGGAATACTGGGCATTGTCTCCCAGAATTTCGTAGAACACATCTAGATTCTAGTGAGATGAAGCTTCTGCGGAATACCTAGAGCCAAGGAAGTGCCTTGAGGTGTAGGAATATGCAATGCATGCTTGCCAAAGCTAGATAAAGCCAAGACAATCCAAATCTACCAAGGAAAACTTGAAAATGAGTAGATCGGAATGCATGATCAAAGGATGGCGCTGAAAGGAGTCAATGATTATGCCTGCAATCAAAACTAATGCAGGAATAAGTCAAACATATGAAAAATGAAGCTGGTGGAGAGGTTGCTGCAACAACGACCGTTAGGGAAATTTTATGCATGCGAAGCTTCATAAATAGAATGAAAAACTTGAAACAACACTTCTACAAGTTAAAAAAAAACTAAAACGCCAATATTCATTCAATACAAAATGAAAAACAACACTCAAACAAGCCAAGGAAACAAAGCGATAGAAGAGGGAGAAAAATACTTGAAAATAAAAACTTACATGGAAAATTTGTGCCGACTATGCCAAAGGTCCCTAGGTGCCTTGAGAATGCTAGAGCTCCAGGATTGAATGTGTAGAATGAGCTCTGGGGCATCTATTAAATAGATTTTGGTAGATTTAGGGTTTATGACACGCAAGCCAAAAATCTAGGAAAAAGAAACAAGTGGTGGGAAGTTTCTGAAAATGACTTGAGTGTAACTTCCAATGCTAAAAATAGATCCCTATTTTTTAAGGATGTTTTTTTCTTTTTTTCTTTTTTGGGAAAGGTTTCCATGCATGCATGGGAAAATTGTGTAGTTCTGGAGGGAACCAAGAAACTTTCCAACACATGCATCAGACAACAAATGAAGGAATGCTTCTGTGCAATTCTTGGGCAGAGTGGCTCTGGGTACAAGCTATCTTCTGGGTCTGCACAATTTATGAGACGAAGCTCACTACTGAATGCTCAACGCAATTTTGGAGAGAAAGGTTGACTGTCAAGCTGTTCTATGAAATTCTAGAGAAAAAGGGAGGCTTCCAGGTTGCTCTGGACAATTCCTAAGAGCAAGGCAGACTATCCTCTAGGACTGCATAGTTTTCCAAGACAATGCAAGAACCATATGTAAACCAAGAAACAAGATCAGCTTGTGGTTAGTCAAAAAAGAAAGTAAGCTAACAAAAGATGCAAAGTGAAAGATAAGTGTGAATGAAACACAAGTACTTGAGTAGTGCAAGAAAATTTGTTAAGATTTTGAGGAGGGAGGCTCCAAAACAAAGCAAAGGAAAAAATTTGGAGGGTGGTTGTAGTTGCTACAACATTGGCGACACACTTGTAGAACTCTAGCTCTCTGTATGGACCTTGTTTTGAGTAAATAAAGTGTAACTCCTCAAGAGTATTGTTCAATTATTTGATTTTCATGGCTTCCTCACTAGCTTGAGTTAAAGATATAGTCCATACGGACCTTTTTTTGAGTAAATAAAGTGTAACTCCTCAAGAGTATTGTTCAATTATTTGATTGTCATGGCTTCCTCACTAGCTTGAGTTAAAGATATAGTCCATACCATTCTCTTAATTGGTCAGCACACATACCAAGCCAAGTCAACTGAGTTGTTTTGATTAGGCAAGAGGGGTATATTGATGCACACATAATATAATTGTCAGAGTTTTAGTTCATCTTTGGTGTTGCTCCACTACCAACAAGCCTGGACAATAACCCAACGAAGTCATGCAGGAACACAAGCATCGGTCTATTGCTAGTGAGCTTGGTCAGTACCTCAAGAGAGTTACTATCATCACCTCTCTATGTAGGAACCCTTTCTCTTCTTTCACGTTTATTTTATTTTTCATTTTCGATTTTTTTTCATTTTCAGAGAACTGTGCATAGGCACTTATCATTTCATGAGGTAGAAGAGGGGTCCCGTCTTATTGAGAGAAGAAGAGGTTGTCTCTTTAGAGAAGTATGTTATATATACCTCTGAAATACTTGTCAGGGTTCCCCCCTCACCTTACTCTACCTGACTAAGCTAAAAATGGTTAAAAAAGTATGGAACAAATCGATTAAGTATGTGCTACCAATTAAAAGTGCAAGCGTTGTGTTTTCACCAAGACTCACTCTGAAAAAAACGTATTTTCCGACAGGGTATCATCAACTAAAGACAACAAGCTCTTCATAAAGAGAGATGAAAAAAGATAACAATTTGTTGATAGTTGTACAAGTCCCCTTGTACTTCACCTTGCTTGTCTCAAGAGCCAAACATAGTTTCATGTGAAACTAAACCTATGGGTGCAACACAAGTAAGGAAAAAAACAAGAAAATGATAGAAGTAAATGAAAGCAAAATAAATAAGGAAGCACAACATGCAAGCGAAGCAAACAAGAAAGAAAACACTACTCCTACTCATAAACTAAAATAATGCATGGGCCTCTTAATATGAAGTGATATTTCCAATTTATCCACTGGTGCATTGGTTGACCCATGTTGGTGAAAGCATAGTCGATGAGAATGATATACAAGTAAACCAAAACACAAGAAAGATAAGATAGTGAAAACCAACACGTTATAAGTGTGAATGCATCCACAGAAAAGAATAGAGTAAAAGTGAAAGACAAACACTCTGCAGATGTACCATGGTGTTGCAACAAATGATGTGTAGACGATGAGCATGTATACTCTTTTGACCATGACAAACGAGAAAACATGAAAAAGGAGTACAAATTTCGCTTAGCAAGAGTGCTCATTGTGAATGATTCTTCCAATGCATGAGTGATGGGATCATGTGATTGTGGTGGAGGAAGTGAAATCTATGGATCAGTTTGGTCTTCAATGCAAATAACAGAGTGATGAGGAGCCTGGGGTGTTTCAACAGATTTCTGATCAGAAGTTGAATTAACCTCAAGACATCGAGGACCTAACATAAGCATCAACTCAACCTAAAAGGCCTCGACAGCTTAAGGGATTTCTACTTCATCATGAGGTAGATCGTCAAATACCATTGGCTTGGAAAGATCAATAGTAAGTCAATAAACATTGTGATCGAATGAAGGAGTAAAGAGATCGTGACAGCCATGATCAGAAAATTTGAGATGTTCATCAGCATCCTCATGATTTGATGAATCATACAGAGGGCTTGATGAGAAACAAAAATGTTCACCGTCTGAGTTTTCAGAAAGAAAAGATGATAGATTGGGTGGATTCAAAAAGAAATATGTGTCCTCTCTGTAATCAAATGAAAAACTAAAATTCGATGTTTTCTATGAATGATCGGAGGTAAAAAAATCTCGGGATGGATTTTCACAAGACAAATCAGAAATGGAAGAATCAAAAAAGATGTCAGGAAACAACGGATGAGATGTGGATGGAAGGAGGTCATCCTTCACCACAGGTTCTTCTTCATATTCCCACACATACTCATCATAAATAACAGCATAGGTTCGATTCTCAATACCAACTCCATTGACAACTTGATCCGCATGAACAATGAATGTGGAGTTCCAAATGGGAGAACACAACACAATAAAATAAATAGGATCAATAGAACGAGAGGATGGAGGTTGATAGAACAATTTCACGTGAAAACCAACATGCTTGCAAGCCAAATATACATAGATATCTAGAATAAGTGGTGTGGGAGGAAGTGACAGTTCAATAGATGGATTCACAACATCTCCCACGTTGCACTATGGAGCTAGATCTATTTGATGAGAAGCAGATGGAGGGTCACTTGTGACAGCAACCTTGTCCGTCTTGGGTTTGGAAGCTCTAACAACGAGGTATGCTGGGAGGGGTTCAAATGATTCTAACACATGAGGATTTTCATATATGTGAAGAATATACTGAAATATTTCATAGAGAAATTTCCAATCAATTTCATCTTTTGTGATTTGAAAAGCAAGATTTTGGAAGCACTCCCAAAATTGCAAAAGGATTCATCAGGAATGTTCCATAATTCCATAATTTTTTTATTGAGTGCTTTATGATCATAACAATATAAATCATGGGCCAACTCTCTGATCATCTGATTATAAAGAGTGAATGAAGGTTGAAAGAAATGTGACACACCATTGCAGTGAATGCCCTCTAAGTGTGAATGCGCACAACAAGTAAGAAATGTCATACTTGAGGACTTCATTCCTTTCACGGAAACCCATGAAGGCAAATTCGTGACTAAGCAAAGATGCTTCACACTTCACAATCATATTGTTAAGTGAAAAGTCTTAAAGAGATCCTCCGACACGTCAAAATCACGTCCATGAGATATACATTTGGAAGTTTAATTGTAATTTAAGTCATAAAGAATGTGCAAA